>CM046432.1:53507600-54107600 GCA_025506505.1 Flaveria sonorensis | reverse complement strand
GCCGTCCGCTGTGGACACTTAGAATGTTTTAAGTCATCCGCAATAAACCTTAGTCATCCGCTGTGGGCACACTTATGATTCACATTCAAAGAACATGATGTAAATCATTGTAGCTAAATCATTCTACCCTATATTGCTTTACAGGTTGGTTTACATCGGTTTAACTTTACTGCGTTGTTGTAGTTTTGTTATTTTGGTTTGTTCCAGTGTTGAAATTTTATTACAGTGTTCTAGTTACATGGTTTAATGTCATTTGGTTATTAGCTTTGCTACATGTTACAACAATGTAACATTGTAATATGATGTAAATACATACGGGTGAATAAGACAATAGTTTTACATTGGTTTACAATAGTTTTAGGTTTTGTTAGTGCATCCATTGGTTTACATCGGAAAAACATTAGTATTACAGTGATGTAGTTTCATTATAGTGGTGTAACATGTAGTTTTAAATGTCGTAAAATGACATTTTAGGTGTTGCAAATGCTAGTTACATGATGTAACTACAGGTTGATGGTAACTATGATGCATCAGATCAAGATATGTTTAAATTTTGGATATGAATTTGAAAAAAAATTTGAACTCATTTCCTTAGGTTTTATTTTTGTTGGTTTATATATATGTTTTTGATGTAATTTATTGCAAGGAATTACAATATGATGTAAGTCACTGTAACTATTAAGATTTGTAATCAAATGAACATGGTGTAATTTATTCTAACTAATTGTTGCACTTTGTGGCATCACCGTATCGTGAATTACATCAACACGATACATTTGTCTTCATGTTACAGTAATGTAATAAGCAACATTCGGGATTTTTTTTTTAAAAATCTTCGAGATATTAGAATTAAAGAGAAAAATGAGTCGAGTTTAATGGTGCAATTTCTATAAAATATTAACAATCTATAAAAAAAATTATAGAGGCTTTAAATATAAAAGGGGTAAACTTTTTTTAAAAAGAAAGAGAAAAACTAGATGAATTAAAAGAGATATGTGGTAACACACCATATAAATCTAAACATTTGACTTTTTTAGAGGTATGTAAATTGTCTAAATTGTCCAATTTTTATTAAAAAAACATGTGACGACACATGGCATGATCTTGTTATTTCAAAACTAAATCAATGGTTGAAAAATAGTTAAAGAGTTCTCACAATAAGATAGGGTTCTCATTTGAACCTTACCCTATATATATATATATATATATATATATATATATATATATATATATATATTATATATATATATATATATTATATATATATATATATTAATATTCACATCTGCACAATATTAATTTCTTCCCTACCGGTCATACCATTATATATATATACCTATATATATATATATAATATTCACATCTGCACAATATTAATTTCTTCACTACCGGTCACCATCGCATCCAGCACCCTCACACTATCGCATCCATCTCCGTCCATCATCACCATCGGGCGTCATCACAAATTCCCCTTTCTTTTCCCTAGTAAAACCCTAAAATCTAACCACCACCCACCACTATTCGCCATCACCATGTACCTACTGTCACCATCACTACCAACTAGTCACCATATTCCACCAAACTCTCTGATTGAGATATGAATCCAGTCTCCTACCTTCGCACCACCTCAAGTTTGGGGTTTTCAAAAATTTTTGGGTTAACATGGGAATAGGAAGGGGGATTTGGTGGGATGATGATGGTGCGATGGTGGAGGTGGGGATGATGATGACGATGATATTGCGATAGTGGTGATGATGCAGTGGTGGTGATGATATTGATGTTGTGATGTAATTAACTCTATAATATAACATAACATTACGTAATATATAATACAAATTGAGAAGACAGAGAATGATCTTGATTAAATTATAAGTATACTATTTATATTTTTACTGGTTTGTAACTTTACAAGGACCATTGGCAAAATACACGAGGACCATTTTTACTGGTTTGTAACTTTAGTAATAAGAATTTCAAAAAATCTTCTCTAATAATGAAAATAATTTTTAACACATGTTATGTTCTCCCAATCAAACTGTCACCATCTTTTACTATTAACTTGTCACATATCATTACTATAACAAATTAACCCTTAATGATAGTATATCTTTTCAAATTTTAGAATAATTATTTTAATAGATAAAAAAACATATTCCTGTTATTAAAAAAACAAAATTTTTGAAATAAGAATATTTTATGAAGTATAAGTTTTTAACAGAAAGAACTTTTTTATGAAATAAATGTTTAAAAAATCTAAAATAAAATGTATAAAATAACAGTTTTTTTTTAAAAACAACAGGTTTTTAAAGGCGAAGTTTTAAAAATGTTGTTATTGTTTTTTACTTAAGGTAGTTATTATACATAATTCAGTAATATCTTATATTAAATATTATTTAAAATTTCTAAATATCAATTGCTTACTGTCGATTTAATTTTTCATTCTATCATGTAGTACGTGTGTTTCTAAACTATTTATGAAAACATATTAAAAGATTACCTACGATTCTTTTAAAATTTATTTTAAAGAAACATAAAAATATAGATATATTGTTTAAGAGAAGAATAAGAGTGTCACCTGGAGTCGATGAAAATAATTGTTTTATACCTTTCATACAAATTTTGTTGTATTGTAAAATAATGAAAGAAATAATTAATTGAATAAATTTTCGGTATCCACAGTAATAGCAGGAGAGAGAAAGTAACAGCGAGATATTTTTTAAATCTAACAACACAACACTATTTTAATAAATATGTATAAATCAACGTCATTTTGGTAAATAACTTTTAGGGTAAATTACATTTTTCATCTTTTAGATTTATAGTAAATTTCAGTTTTCATCCTTAAATTAAGAAAATTATAGTAAACATTCTTTATATTTAAAAAAAAGTTTGCACGTTTCATTCTTTCGACTAACGTCCGTCTATTATAAATGTTAAATTTAGTCACGTGTCCCTCATGTGAGGGTAAAATAGTCTTTTAAATTTCAAATTTTCAAACTACAATTAAAATTAGGGGTTTGGAAAAAAACCGAAATAAACCGAACCGCAACCGAAATAACCGCCGCAACCGAACCAAAAATACCGAAACCAATTAGAAACTGACGGTTTGGTTTGATGGTTTTTTAAAAACCGATTTTTTCGGTTTTGCTTTTAACAGAAACCGAAAAAATCGAACCGAAACCATAAAACCGAACTTGTAAATTTAGAGGTGTATTCATATACTATTAAACATGACTAGCCTATAAATTACTTATTTAACTTATCCTATCTAGAATAGATTGAATATTTAAGTTTCAAAAATAATATTTAAACTTTTTGTTTGGTAGATTAATGTGTTTATTGATTTTTTTGTTATTGTATTCATAAATTGCAATTAATATAATGTTAAGTAATTTATAAAAATATAGAGATTATGTTTAAAGATCAACAAATGATGTTAAACCCAAAACTTTTAGCTTAATTAAATCTTTAGACTAATTTTTTTTAGAAAAAAACTTAAGCCCAAAAAGCAAAACCAAAAAAGAAACCAAACTGAAACCGAAGTGAAAACCGAAAACCAAAACCGAAAACAGAAACTGACGGTTTTAAAAACCTAGAACCTAATATCGGTTTTTGGTTTTGTTTTAGGCTAAAACCGAATCAAACCGACCATGTTCACCCTAATTAAATTTAAGAACTTTAACCACTACATCTCTAAACCACACTTGCATCATCATAACCACTTCATCACCTAATACCACCGTAACCAGCCACCAGCTTCAACTCCATCACCAACCGCCACCACCATCATCACCTGCATCACCCCCATATCTATTTCGAGGGTTCAACACCATTCTATCAGAGCTAGGTTTGAAAAATCAAGGACTTTTTTAGCCAATAGTTGTTAGATCTAGAGTTTGTGAAAATGATGGTGGCTAAAGAGAGAGATGGTGGTGATTGATGGTGAAGATCAAAGAAGAACCCGTTTTTGGTAAGAAACCACCCCTCCTTTTCCCTACCTCATCTGTAATCGACTGGTGGTGTACCTAAAAATCTTGATGGTTATTCCCAGTGATTTCATGAAGTTTAGATGGGGGATGTAGTGAAGAAAATGGGTTCTTAAAGAAGAAAATAGATAGTACAGAAGAGAAAGAGAGATGGAGAGCGGAGAGAAAGTAGAGAGAGATAGAAACTTTTATATTTATTAAGTAAATGGATAAAATTATTAAATTACCCTCACGTGCAATCACATGATTGACTTAACTGAAAAATTAACATCCATTTTAGCAAATGACGTAAACTATTACAAAATATTAACATAATGAATGTTTACTGTAATTTCTTTAGTTTAAAGATAAAGGCTGAAATTTGTTATGAACTTAAAAGACGAAAAATGTAATTTACTCTAACTTTTAAGATGACACCTATTTGGAAAACACTTAGATTACTTGGCATGGAATGGAGTTAGCACTTTAAATGCAGGTTTGGATAGTTGGGTTGCATCATTTGGGCCAAATAACTAAAACAAACATCGCAGGCCCATAACAAAAATAAGGTTGCAATTTAAAGGGTTTGACATGAGTTTAGAATATTAGATTGTAAAGTGTAACTTGTTAGCTAGATGATTGATACAAACCTTTTGTAGCTGCTGCTGCATCATGCAAACCTAGACACAAGGATTTGAAGGTACAATGGTTTCGCAACTGACAATCTTAGTTTCGTTCGTAATTATCATTGGCTAATTCGTTTCACGTGATCAAGACCAGGTTGGGTTGGTGTTCTGTATTTAACTTGATGTATAGTATTTGTTTTTGGCCCTTGAGTTTTATATTGATTGTGACATTTGGGTTCATATTAATTCGGTGATATTTTTTGTCGTATTAATTAAAATTAGTAATCAACAATATGTGGTATATCTTGTAACATTCGAATGTTTGCATCAAACACCTGGCTACAAGTTACAATCTAACTTAACTGAATGATAATCACGTTCAAGAATTTAAACAAGTGATAAATATAGGCATGTTGTTTGTATATGTTCTGGTGTGTTTGGTTTCACGTTAATTCAACATACAATTTATCGTATGCCATACCCAGTACACCTCTATTTAGTTTGTTAAGGAACACACGTTTGGTGTGTAAGTATATTGATTGTACTCTAGGTTAGTGGTGAAATTAAAATAAGCTATGCCTAAATAGTCGATTAAACATTATTTCATTCACCAAGTCTTGCAACTAAGCAAATGAATTTGAAATCAGAAATGATTCCGTCTTCTCCTGTTCTCGTGTTTTTCTTTTGTTTCTTGTTTTTTAATTTCATTGCAATCTAGTCTAGATTTAGTTTGATAAAAAAATTTCCTCTTTAATCAAACAATTTATTTTAATACTAACGTCATATTTTTTGTGGATACGATCCCTTACTTAACCTATCTATCTAGAATATTTAACTTTTGACATGATTTAACAACGGTCATCAAGTTACTCATCTATACAGAATGAGCGTAACTAAATAATAAGGTCAAAAACAAAATCAGTTAAGAACTCCACAATCCATATACTGATATACTTACACAATTAGGGCATTAAATAGGCCCAGTTAGGGTATTAATTTTTTTAACGAGCCCAATTAGGGTATATTTTTTAATAGGCCCACTTAGGTATTAAATTCTTAATTTTCTTAAAACGACTCATTATTGATAATTATTTGGGTTGTTCACAGGTTTGGACTAACAAAATAAAACTTATAGGAGTTAGTCATGAACCCAGTAAACAGATAGGATTACGTAAAAAAAAAATATAATCCTAAAAATATTTTCTTATGTAGCAATTAGAATGGTATTTAACGTATTAATCAACCTGTTAGATTCTGGTTTAATATATATATATATATATATATATATATATATATATAACGTAAGGTACAAATGAAAACCTTATATTATTATGAGAACTCTTTAACTATTTTTCAACTATTGATTTAGTTTTGAAATAACAAGATCATGCCATGTGTCGTCACATGTTTTTTAATAGAAAAGGGCATTTTAGACAATTTAGATACCTCTTAAAAAGTCAAATGTTCAGATTTAATATGGTGGTGACACTTTTCACCACCTACTCTCTTTTAATTCATCTAGTTTTTCTCTTTTTTTTTTTTAAAAAAAATTACCCCTTTTATATTAAAAGACTCTATAACTTTTTTATAGATTGTTAATATTTTATAAAAACTACACCATTAAACTCGACTTATTTTTTTCTTTAATTCTAGTCTCGAAGATTTTTAAAAAAAATTCCCGAATGTTGCTTATTACATTACTGTAACATGAAGACAAATGTATTGTGTTGATGTAATTTCACGATACGGTGATGCCACAAAGTGCAGCAATTAGTTAGAATAAATTACACCATGTTTATTTGATTATAAATCTTAATAGTTACAGTGACTTACATCATATTGTAATTCCTTGTAATAAATTACATCAAAAACATATATATAAACCAACAAAAATAAAACCTAAGAAAATGAGTTCAAATTCTTTTTCAAATTCATATCCAAACTTTAAACATATCTTGATATGATGCATCATAGTTACCATAAACCTGTAGTTACATCACTGTAACTAGCATTTGCAACACCTAAAAAGTCATTTTACGACATTTAAAACTACATGTTACACCACTATAACGAAACTACATCACTGTAATACTAATGTTTTTCCAATTTAAACCAATGGATGCACTAACAAGCCTAAAACTATTATAAACCAATGTAAAACTATTGTCTTATTCACTCGTACGTAATATTACAATGTTACATTGTTGTAACATGTAGCAAAGCTAATAACCAAACAACATTAAACCATGTAACTACAACACTATAATAAAATTTCAACACTGAAACAAAACCAAAATAACAAAACTACAGCAACATAATGAAGTTAAACCGATATAAACCAACCTGTAAAGCAATGTGGGGTAGAATGATTTAGCTACAATGATTTACATCATGTTCTTTGAGTGTGAATCCTAAGTGTGCCCACAGCGGATGACTAAGGTTCATAGCAGATGACTTAAAACATTCTAAGTGTCCACAGCGGAGAGCCATAGTCCACAGCGGACAGTGCACTAACAACATAACAATACGTAGCATTTACAATACCTAAAAACCATTTTACAGCACCTAAACCACGCGTTACACCAGTATAACAAAACTACATCACTTTAGTCAATGATTTATATCTATCATGTAACTGAATTACTTAGCTACAATGATTTACATCATGTTCTTTGAATGTGAATCCTAAGTGTGCCCACAGCGGATGACTAAGGTTCATAGCGGATGACTTAAAAGATTTTAAGTGTCCACAGTGGACAGCCATAGTCCACAGCGGACAGTCTAAATTACTTAAGAGTACACAGCGGACGTGCATGCATACTTAAATATTCACAGCTGACATGCGTGCATACTTAAAGTGTCTACAGCGGACATGCATTGTCCACAGCGGACAACCTAAGTGTCCACAGCGAACATTCTAAGAATGTTCAAGTGTCCACAGCGGACATTCACTAACACTTTGTCTATCCTAGATGTGGCTTAATTACAATGATGAAATTTCTTTACGGTGGAGTAGTTACATGATTTAATATTGATTTGGTTGTTAGGTTTCTGAAGTCATGGAGTTGTAGTTACATATTTTAATATCGTTTGTTTTACATTTGTTTTACAGATTAATTTACATAGGTTAATTTTGGTTTACATTAGTTAAATCAAGATCTGGGTCACCATTGTAGACTATGTGTTGTTCGGTTCACTGTTACGCGAATAAGAAACATCCTCGTCGGAGAAACCTTCTGACAGATGATTCATTGTCCTCCTCATCATTCTTAATCGTTGTTGTCATCAGGAAGGTAGAAGACATGGGTTAGAGGATTTTTGTGTTCTTGATCTAAAGGAAGAGATCAAATGAAAGAAAGAGATAAGAAAGAGAAAGAGTGAGATTTGTAACTTGAAAGAAAAAAAAATCAGATGGGGATTTTGTGTTGATTAATGCCTGACAATCAACAAAAAGTACAAAGATTAGAATTACAAATTTACCCTTAAACTAATCTAGGCCATTGATCTAGATTCTGAAATATTTAATAATAAAACAAAGACTATTACCAAGTTAAAGGGTTCTCACAATTTTAAAGGGTTCTCACATGAACCAAATCCTATATATATATACACACACACACACACACACACACACACATACACATACATACATAGGAGATGGATCAAAGAAAATCATATTTATAATTGAAAACTGTGAAAATCACCACTATCCAAATACATAACTTATAATTGATTTAACTTTTTAATTGTTTAAAGTATATTTGAGTAAATTTTAACATTATTTTTTGACGTCATTATATATTTTTTAATTTCAACTCCAAGAACGACGATGATTACGAAAAGACTTACTTATACGTAACTTGTATGAGTTACATGTACGTAACTCGTAGTTATACACTTGGTAACACGTACTTACATATAAATAACCCCTGCATATACGCAACTCTTAGTTGTACACTTTGTAACATGACTTACATATATGTAACCCTTGGTTTTTATGGTTTTTATTTATAACATGATTTTTAAGGGATCCCTCCCCTACAATATATGTGTGTGTGTGTGTTTTATACAATATTATTTTAATTAAATTACACAAGTAGTCCCTCTAATTTACATAATAAGTCATTTAAGATGAAAAGACCAAAATGCACTTATATTTAACAAAAAATCTAACGTCTGTTAGTGTTAATACTCAAACTTGTTATAAAATTAAAGTGAGTATTCAAACCTGTTAGTTTTTTGTTTAATAGCCAGATTTGTTATGTTAAATAACCAAAGGTACTAGTTATGTAATTAACTCTATATTTTATTATTGGTCCTATTTATAAAGCACACGAGTGGACTGAGTTTCCAAACTTTAAGAAGTCTAAGTCCAAAAATTAAGAACATTTATTACTCCAGTTGTCTACCCTCTCTTCTCTTAAACTACCCTCTTCATTAGCTTACTACTCCTTGAAGAAACACCATTTTTTGTTAAGATCCTTAACATATACACAGATGAAAACCAAGTTCTTTCTATGTATTCGACCTCCGGTCATCGAAACAGACGACGGGGACTACACAAAACCACCACCACCACCATTCGGATCATCCTATACCTCTGGTAAGATCTCACGTCGTAGTAATCGCGATTTACAACAGCGGAAAAGGGCTGCTCCTGAGAAGTTTAATTACATCCGTCAACTGTCTCTTAAGTCAAGCGGTAATATATCTGAAGGGAAGTCAGAAAACCAGGTTCAAAAAGACTCTCCAAAGGCTCCAAAAATCACTAGATCCGTCTCCGAATCGTGTGTTTTTATAAAATTTTCGCATGAGGAATCGGTTTCTTTGAAAAAAGCTAGGGATATGAATACCTCAAATGATAAAGTCAGCGGTGAGTCGAACTCAGGTGCATATTTGATGGTTAGTAGTCTATTTTTCACAGTATTTTCGGGGAAGTTTTTTGGGATCATTTGCACAATACTATTGGTGTGCTGTCTTTATCGTTATCCTCACGGGAGGAATGGCGGCAACGACAGTCGTAAATCGGAATACCTGGTGGTGAACTCGCCGGAGAAAGGTTCGCAGGAGTATAAGAAAAGAGTGATAATGGATGGGCTGTTGGAAAGAAAGAGCCATTATAGAGAAAACATGACACTTTGGGTTAATGGTTTGATCATTTGATGCATGTCAACTTTCACTGAATATGTTGTTTTTTTAACACTTGCATCCTGTAAAATTTGATTTTTTAACCTTTTGGTCACGAGACACTCGAATTAACCGCACCAGGATATCCGTTGGATTACAACTTTCACAGAACTTGTAATTAACACTATTCTAGCTTTTAGCTTTTGTTACAGAATATGTGATTTATCAAGGTTCATTGCTTTTACAGATGTAGTTTTAACTATGTTCACACCATTTATGATTTGAATATAAACTTGTAGGTTAATCTTCTGCATATAATAAAAAAGTAACTTTTGGTATACGTGTCATGTTTATACGTACTTTTAAAATTGTTTTTCCGCCCATCTCTCCTATTAATATTTATATTTAACAAAATCTCTTTATTTTTCTCATTTTATTTTATATTTAAATCATAATTTCCTTATTTTCTTTAACTTAAATCATCTTTTTTTATTCGAAAAAATTCTTTTGTTTCAAATTTTAATTCTTTAAGTTTTTAATATATAGTGTATTATGATTGTTTATATGCAAAGTTCTATATGTTATTTTCTTTGTAAAATGCATTTGAGAAATAATGTGACTTATTAAAAGAAATATATTTATTCAACTCGTATAACATACGAGTTACTAATTAACCTAGTGTTAAATAAGCCTCTATAATTTAACTAATTATTGAGGTTAAGCAAACAACAATATTTTAATGGTTATAATTTATTTATCGTGAAAATTACTATAATGGTGTCAACTACTTATCGGTAAATTGTAACTTACAAACTAGGCTAGCTAGTGGTTTTTCTAAACACGTATTAGAGTTTAACCTGAATAGTTGTTTAACCAAATGTAAATTAAAATTACTATTGGCCCCTTTTGGGCTTAATAATCGTCGTTTGGCGATTTTTTGGTCTCAAAAATCGTCATTGTTGAAGTGTCATCAGCCCCTATTATGCTTGATCTAAATAGTTGTTTAACCACAGGGCTAAAAACCCTTTGGTAAGATGTACGTAGTTGAACTTATTATCGTATTATTGCATAATAAAAGCATTCACGTTTAATGATTGCTTTTCTATTTTATAATAAAGAAATCCTAGTATTTCGAATAATTCACTTGATAATTGTCATGAATTATTATAAAATGTCTTCGGAGAGAAAGATAGACATATGAGTTTAAGACCTCTCTCTCTCTAAGACCTCTCTCTCTCTAAGACCTCTCTCTCTCTCTCTCTCTGTATATAAGTAGAATTGTAGAAAAAGTTTACCAGATAAAATGATATTTTCATACGAAGTATGCAAAGTAATCACGCAAAGTTAGAATTATCACGCTACAATGTATTCTTACATGACAATTCCATCTCTTCGTGAAAATATCACGCAAGTGTAATCTTTCTTGCGTGATTATTATTTTTTCTTGCATGATAATTTCACTCTCAAATTTCGTATACTTCGTGCGGAAAAAACAATTTGTCTACTAACTTTCCCCTATATAAGTATATAAGATATTAATAAAAAAATATCAAAGGGTTGCCTACAATAGCATAATCTTTGAAGTTAAATGTTTGAAGTTTTCTTTAAGTTCAAGGGTTCGAGCATTATAGCATTATCTATAACCGGTTGATGTAATTAGTTGTGATGTAAAATAAAAAATGGGTTAAATGTGTTCTTGAGTTTTCATTCTAAAATAAATATAATAAGATTATTGTTTATAAATTGTGTGTGTACTCACAATTATGGTCTTATGATTTTGACAAAGTAAAAAAGACTTGGACTTTTTCAAATTCTCTTTTCATTTCATCAATATGATATGCAAGGTGGAAAGTATTAAAGAGATTCCTATTTTTGCACTCATTTTTAAATTAAAAATTAAAGAGGTATGCATACTCACTCAATTTTATTTGTATCTTAGAAGAAACATATTACTCTATAACTACCTAAATTTACAAATTTAGTGTACACTTAAACCAAAATATTATATACTAAATTGCTTTTTTAACAATCCTTTTCCACTAAACTACAAATAATCTTGCATTTAAAAAAATTTAAGCTTTCATATATTTATAGTGGGCAATCACCAACGTCACCATATCACAAGACCATGAGTATATACTAAATTGCTAATAATTCTGTCACCAGTAACGGACCAAAAAAAATTTTATGGGTTAGGAAAATTCTTAGAGTCGGTTGTGTATGTATCACTAAATATAATAAAAAATTGGTCTGGTAAGGGTCAGGTCGGAGCACGTTATAAGAAAAAAAAAAGAATTTATGGAGATCATATGTGAGAGATCCCAAGGGATTTAATGAATATCATATCTAAAAGATCACAAGAGATTTTAATTATTTTTATACTTATAAAATAAAACATAATAAACGACTAAATAATATAAAAAAGTAAACATGTGTCTAAATTTCATTTTTTAAGTTTGATTTTAATTTCACAGAAAATAATTCAATTTTTTTAAAAGCATAGAAAATACCACAATTACTATTAAATAATAATTAGCATGGATGTAAAATAAGAATAAGTTACATGATTAAAATTTTTAATTTGCAAGTAATTTGCTAACTTAAAACTTTCAGTTAGGAAATAATCAATTATCTAATTAGAATTTTACAATCCTAAGAAGTTACCTAAAGTTACCTAATTGGGTAAGTGGAATGTTTCTATTATTAAAAGAATTATTTTATTTAAATTGTTTATTTGCTTAGCATATTACCTGTAAATTTTTTCTCTAACCCTCTTTCTATCTTTCAGTTAGGAAATAAATGAAAAGTTTGTATCTTTCTCTACTCTTTCTATATCTTAAGCGCTCTCTCTCTGATTTATGTGAGTTTACAAGTGTTCATTCTCTTAAGTTGATTTTTGGTTCATTATTCAAATATCTTGAGGTTTGGTATCAAAATTTTTTAAGGGTTTATCGAGATTTGATCAAATAGATACTAAACAAAAATTTTGATCAAGTGTGACCGACCCATTGGTAGCCTTAGGTCCGCCCCTTTCTGTCACAATATTTTTGGCTTTTACATTTTTGTCATAAAATTTCATGGTTTAGTTTTTTTTTCCTTCATTTTCACCTCTCATATTATATTAGTGAGCTGCCTAAGACCAAGAAAAACTAAGAGCAACAATTGTGTTCTTTCGGGGAAGCTAAGTAGTTTGTTGCAAGCCTTGAGGCTATAAGCTCTCATCATACATCAAACATGAGTCCCCACCGAGGTTGTAGTTTACTGTTTTCAATTTATACCTGTTTTAACTTTTTGTAAAAAACAGAATGGAAGTTTGTTTTTAATTTTTTTTAACGTTCCGATATAATTTTTTTAAGACGGATTTGTATTCAAAATCAATTATTTTTATTTTTATTTTTATAGTAGGATCAAGTTAGTGAAGTTATCGTTGTGGTACCATGATTAACCTAACGGATTATGAGCGAAAAACATTTTTGTTGGTATTAGTATTATCGGAACCGGTTTCGATAGTTGTTTTAATAGTTTTTGACGAGCCAATGACGACCAAACTCATTCCACGTAGTGTGAAGGAAAAACGACCAAATTCCGCTGCGTTGCGCAAGGGAATGACTTTCTTTCCTTACGGAAAATAAAGCGAATTCGTAGGGCGGACCCACGTTGGAATTTGCTTTTATGATTTACGATAAGGCGGACCGATAACAACCAAAGTCATGCTACGTAACGCGAGTGAAAAACAACAAAACCCTCGTTGCATTGCGCACGGAGAAACTAGTTAGGTTAAACCAAGATCGATAAAATTAGTTATATAAACACAATACGCAAATGTCAAACTTGTAAGATCGACCCCATGAACCTCAACCGTAATTTTTCTTTTCCTTTTATCTTCATGACATGCACTCATAAAAATTGTGGAATGAGAGAAAAGAGTAAAACTTAGAATGTGGACTATATGGTGAAATTAATAAGATTTGTTTTTCCTAACCAAAATGGTCACACTTAACTCGTTAAATTGAGTAGATCTTGTGCTAAAAAGGCGTAAAGGAACCAAATTCGGTATTTATAAATGAAATGTCACTACAATTTAACTCTGTCCCGACGACACATATAGTGACGACACATGTCGCTGGTATAGGGTGGTCTATACCGACGACACATTGAGCGTGCCTTAGGTCAAAGGCGAGGACATATACGAGGTGTTGGTCTCGTGGTGAGACATCGCACCCCTAATTTTTCTAGCTCGCAACCTCCTTCAACATAGCATTTGCAAGATGAAGTTGCAAAACTTAGACAACAGCAACAACAAAATCAAAAAACTATACAACAACAACAAATCCAACAACAACAACAACAACAACAAATACAATAAATGCAATGATTGCTTCAAGAGCAGATGGAAATGATGCGCTACTGGCAGCAACAACGACCACCTGGTGGTCATTAGCGTTTGTATTTTTGTAAGATTTTGTTGAACTTTAACTAATTGTATGAATTACTTGTTTGTTAAACTTAAATTTGAAGTTGTATGAATTATTTGTTTGTTAAACTTGCATTGGAGTTTTATTGATTATATGTTTGTTAGATTTGTAAAAAAAATTAGGTTCCGCATAAAATAAAAAAAATAAAAAAACTGAGATCAATAGCGACGACATGTCGTCGCTATAGATTATTTTCCTTTTTAAAAAAAAAGATTAAAAAAACCTATAGCGATGACAAATCGTCGCTATAGATCATGTTTTTCTTTTTTTTTTATTCCGTAAAATCAGAAACCATGACACTTATAGGGACGATTTGTCGTTCTTATAGACGAAGTTATGCCGACGAACTCTATCCCGACAACATATCTGCCTATTACGACTAATTTTTGCTAACTAATTCTATAGCGACGACATGTCGTCGCTATAGATCAAAATTAGCTATAGCGAAGATATGTCGTCGCTATAAGATGCCAAATTTTCGTTGCTATAGACCCACTTTCTTGTAGTGTGTCAAAAGTTTTCACATTATTAATGTGTCAAAGGTGGTGGAACTAGAGCCTTTTCACTTGTGGTTGTTCCTCATTGGGAAGGTTATTAGTATTGTTTCTGGTTATTGTTTTTCGTTTGGTGTTTTTGACAACTTTTATTTAGTGACTTTGGCTTTTGTCCTTAGCCTTGGTCCTAGCGTAGTTAGCTCTTCTTATCACATAGATAAATGCGTTCGATCTAGTTATCAAAATTATTTCACGTTTTTGTTTTACAAAAAATGATGCGGTTTATCCTTCTTATTTTATAAAATTTTGAAAATGCGATTGCAAATTTTACTTTTTTTCTCTAAGTCTTGATATAAACTTTATTTTAAACCGAGGGTTGCTGATCTCCCGTAACATCAACAACCCTGCTGCAACATAAGAGTTTACGTCTACTAGTTTTATATATAACATTTGGTGTTTTTGACAACTTTTATTTAGTGACTTTGGCTTTTGCCCTTAGCCTTGGTCCTAGCGTAGTTAGCTCTTCTTATCACATAGATAGATGCGTTCGATCTAGTTATCAAAATTATTTCACGTTTTTGTTTTACAAAAAATAATGCGGTTTATCCTTCTTATTTTATAAAATTCTGAAAATGCGATTGCAAATTTTACTTTTTTTCTCTACGTCTTGATATAAACTTTATTTTAAACCGAGGGTTGCAGATATCCCGTAACACCAACAACCCTGCTGCAACATAAGGGTTTACGTCTACTAGTTTTATATATAACATGATCCCATGCATTATTTGTGACCTCTATAGCAAAACTCATTTCTATTTTTATTAAATAATTAACTAACTATAAAAATATAAGTTATATACAATATACAACTAGTAGAATTAAAGGGTTGATAAAGAAACCCCAATTCGACTGAAAAAACGTATAATTGGAAACATTTGAATTAGTAATATCTACCGGATGTGTATCGGAATATAAGATTAGTGTTGAATTTTTTATAGGTTTGAGAGAGGTAGCATGAAGACTTGATTTCTTGATGTTGTATACTCACATCGAATTTAAATATATCAATGTATATTATATTACTAAAAATATAATAAATAGGTTGTTAAAATTGTTTTATTCTAAAACTATTAAAATTATAGAATTACTAAAAGTATAGTTAATATATTATATTATAAGCCTATTTTCAAGGGCATTTAAATTATGATTTCAAATAATGATCTGGGCATTCCCTATTCTCATGACTATAACTGTGAACCTAATATGTATTGTATGATGGATACTGACGAGTATGAGATGCTTTTATAATTAAATATGAGATTAAAGTTTTTAAGAGGACATTCTAATAATAAGTAATGTATTCTTTAACTAAATAGTTATGTTTTAAATATTTCATAATGTACATGTTATAATTTTTGAAATAAAGCAGTTGTAGAATAAAAAGAATGCTGATAACATAAAAATATGAGATCAAAATTACAATCTCCTTCCGTACCCCAACATTATCGTCCGCGTCAACTACTCAACTTATGAGAATATCAATGGTACCAATACAAAAGTAGAATAAAAGGGGAAAGAAATCCAAAACATTATGGAACCAATCAAAGGAGAAATACAGAAAGCAGAAAAATAGCGGATATTCTAGAAGAGCAAATACTTTGCATGTAAAACAAAAAACAATTTCCTTATTGTTATCTCAAGTTAAAATATTATATTAATATTACATTATAATGTTGAGTAATTACCATTTGCATCCCTTACGTTTGCGCATTTTAACCACTTGCATCCTTGCAGTCTCAAAATTGTCATCCGCCCCCTAACGTTTCATTTTATTTCCATTTGAGTCTTTGTCGTTTTACCCGACCCAAACCCACAAATGGAACTACTCTTTTGACCCGAATAAACCTCAATCTTCAACATACTAGACTTATCAACAACTCTATCAAACTCCGATTTCTTCAAATTGAAGCAAGCTTGAACTCGATCATTCACTTGATTCGCATCACCTTCGGCAACAGAAGCGATCTCCGTAACCTGGGTCGGGTAGTTCTTGAGCTTAATCTTGCAGTAGCCCATTGACGTCGGAGCACCGCCGGCGAACTTCAACCCTAAACTTCCGACAACTATACGAACGTAAGGACACGGATCCATAGCGTCCCCCCGTTGAAATCAAACAACACAAAACCCCTTCGCAGATATAAGGGAAAAGATAAATACGTTAGAGAGATGGGGATCTTGTGATTTAAAGGGAGAAGAGAGATGATATAAATAGAGAAGATAGAAGGGTGGGGGTGGGATAAGGGTATTTTATTTAACTAATAAAGGTATTTTTGTCATTTTATAAAAATTAACGGAAAAATCTAACGACGTTAATGTGTTGGACTCAAATGAAAATAAAAATGAAACGTTAGAGGGCGAATGGTAATTTTAAAACTGCAAAGATGCAAGTGGTTAAAATGGGCAAATGTCAGGGATGCAAATGATAATTTACTCTATAATGTTTTATGTGTATGTATATATAACAATTTGTAAGTCATGAATAGTACTTATTTATATTATAATAATTATCGATCCTTCTATGTATAATGGTGTTACATTTTATGCATAGGGTTTTTTTTTTTAATTTGATTTTTCACTTTTAACAAAAAAAATTTCACTTTTTATATTTTAGCTTTTCAAATTTGACTTTCTTTACTTTTAACCCGAAACTCTTCATCTTTTGCTATTTAATCTCACAACTTTTATATTTCCAACTTTATTCCCCTATACTTTTCATATTTTGCAAATCTTCAGTCTGCGTTTCGTTCTAAGTTTTGCAAGTTAACACGACACAACATGCATGTGTGATTCGACCTTCTTACGTTTCACTTTACGTTTCGTTCTAAATTTGGTAAGTTAACACAACACAATGTGCGTGCTTGGTTCAATACTTGTACGTCTATTTTTTCCTTTTGAAGGGTTCGTCAAAAGGCATGGATCTTAGATCGACTTAGTTATATTTTTCTATGTTTTATGTTTTGGTCTAAGTTCTTCGTGTTAACACACCGCAACTTCAGTGTTGGTGGTCATTAGAGGTGGGGTGACATTTGTGTTATTTGGCATGGTTTTACGCCTCCACCGTAACACGATTTGTCAAACATATATGGTGGTGGTAACTATGTCAGACGATGATGTTGTTATGTGATATATACATACACATATATGGTGGTGGTATGGTGAAGGTAGTTGAAGGTGGTTATGGTGATGATGGTAGCGTTACATTGGTGGTGTGTTGGAGACGGTGATGGTGCTGATGGCCGGCAGTTTCATCGTGGTGATGGTTGGGTTACGGTGGTGGTGCGGTGGAGAAGGTGATCGGGGTGATGGCGGTAGTGTTATGGTCGTGGTGCAGTGGAGAACGTGATGGTGGTGATGTCGGTAGTGTTACGGTGGTAGGTTTCCGGCGGTGGTGGTTGATTATCGGCGGTGGTGGTGGGTTAATGGTGATGGTGACATATATATGTATGTGTGTGTGTGTGTGTGTGTGTGTGTGTGTGTATATATATATATGTTATGTATAATTGTTTAATCTAAAAAATGGGACCCATATAAATTAATTTATATTTTAAATATTTTGTCTTTTAGTTAGAAGGATATTTTAGACTTTTCACATCCAATTAACTGGAAAACTTAATAGAAGTTAGTGTTAAGGACCAATCGTGTTACGAGTTGATAAACAATTGGGACCAAACCTATAATTTCCCAAAATTTGAGACCAACATTGCAATATGGACAAACAACAGGGACTAATCGTGTAATTAACTCTACTTGTAAATACTAATAAGTGTTTTAGTATTTATATAATTTTTCATAGGTATAGATATCAGGTTGTGGGTTTACTCAATGGTTTTCCCTTTCAAATCCCGTAGACCATGCATAATGTTTTTGTCATATATGATGGATAGTAAGGGACATGTAGGCATCAAGCACGGCCATAAACGATGCTTCAGCCCCAATCGTTGCTTCAGGCGAAGAAGAGAGTAGGTGGTGGCACGATAAAGTTGGTGATGTTGTGTTGGTGGGAAGACGGTAATATCACTAACAAATTAAGTGCGACAATGACATGAAAAAAGAGCACGACTTCGCCACTAAAGATAGTCTTATGCATGTTTTAGCCGTTTCATAAACTTGCTCTTTTTTATTTTTATACTCCCATTCGACATATTTGCCCAGACATTCAACATATAGGTTTTGTCTTTACTTTAGAATTATTAAATTTTAATAATCTCAACTTTCATTTTTTAACCGAGATTAATCCCAACTCAATAAATATTTACAGACACTACCAACTTTGACATTATTTTTCTTCAACGATTTCTTACTAACTGAGAGTTAACAACTTTGAGCCTTTTTCAACTACGTCGCCGCCTAGCCTTCATCAGGTCTATTTTTCGTTGTCTATCCTTTATCGTCACCTGAAATCTACCTCCAACAAGTCAAGTGGTTCAGATCAGGGGGTGGAGATTGACAGGTTTTAGGGTGTACTAGTTTTAGATTGATGAAACTAATTGTAGATTTCAACTTTCTGCTTAGTGTTTTACCTGCATAAGCAGTTCATGTCATCTGAAAACTAACGGGGTTAAATCTCAGTTTAGTAACGGATTGTTGGAGGAAAATAAGTCAAAGTTGGGAGTGTCAATAAATATTTTCTGAGTTGGGATTAATCCCGGCTAATAAATGAAAATTTGGATTATTAAAATGCAATAACCCTTATTTTTAACTATTTTTAATTTTATTGTCACTTTATTTATTATTATTATTATTATTATTATTATTATTATTATTATTATTATTATTATTATTATTATTATTATTATTATTATTATTATTATTATTATCATCATCATCATCAATACTGCTACTATTACTATTACTAATATTACTGTTACTACTACTAATATTGCTACTATCGTTGCTACTACTACTACAGCTACTACTTCTACTGCTATTGCTACAACCTGCTAGTACTGCTACCTGCTACTGTTGCTACCTACTATATGCTAATATTGTTACAGCTGTCTACTATTACTACTACGTGTCGCTGCTACTTCTGCCTCTACTGCTCCTGCTGTAGACACCGCCGCTTCGACTACTACTACGGTTACGGCTACGGCTACGGCTACGACTACGGCTATGACTACTGCTACTACTCCTAGTTGTTGCTGAACGGCAAAAGATGGTGCTCCCATTTTCACAATTACATACAAATTATAGTTATTAGTGTAAAATGTCGATATATTTTTGATATGTCACGACTTTATCTTTTGTCACATCGCCAACTTTTTAAATTTAAAAGTAATACCATTGTAAATATTATTTTGTAAAATATACATTTTTTTTCAAAAAGTAAGACTAGTTATTTTAATAGTGAATTCAGTAAATTCAATGATGTATTAATCATACTTCTTTTTAATGTTTTTAGCAATAATAGCTTTACCTAATTATTTTGTAATTAAGTTGGTTATAATTTCAATAAACATAACCAAAGTTTTTGATAAGATTTGGTGTATCAAACATTAAAAAAAATTTGCACTTTAGTAGTTGTAGCTTGTGAGAATATTACATTTACAATAATATGCACCTGGTTGTGAAAATGACTTGGTTATAGTGGACCAAACTTTTCTTAAAGATCCAAAAACTTCATCTCCTCAAATATAAAACTTCTGCCATTTATTTGTAAAAGCATTTCCACTTGAAATTAAAAAGAAAAGTTGTGTATTTTACTTCATGCCTAAGTTAAGCGTGTCACGATCTAAATCTCAAACTTAAACTTATATATTAGTTTTTTTTTTTATATTTAGTGTTTAAGGAAAATATTTATATATCTTATAGTAATTTATTTGTTTGATTATTAATAGTCACATGATATTTATAAAAGAAAATATCTAAGTACTCCAATAATAAATTACTAGAAGACATATGATATTTTCATGAAATAATAAACTTTTTTTTGGAAAAAAACATGATACTTGAGATTAAGATCTTGTATTAAAGTTAATATTTTGACACAAATAAATATATGTATGATGGTTGAGTCCACCTTTTTAAACTCTCAATCCACAAACATGAAATCATTCAACCCCACATAATTAAGAATTCTAATATCTCTATTGCTATGTTAGAAACACATTTATTACGTGGGTAGAAAAAATTCAACATATTAAAATCATTAGACTTGATCTATTTTTTTTTATGTTTCATGTCATTAGCCATTAATAAAATAATAACTAACGAATATTAAGAAAATATAAATAATAATAATAAAAATAAGAATTATAAATTATATTTACGATAAGATATAATTGAAGTTTTATAATTTAGAATGCTTTAATAATTTATCATAATAAGAAGATTATATTTTAGATATTTAATTATTTAGTTTATTTATTTGTAATCATTTCATTTAATAGGAGAAAGAGTAAGGAAATAAAAGTTACATTTCACCTTGACACGTATTTTTATAAAATCCTTTTTATTTATTTTATATAGTGTATATTTTTTTTAGTTGCCATTAGCCGTATTAGTTTTTTTTCCTTTTATAAAAGCTTATTTGATCATTTGTTATTATCTAATTAGGTGTTAAAAAAGGGAGTTTTCTTTTTTTTTCTTCTTTTTTTAAGATGGAACGATTATTTGAAAGTAATGGCTTTATTGGAAAGTTAGGGGATGGTTTATTGGATCATATATCCAATATATAACGGCATCTTAATTTGTTTTCTTTTATTCTCATGTCTTTTTTAACATCAAACTCTTTTTCTCTTAAATTCTACGTAACCTTATAGTTACAGATATAATGTCTTCATCTATATTATGTATAGATACGTATTGGAAGGACGTAATGGTAATTTGACCAAAATCTTCTAAAATTAAAAGATGTACAACTCTGGTACCATATGGTACAACTCACAAAGCTTGAAATCCCTTTCTCTCAACCAAGCAGCTTGTTACAAACACCCCCTCCTTTCAAAATTCAAATCATACCGAGTCATTCTATCTCTCCTAAAATAGGGTTTCCGGGTTTCCGGTCTTCAAATGGTGAGCGATGCAGATAGGGGTGTTAATCGTTATTGATGATGGTATTTGCACCTCTAGCTTTATCCGATCAGCTTATCATGTGTTCATCCTCAATCGAAAAATTCAATCGGATACATCTCAATGTGTTTATACAAATAATGAAATGCTTTGACCTATGGGTGCACTACCTTCGAAACCAGTATGTTATGTGGGAATCTGTCTTCTTCTCGGAAATTAACTTGACATCTGGTTTTCCTCTTCAGTATATTTTTCATTTTAGTATTGGATTTAAGATTTTGTTTAATCTTTATAGCTCGATTAGCTTTAGTTATCCGTGTATTACATGGAATTGTGAAGAGTTAATTATTAAATAACATAAAAATAAAAGTAAAAACAAATTTGTTATATATTAAATAAGAAATAACAACTTTTGATTATAAGGTCACAAATGAGCAAAAACATCAGTAGGTTTACACTCATTATCTAAAGCTAAAATCTTCAATCCATCTTTACTTTTAACTTATAACAAGATGTCATAAAGCTGATCATGCTTAAAAATATGCTCTTTCAAGTATAAACCTACACATTGGCGGAGGTTTATAGGGGCTGGGGGGGCCGCCGCCCCCTTCTTTTTTTCGTCGGTAGTGTAAATTTTTAGTGCGGTAGGATAAGTTTTTGGTCTGGTAGTGTAAATTTTTATATATATATCGAGTTCGCCCCCCCTAAGAAAATTTAATTTCGCCCCCGCCCCCCTATGGGAGTGTTCAAGCTCCGCCACTGAACCTACACTTGACAGAGATTGACCTTAACTTTCAAATCGTGAGCTAGATATTGGGTGGGTGTGAGGATATTAGTATGAAGAAATTAAGATTTGAATAATATACACTGAAAAGTTATGTGCAATAATTAGATCAATTTCGAATAATTTTGACCCTATAATCAAATATAGAGATATAGTATTGAATTGGGTTGGATCGAGCTATAAATGTTCATAATATCTCTGATTAGTTGTTGTTTATCTGTTCATAATAATTTTGCACTTTCTGTTTTTCTGTCCTTTTGTTTATCTATTCCTCTTTGTTGGAACCTTTTGTTTACTTTGTTGTTTTTGATGTTTAGCAGGACTGTTGACTTCTTTTGAAGATTGAGAATCTGAGTCAGAGGATTCAGCTTTCTTCTTCTTCAGGATCTTTGTTTTATTCTTCTTGTTGAAGAAACAGTCCTGTGTAGAGTGATTATTTTTGTTGCAAATAGCACAATACTTATTGAAATAACACTCAGTGGTCATATGGTTGTTCATATTGCATATTGAGCAATAGCTGCTAAAATAGCAGTCCTTTGTACTGTGATTGTGCATATCACACCATTTACAGTACATGTCTTCAGAGTCACTCTTGGAGACAGCTTTAGCCTTAGCCTTTTGCTACTAGTTCGCCTTTTTCTTGATGGTAGCTTTGTGTAGCTTATGCTCTTTCTCTATTTTTGCTGCTGAAGAAAACCTTACCTCTGCCTGACATTATGTCAAAGGGTTCTTGATCAGCCTTCAGGTGCTTATTACGTGCTTTGTGTTTGCTAGATTTTGGTTGAGCACCTTTTTGATTGGTCTTCATGGCTTTTGTGGATTTGACAGACCTCCTTCATAGATGATCCATTGAAGTCACAGCCATTTCTTCAGAGGTTCTTTTTGCTGGTTTTTCTTTTGTTTGTTTATTGGTTGCTTGTAAACCTTCACTTAATTGTTCAATTCTTTTGTGAATTGTTTTCAGTAGGTTTCTTTGTTTTGGGGATAGGGTAGTTTAGGTTCATTTAACACTTTTGGAATTGGGTGTTCTTTCACATGAATTTTTCCCTTAACCACACCAGCATGGTCAGATTCACTATTATCATCTAGATCATCACAATTGTCATGATCAAATTCTGATGTGCTTTGATTTGAATGTTCTAATTCTGATGAATCAGTTTCAGTGTCATTAGTTAGATTGTCATCAGTTTTATCTTCAGACTCAGACAAGGTACTAGACATAAAATGATTTGAAAGACTGTTTGTCATAGATTCTGGTAGAGAAGTATAGTTATCATTTACTGGTGGTGGAACTGCATGAAATCCCAACCCTGTTTTGTGCTTATTCTCAATCTGAGAATTTAGCAATTTTTCATACTGATGTGCTGACAGTTGAAATTTCTGCAGTTTCACCTCAGTAGATGCATGATCTGACATAGATTTTGTTAATGATGCAGTTAAATGCTCAACTTGTGCCTTTAAGTTGTAATTTTTAGAAACAAGTTTATCTAAGTCTGTTTGTAAAGAATTTATTTTGACTTGATAAAGTTTATGTTCTCTTACATTTGATTCATTTAAAAGCAGTGTTTTTTTTTACTTTATCTGCTAACTGTTGAGCATGTGATCTATATCTTTCTACCTCATCTATGCAAGTAGAGACAATAACCTTTCTCTTACCTCAGTAGCCATTGGAGGAACTTTGTTTTCCATGTTGGCCATTAGTGATTGATTTTCAGCAAGAACTTCTTTCTCATAGATGCTCCAGTCACAGGTACCATCCTGCAAAATGATTAAACTAGTTTTTTTAGCATTGGATTTACTTGTGTTATTGTTAGTTATTGGTGGGGATGTATTGGTTAATTGGGGTTATGAGAAACTCCTCTGAGCAGGTTGTCTTTGGTCGGTTGCCTGCTGTTGGTTGTTGCATTCCTTGGAGAAGTGTCCGTATAGATTGCATATTTTGCATCTAACTTTGGACTTGTCCACACCAATCTTGGTTGATCTTCCTCCTACTAACAGCCCTTTATTTCTCTTCATATACATTTTGGCTCTGTAGGCAATCATAGCCATTTTCCATTGCAAGTCCATCTCCTCCACTTCATCAGGATAAAGTTCTTCTAAGTCTTGTTGGCAAAAGTGAGCCGGTGTCAGGGTGCTTCCTAAGTAAGCTTGAAAACTGGAACTGAAGGCTACAAAGGCTACCTTCTGTTCTTCAGACTCCAGAACCACAGTAATTGGTTCTGTCTGCTTGTTGTTTTTCTTATTCTTTGATTCATCAGCCTTTGATTTGACTTTTTGTGCTGGTTACCTTGGGAACTTGAGCTGGAAGACTTTGCAGCATAAAAGCTAGTCTCCTCTTCCTGATCACTTTCTTCACAGGATGAGTCTTTAGCTTCATTGGTGATAAAAGCACTTCCTAAGTTCTTCAGTTCCTTGAATTGATATGGAGCGATTGGTGCTTTCACACTCTTGTTCCTTGTCTTTTCGTCCTGCTCCAGTGCTTCTACCTTTGCCACTAAGGTGTCTAAGCCTATTGCCTTTAGATCAATAGTGTTCTTAAACATGGACACAGTTTGTGTCCAGCTCTCTGGCAATGAGTGCAGCATCTTTTTGTTGAGTTCTTCATTGCTATACTCAAGTTCCAGGATATTTATCTTAGTGACAAGCTGCATGAATCTGTACAGTTGTTGAGAAACAGACTCACCAGGAATATGATGAAAGGTTTCATATTGAGCCCGGAGAGTGTCCTTTTTGATACTCCTAATCTCATCACTACCTTCACACAGAGTGTGGAGGATTTTCCATAATGAGTTAGCAGTCTTGTATGATTCGCACCTGATCAGCAGCTCTTCAGGCAAAGCCATAGCAAGCATACTATAGGCTTTGATGTCAATCTTGACTCTCTTGGCATCATCAGGTGATAGATTCTTTAAACTAATAGGCTGATTATTATCCTTATAATCCGCTCCTAAGGCAGGAGGAATATAAGGTCCTTCGGTAATCAAAGCCCATAAGTCAGAATCTGTATAATTAACATGATTTCTGAACCTGATTTTCCAGGTTTTAAGATCAGATTTGTTTTCCAGTTTAGGAGGTTGATAAGCACCAACAACTGAGTTACTCATGATAGTTAATTTTTTTTTAACAAAAAAAAGGTTTTGTTTTAAAACAGAATTTGATTAAACTTAATCAAAGCTGATAGATTAATTGATATAAATCAATGAGCACCAAGCTCTGATACCACCTGTGAATCCTAGGATCGTTCAGGAATTATCAGAATTGATTTGAACAAGTATTGATAGCGGAATTATCAATACTTGGTGTTTAATCTATTAATAATAATAAAGATCAATCAATCAAACAAATAAAATAAGAATAATCAAACCGAGAGAACTCAAGAACGTTGATTGAATGCTTTCTTGTTGCTATTGAGGTTGCTGATCTTGAATACAATGATTCAGATAATGATTACTGATGATTCTAATGATTCTCAATTATTGTTATCTCACCTCTTGATTTATGTTGTTGATCTCATATATATAGAGATCTAATTCTATTCTATCGCTAGCTATTTTGTTGCTATAATTAAGCTAATCAAACTTATCAAAATCCTCGCCATGTTTATCGGCTTAGGAATTTGAGATTTACAACGAATCTAATATGAATAAAGTTGTTGATGTGACGTGGAATATCCGCTTGAATAATATGTCTTCCATCGTCATTAATGTTGTTGTTGTTCTGCCACGTTGACTCTTTGACTTGATGTTGACTTCTAAGTTAATTGGTCTTCCGCAGGAATTTACTCTTCTGCTGGTAGTCTGTCTTCCTCAGCAACACTTTGTTCAGTACTTGTTCTTGTGATTTCGTAGGAGATCTTGTCTTCCGCAGCAATCCCTCCTTCAGCAGCTTCACTTGTTCTTTTCTTTGTTCAGCTGAAGTTGTTCTTCCGCATGAGATCCACGGATGTACATTCTTCAGTTATGTTCCTGAGAACATCTACGGAAGAACACTTTATTCATCCGCAGTTGTTCCAACACTTGGTGATTTTATCAATTCACCAAGTCTGATGTTTACTGCATATTCATACATATATTCTGAAATATATTATATAATAGATGAATATATATTATGAAGTGCAAAATAAATGTTATTTAGTTCATAAACACAACTATAATCAAATATATTCATTTTATATCATTAAGAACAATAATTACAATTATGATTACAAGAGTGATATATATCATCTAAACCTATACAAGAGATCTATCCCTAACAATTATTATTATCATTATTATTATCATTATTTTTATTATCATTATTTTTATCATCATTATTTAGGTTTTTTCATCTGCGCGCGTTGTGCGCATGATTACCGATTCAAAACAAATTGAAACTCTAGGCTCGGGCTCAGAAACATTGTTCAGTTACAGCCGCTAGTCATAATCGACAGTCACGCCTAAGCAACTGAAAACACTCTGGTATCTCATCACCGCCCTAAAGATACCAAAATAAGATATACATGATCGTAACAAAACAGTTTCAATAAAGATGGAGACATCTTCATTATCAACATCCTAAAGTTAGGGTTTAGACCAAACCCATTCATAAGAAAACCCCAACGAACAAAGGTACCAGTAAACCCACACTGACCTCGGTAAACAACACCCAAACATAACCAATGGTATCAAGCCAACATGCATCCCAGACACTGACCTCGGTTTCAAAACAGAACAGTCTCAGATGAATCATTAATCATCATCGACCCAAAAGAGACCAACCTTGATTGCCATCCACCTTGGCGACGGTGCTAAAACGAAGGGCGGCCCAAGAGGCAATCGGCTACACTCAGACACCACCGAAGGTGGTCTATAGGGACCACCGGCGACATCCGAGGGCCGCAAGGAGGTCCACAGGGAACATCGGCGGAAATAAACCACAACAAGAGTAGATCTGAAAACCCTAAAAGGGTATCAGATAGAAAAAAAAGAGAAGGGGAAAACCACCAGCATCACCGCCATGAACGGCCACCAGACAAATATGGTAGCAGCACCACGATCAGCCAACCTCAGGCGAATAAGAGAGAAAGATAGACAGAAACGATTTAATGGCAAGCTAAGGACGATGATAGCGACACAAACGCGCCCAAACCACCGCTGTCACCCCCCCCCCCTCTCTCCTGCGTGAGGCGGTTGGTCGGCAAGTCGGAGACGGTGGCGGTGACGTACCCTCTCTCTCTCTAAAACAACCGGCGACCACCACCAAGAATACCTCGGGAAAACGAAACACTTTTAAAGGAGGACCACAAATGCACAATACCCAAAACCATTGTGAAATACCAAAAATAACCCCAAACACTGTTCATTCACACTCCTTTTTAAACATATAGGGTAATTATTATTACTATTATTATTATTATTATTATTATTATTATTATTATTATATACACTATTCGCATAAAAATCCATCAAATAGTGCTTGCGAAGCCGCAATCTTTGGACGCGTTAATATCTATCCGCGTCACGTCTTTGTTCATATATCAAGTTTCATCAACGGGATCGTTAACGTCTACTTAAAAAGTTTTTGGGTTAAATAAAAATAAGAATAAATAGTTTGGGTTTAATATATATAACTAGTAAACTAGGAAGAATTAATTACTAAATAGTTCAGGGGCTAAAGGATAATGGTTGTATTTTTGATAACTTGTTAGAAAATTTGGTAATTTTGTACTGGTGATAATTTGATCACACGAAGTCCAAATTGGACGAATTTAAAGTCTAAAATTAAGTTCAAAGCGTTTACTTTTCAACTCAATTGGTCTCGTCAAAAAACATAAAATTTTGAGCCCCCAAACAGTTGATACAAAAAGAATTGTTGAAACTGAATTTTCTGGCAGAATGTTTGGTCCTACTTTAGAAGCAGATATCTCTCTAAATTTTCATTAAAATGATATGATTTTCTTCAGAAACTTAATTCTATATGTTATCTTTAAAGTCCAATTGGTCTCATATTATTTTGTTATCGTTTCGACCTTCAAACTGATTTTACAAAATATATACGCAAATAGTAAGGTATGTTAAATACTTTCAGAAAATTTGTAAATTGAGGGTAATAATTTAAACAACTAAAACGAGCTAATAATTGAAATAAATATTAATAATATGAATAACTATTACGTGATTGAGTGAGAAAACAGGAATGATAATAACGTCATTAAATCCGAACCGACCCGTAATTGACCGGATGTA
The DNA here is from genome assembly GCA_025506505.1 of Flaveria sonorensis. Lineage (NCBI taxonomy): Eukaryota > Viridiplantae > Streptophyta > Magnoliopsida > Asterales > Asteraceae > Flaveria > Flaveria sonorensis. The sequence continues at coordinate 54,078,834 of CM046432.1, read as the reverse complement.
TCATAATATTCATTAGACGTGTTTTAAGATTCAAGTATCTTTAAATTATAGGTGTTTGATCATTGACATGCTTTCATTTCTAAAAGCTTTTAATTTTCTTATTTCCGTATCAAATCAAAGTGAGTTTCGCGTCCTCGTTTTTATTGTAATTATTTATAAAACCTAGGAGGAAAACTATGCTCTCTCTCTCTTTTCTTGTTGTGAAATCAATTATTTATTTGGGATCATTGTATTACTATTTTGTAGGTTATATCTGGTACATACATGAGTTTTCTGTGTGCTTTTTTATTCTTAACTATCTAACTTCGGTATTGAAGCCAATGGACAGGTATTGATAGTACTATTGGGTTGACACCTCCACCCTTGTTTGTTAGTATACTACTTGGGACTAATAGTGGTCACGACGGACCCTAAGGCGAATATGTTCTAACAAGATCTGTGTATACGTCGTAGGCTTAGTTGTGAGGCTAATGATTACATGTCATATTGCTTGCTTATAACTGTATACACTTATGGCGCATAAACTTCTACACAACATCAATGTTTATTTATTATTTAAACATGTGAACTCACCAACCATGTGTTGACCTTTTGAGCATATCTTTTCAGGTAACAATAATTATTAAGGATAGCTAGAGCTGATGCCTTAGAGATGACCCTAAGGATTGCATGATAGACTCACTCTAGTGTTTTAAACAATTGTGTTTCATTTTATGCATATCATATCTGGGCATGTTTTGCCTTTACTTGCTCCCGGGTTGTGAGATTTGATTCAATTATATTTGTTGACTATGTTTGTTGTGGGATTGACTAACTACGACAGAAGTCTCCATTTGTGTCGGGTGCATCTCTATCAACTATCAATGTGTTATGACGATCCTATCTGTTACATTCTCATGTTTCCGCTCTAAGCAGGGGTGTGACAGATTGGTATCAGAGCCATTGGTTATATAGAATTAGGTGGAACACTCGAGCTAGATTATAACCTAAGTACCCATATGTAATACACATAATAGGACTATGTGTGCATTGAAATACATGTGAATGTTCAATTTGTGTTTTCATATTATGCTTGGTAGCATAACTTACGTGTTATTTATGATATACTTATTTGAGAAAGTTTTGGGCATTGTATTATCTATTTGTAACTTGAGAAAGCATTAGGTAAGCGCATCCTCTCATTATATATTTAACTTATATTCGGTTTGGATTGAAAAGTGCTACTATAAGAATTCTTCATAGGACCTTTATTTCATGCATCCATCTGTGTCACATTTGCTATAGACGCCCTTATTTACCACTTGTCAGGTTGAATATTGGGAAATGAACATGCTAGCTAACACGACACCAGTGGGCAAGAGACATGACTTACTCTTGTCAGATGACTACTCTTTTAAATTTCCGACTATACTAAATAAATTCCTTTGACTGTCCCTTACCCAAGTGAATGATTTCTCAATCAGTTCCTATGTACAATTTCGGTTAATTAACATTTGGTTAGTAACCATATCCTTGATCCTCTAATCATAGATATCACTCTATATTTTACAAGATTGGTTAGCTTGAGTAGGATGAGCTGGAGTTGATCATTCAAAGCAAATTTCAATTCTGAGTGCACACGTAATTGCAATTTGCAGTGCATGCGAAGTCTGGCAAATCTTGTCTCACGGTGGGTACAGATCCTTAATTGTATACATTGGGACATTGGAGTCCTAATTCTTATGAGATTTTAACAAGGATGATAAAACATCAATCACCTTTATTTTAACATAAGTTCTAATCCACCTGAAGCCTCATAGGAATCATATTGTGACATTTTAGTCCAATTTCTATATCGTGTTAATCCCTTTATGCCCTTTCGTGATAGTGTAAACGTACTGATTGTTCGGAATGTAATCGGTTTTCATAGAGTTGCAATAGAGTGAGGTACTCCCTGCACCTGGAATACTTGATTCATTGGACCGATCTTAATATTTGGAAAATAACTACTTAGATGTTATGGCATATTACTTTGACAGAGTAATTAGATGTCATGTAACTAGTTTAAATTTTTGTCGGCTCTATATCATGGATGTGATGGGAATGTCGAGGGTAGTCCTTTATATAAACATCACTGGTAACTAAGGATGGGCCTAAGTAGGACTTTGATGATCCTGATAGAATAGATATGGAGATGGTGATAATGGAAACACCAGAAGTGGTGATGATTACAATATTAGGAACTATAACGGATACAACTATAATAAGTTGATGGTGTGCAAACCAAAGGAGTTTAATGGTACCCTACAATTACTAGATGGCGGAGAAAATAAAAGCCCGGATCATAAATGTAATGTGTGTCCTAGGATGAACCAGGCACCTGGACAAGTTGGAAGCAATCAAAATCAAGTGATAGCTATAACTAGGAATCAACGTTAAGGGAATTTTGTAAATCAATGTCACGCAAATCAAGGTGATGTTACACGTGGTCGCGTATTTTTTATTGGAGCAAATGACGCTCGCTAAGACCCCAACATTGTTACGGGTGTGTATCTTCTCAATAACCATCACACATCTATGATGTTTGATGCCGAAGCAGATAATGGCTTTGTATCTTCTGAAATTACTTCTTTACTAGGCATGAACCCCAATTGTTTAAAAATTAGTTACTCGATAGAGATGGCAAATGGTAAATTAGTAAAGGCTAAGGAAATAATCAGAGGTTGCACATTAGTACTAAATGATCATGTCTTAAGATAGTTATACCATTTAGGTTTGGAAGTTTCGACATGGTCATGGAATAGACTGGTTGTCAAAGAATAGGATTGAGATCGTCTCCAGCGAAAAGGAGTTTGCATACCGTTTCCAAGTGGCGAGACACTCGACGTGCATGATGAGACACCAGAAATGGATAAGGGATTTGGTAGTATTACCTCCTCCACTGCAGGTGGATGTTTGAATTCACTTGCTACCTGATTGGGGTCCCGTGGCTAAGGCTCCATATCATTTAGCACCGTCGGAGATGCAAGAGCAGTTTAAGCAACTTTAGGAATTGTTGGGCGAGGATTTCATACGACCTAAGTCACTCATCATGGGGCGCGTTAGTGCTTTTCGTTAAGAAGAAGAACAGAAGGATCTGCATGGTCTATCAAGAATTGAATAAACGACCAAGAATCATTATCCATTGCCAATGGTAGATGACCTATTTGACCAGTGCAGAGATCTACCAACTTTTCAAAGATTGATATCCGTTCTGGATATAATTAACTTAGAGTACATGAGGATGACACACCAAATATAACATTTAGAAATTGATATGGGCATTACGAGTTCGTTGTTACACCTTTTGCGATGATATATAAACCTGTTGTGTTCATGGATCTGATGAATCGCATGTGCAAGCCATACCTAAACAAATTCATCATATTCTTCATTAATGATATTCTGATCTATTCAAGGACAAATAAGGATCACGAGAGACATTTGAGAACTCATGTTAGATTTATTGGGAAAGGAAGAGCTCTATGCCAAATTCTCTAAGTGTGAGTGATGGTTGCGTGAAGTGAAGATTCTTGGTCATGTGGTTAACGAGAAAGGAATTCACATTGATCTGAGTAGGATTGAAGCAGTTAAGAAGTGGGATACACCCAGGACGCCTTCGGGAATTCGATAGTTCTTGGGATTGGTTAGATACTACCGATGGTTCATTGTGAGTTTCTCGAAGATCACTCAGCCATTGATAATGTTAAGCTAGAAGAATAAGAAATTCAATTGGGAATCTAGGCAAAAAGAGGCTTTTCAAACGTTAAAGGATAAGTTGTGTAACGCTCCAGTATTGACTCTTCCTAACGGTTCAAATGATATTGTAGTATTTTGCGACACATTATAACAAGGACTTGGTTGTATTCTAATGCCAAAGGATAAGGTAAGAGCCTATGCCTCTTGACAACTCAAAAATCATGAAAGGAATTATATGACGCATGATTTGGAATTGGGTGGTGTAATGTTTGGATTTAAGATTTGGAGTCACTATATGTACAAAACAAAGTGTGTTAGATACACCAACCATAAGAGCCTCCAACACATTTTTAATCAAAAGGAACTAAACATGCATCAGAGACGATGCGTTGAACTTCATAGTGAATATGATTGTGAGATTAGACATCACCCAGGCAAGACGAATGTGGTGGTTGATGCCTTGAGCAGGAATGAGCATGTTAAAAAACGAGTTTTTTTATTTTTTTAAAATTTTATTAAAGAGGGAAACATTTTTGTGTATTTATTTTTTTAATTATGTTATTTTTCGTTTTATAACTGTTTTAATGTTGCTTTTATTATTCACCATTTTACTATTGAAAATTTGTGCCTCACATTGATTTATAAAGTTCTAACAAAAAAAATGAGTTCTCATTTGAATCTTTCCCTGCATATGAATATTTGAAAAATAACAATATTAATTTTCTAAAAGTAAACGAGTTGGCTCGGCTTGGCTCGACTTGATTTTTAAACAAGACGAACCCGAGCCCACCCTGGCTCGGCTCGAGTCGGCCATAGATTTAGCATACTTCCTGATAGGTCAATGTAATTGGATATAAATACATGATATAATGAATATCTAATAGTATACGATAACTTAATGTTTTATCTATTATATTCTTCAATGTAAGTCGATATTAACATCATATTAAAATCTGGCTTGACGGCTTGAAATAAGTTGACTGCCCATGCTCAACTCACCTCTAACTAGATATATGACCAGTTAATCGTAATCATTTTTTAACCTGACCTGCTCCAACCTGATGATTTGTATCTGGTTTGAAGTATTCAGAATGCCAACTATTTGTAACCGTTGTTTTAACCACAAATAAAAATTGGTTTTTAACCGATTAAAATTAGCTACAAACCGAACCTAACTTGTTTCGTCATGCAGGCTTTTAGACCTTCTAAAACCCATTAATAACTGCACCAGTTTTTATGAAATAACCGATTTATGCATCCTCTACCCCTAACTTGGATACTAGGATTATAACTGATGACCTATCGTTGGGGTCATGCAAAAACCTAATTAACCTCAGTAGTTAGGGTAAGTCATGTATCGAATCCACAAGGAGCATGTGGTTAATATTATACGTTTTGTTTGATTAACTATACTAAACCTAATAATCAATTAACTTAACTAAACTGGATTTGAGAACTTGTTGGTTTAGAATAAACTAATATACTAAAAGGCAATTAACTAAGAAAATAACTAAGCACGAAAACACGATTTTGAAAAATTATAATACGAAAGACAATCACGTATGGATTTGGGTTCAAAGATTCATACAAACTCGTTAACCTAGCATAAAGGAACACAGAGACATGAACTTGTATCAGTTTAGTTAAAGTGATAATCAATTACAAGTTTTTAATACTAACTCGTGCGCATTACCCAACCATAAAAACTAAACGCCCCTCTAATTACCAAACTGCTCACGATACAAGAAAATCGAAATCGAATAATAATAGACAGATATTTGAAACATATATAATTTGTTTAAATTAACCAACTACAATTGAATCTGTACTGTCACTACAAAAACAATCCAAAAAACCTAAGTTAAACAATATAAATATAAACCTTACAAGAACCCATCACCAAACTATGATCACGAATGTCTAAGTTTAGTGCTTATGATTTTTTTAACTTTGCAACCAAGTGCCCATATTTTTTTATTTAATATGTACAAGACCACCATATAAACTTTTCAAGTTACTATATTTATCAACTTTAATTAGGTTTATTAAATGCAGTAACTTATTTTTTTCTTTGTCTTTTTATGAACTTTTCATTTGTTTTATTAACGTTTAGACGTCAAATTTTTTCACGGTTCAACAAGTTGTACAAAACGCACGTGTTTGGATTTAATGTTTGGCATTTAAGTTGTTATTATGTTTAATCTATTTTTTATGTGCTAGGCTCTTTAGGTCTTGTGTTTGAATTCTATACTTGATTTAAACTTTCTTTTTATTTATTTTTTTCTGTTTATTCTTTGTTGGTATCTTTAATAATTTTTAGATTTTTTTCAGCTAGAAAAACATGCAACAACGCACAAGTTTATTTATATATGTTTTCATGCAAAGTGTATGAAGTTTATCGCAAGAAATCCTTTACACTTGTGTCTGTTAGACATTCAAAAAAGAATCCCGCGGCAGAGCGTGGGTTCAATCCTAGTTAAAATTAACTAGCAAAACTCCCCTTTCGTGAACTTGTTATATTGTATTGTTTGTAAGCCATGCCCATTACATATTTTTCAATAATACGCTTGGGCTACTGCCCATTCTTGAATTCTTGGGACTTTTTTGCTTCATTCATCTTACTTTTGAACAACAAATCAGCTTCATTTAAAATTTCAATTCATGTGGCATATTTGATAAAGAATTTTAAATATGAAGCAACCAATTGGACTCCACGTCTCCTGCATTAACATCACTATAAACAAATAAAAACTCTAAAAGATGTAAACAAAGATCCTCGCATAATCCTCTAAGATTTTTGTATAAATCTTTTATTTAATTTATATAAATGTTTTACGCATCCGTCACTCTCAAATTTAATCAAAATACACTAGTTTAGATTGTGGTCTCTTGAACTCTTAGACTTTAATAGTAAATCCAATGGGCATGATTTAAAGCTTAAAAACATTTACTTAACTACAATTAGCACATGTAAATCGCCCCTTCATCAATAACTTAATTTTACATTAACTAAAACATTTTATTAGCTCATCATACACATAACAGATTATGCACCAAATTAACGATGGTGCTAAACTACAAAACACAAGTATGACTATCTGAGTCTGCAACACAAACATACCTATACATCTGAAAACCTCAAGAGGAACCAACAGTTACATTTGAACATAACTTTCAGTAGTAAATTAATAAAGGATCTGAGGCGTATCGAAACCCATGTTTTCGCTCTAACAACATGATCTGTATCTTTAAAACTACATCTTACAGTATGCATGTTGTAACGATAAAATAATAAAGTGAAACATACTTTCAAGAAGACGCGCTCTTTGGCTGGGAATCACCACTTGACGAAACGCTCTATACTTGTGAACTTCGAGTTGAGGATGATTTGATGAAAACAAGAGGTTCAGTGTTATCAACAAAGACATTGACAGATTGTGGAATAGGAGGCATCTTCACAGCTAAATTTCCTTCAAGTATCTGTTCCACCTGACTCATTGAAGGCCTAGTTTCGGCGTCATCTTGAATACACCAGTAAGCAACTTTGCAAATTCGCATGACTTGTTCAACATTAGCTTCGCCATTTAACCTGCTGTCGAGCAGGCTCAGGATATCACCTCCTGCAGTAACAACATTTGCAGCCAAACTAGGAAAGAATGTAATGCTCGAATCTTCATATTGCTTGATATTTCTCTTACCGCTTACTAACTCAAAAAGCATCATTCCGTAGCTATAAACATCAGCTTTGGCTGTGACAGCCACCCCTGATAACCATTCAGGGGCTAGATACCCTCTTGTCCCTCTTATAGTTGTCAAGACACGACTAAATTCTCGACCCATGAGCTTTGCCAGACCAAAGTCTGCAACTTTTGGGCAGAAATCAGCATCTAAAAGAATGTTTTCTGGCTTTATGTCACAGTGGATTATACAGTCTCTGCACCTTTCATGAAGGTAAACTAACCCTCTTGCGGTTCCAACTGCAATCTGATACCTTGTTTCCCAGTTTAGAACATGAACATCATCTCGTTTTTCATGGAACAGATGGGAATGTAGAGAACCATTCGGCATGTAATCATACACCAACAACTTGTGGTTACCTTGTGCGCAGAACCCACGAAGACGTACAAGATTAACATGTTGGATCGTCCCGATTGTGCTCACTTCACTCCTGAACTGCTTATCCCCTTGGCTGACACTTTCGAGTTTTTTCACCGCCACAATGGATGAATCATAAAGGACCCCCTTAAAAACAGACCCAAAACCACCTCCTCCTAACTTATTCGAGAAATTCTTGGTGGCTGTTTGCAAATCTCTGTAGACAAACGCCACCAACGATCCCTCCATCGTCGTCTTTCTAACTAGTCTCCTCTTTTTCGTATAAACAACTAGCATAGATAGGCCAAAGAGAAGAAGAACACCGCCAACGGATGCAACTACAGCAACCATGGTGACCCTATTATGCTTTTTATGACTTGGAAGATCTTTTGAAGAAACTTTGACATATATAGTTTTCCCATTGGCATTATCTTCGGAGAGATTCAAGAGCTCCCCATCCCAAACTGAACAAGTGTTATCGACGAAAGAGAAAGCATTACACGAGCAAAGGTTTAAACAGGTGGTTCGACATTCTCCACTACTCTTAACTGCAACAGAACTATAATTTAGGGGTAAGCTTGTGACTTTAATCATGAGAAAATCAATCTTTTCCATGTTTCTTCCACAAATCAAACTAGTTTTCCTAGCACAGCCACCAGAGAAGTCACTCTGATTCCATTCGCGCTCTGATTTAGGCTCGAAGCCAGCCAAGCAGTTACAGAATGACAATCCAGTCTGCCTGCAAGAACCAAAAGCCCCACATAATGCGTAGACCTTACACCGCTCTTCGGGTTGAGCCCAGAACACATTCCATTGTTTGGTAGAATCTAACCATGTTTGCTGCTGAAGTTGACCAGAAACATCCATTAAGAATCTTGATACAACCGAAGGATTATACGCAGCGTAAGTGAAGTAACTCTCGTTCTCATTCGTTCTATAGCTGAAATTATAAAAATTATTGGCCATCAATGGATCCCAAGACCCTGTATCCCAATACTGTTGGGATCCATTCCACTTAATAACAAACACCTTTTGAGTCGGGACAAGCTCAAATGAGTAAAGTCCTGCAGCAGGATTATCTATGCTTTTCCATGAAGTAAGAACCTGACTTTTGTTTGTTCTCTTATTATAAGGAAACTTTGCACCAGACAACCAAGTATGCGTAGGGTGATCGAAACTTTGCCAAACGGGCTCGACTGAATTCAACCCATCTCTTAAGACTAAGTTACCATCATCAAGAATGATCGCGGTTGCAGAGTTTAAACTCGTGGTGGAGGTGACATTTGTGGACCAAATTGGTAACTTGGACTCATTAAACAGCACTAAGTTACCATTTACAAGTTTTAACTCAGAACTAAATCTATCAGATATGGGTATTTCTCTGTTAGCTACCCAAACTATGGTACGAGGATTCGAGGAATACTTTTTATACCAGATTCCTATGTAGTAGTTTGAAGAGTTACCTGCTTTGAAGAAGCCAAACTCAAAGAGTTCACCTTTGGATATAATTGTTTCATCTCCAGATAGTGAATTGTTTGCAGAAATGGTGTCATCTGCAGATGAGAAAGACATGGTGAGAGATAAACATAAGAAGAACATAAACTCCATTAGAGGTGTCGGTTTTTTTGTGAAGAACAATGCTGATACACAATATAGTGAAGAAGATAGATGGTACAGATGCAGAAATGAATAAAAAATAATCGTTTTATCAACTGTGGTTGTTAATTAATCATTCAAACAAATTGAAAAAGATGAAAAACACCAGTCAATGGTTTAACTTCTACGGTGTTGTGAAATATAATATGGGATAAAGACATAAGATCAACATAACAAGTAGTAACTAATCTTTTTTCTCCTAAGAAAAAGTCTATGACATTGATGGTCATGATATTGACAACATGAATAGTTAAATAGGTTGGATAACAGAAAAATGTCTTGTAATCAGTTTATTCAACGTATAAAAAAACATTACTTTACTATCGGTTTCCCCTTTCAATTATCATCATGGTATTAGAATGGTCGTTTCACAAATTGAAACCAACAGTGGCACCCGCTTATGCTTAACTAGTTTAACAGCAACTGAACCACCACTACCAGCACTCGAGCAAACAGGATGGCGACAACAGCAGCATCCGAGACAACCTCAGCCTCCGAAACATCATGTACCCCAAGACCATACATAACAAAATGAGCTATTTGAATGTTTATACACAACAAAATTACTTTTATTCTAGAGTGATCAACTTTTTGTTAAAACAAGACTTATAAACACTACTATAATCAAAATCATTCATAAATTCATACTCAAAACAAGACTGCAAATCTGTTCAGAGTATTTACAATCACTCAATAAACATATACAAATATGGGAAGAACAATGAATCAGATCCCGAAACTCAGAGAACTAAAGAAGAGAGTAAGCAGTTTGGGACAAATTAAGTTGTAAAATGTAAATACAAAGAAAACAAAAAGTTTGAAATATATCTCTCCTACTCAGTCTAGTTGAGTGTAGTATGTCACGCGTATTCTCCATCATATCAATCAATTTACCACAAAAGGTAAAATACATGGCTTTAAAAAACCAGTGACTCCTATATTCTATAATTACACAGAGTATAACATTACCATAACAAAGTCATAACAAGATTTCCTTCAAGAAGATGGAATATTAGACGGGGTCGAATCACCATCAGTGAAGGAAAGCACATGCTCCGTGTCATCAGCAAAAAACATGACAGACTGAGGGATTGGAGGCATGCTCACATCCAAAACCCCTTCAAAAATCTGTTCCACCTGACTCATTGAAGGCCTGTCGTCTTCCTCATCTTGTATACACCAATATGCAACTTTTAAAACTGTTGTGACTTCTTCAACACTAGCTTCCCTATTTAACCTCCTATCCAGCAGGCTAAGGATATCACAGCCTGTGATCAAAACATTTGCAGCCACACTAGGGAAGAATGTAAAACTCAAATCTTCAGATTGATGTGAATTCCTCTGACCATGTACTAGTTCAAAAAGCATCATTCCATAGCTAAAAACATCTACTTTAGCAGTGATCGCCAACCCCAATAGCCATTCGGGAGCAAGGTACCCTCGTGTCCCTCTCATAGTTGTCAAGACCCTACTAAAGTCTCTACCCATGAGCTTTGCCAGACCAAAATCTGCTATTTTTGGACAGAAATCGGCATCCAAAAGAATGTTCTCTGGCTTTATGTCACAGTGGATTATACAGTCTCTACACTTCTCATGAAGATAAACCAACCCTCTAGCTATCCCAAGTGCAATTTTATACCTTGTTTTCCATGATAGAGGATTATCTTGTTTGTCATGGAAAAGATGGGAATGTAGAGAACCATTTGGCATGTAATCATACACCAACAGTTTACTCTTATGGTGCGCGCAGAACCCACGAAGGCGTACAAGATTAACATGTTGGATGGTCCCAATGGTGCTGACTTCAGTTCTGAATTCTTTCTCTCCTTGGCTGATGCTTTCGAGTTTTTTCACCGCCACAATGGATGAATCATGCAGTACACCCTTAAAAACAGACCCAAAACCACCCCCTCCCAGTTTATCTGAGAAATTTTTTGTTGCTATTTGTAAATCTCTGTAGACAAATGCCACCAAAGATCCTTCCATTGTCGTTTTTCTAATCAGTATCCACTTTTTTCTATAGATTATAAGAAAAATTAGACCCAAGACAAAAATGATGCCTGCCATGGGCCCGAAAACAGCATAAAGATTGACCTTTTTGTTCTTTTTATGACTATTCTTTATAAGAAGCGGTATATCTTTAGAAGCAACTTTGATGTTAAGCATAAATTTCTCTACAGTTGAATCGTCCGAAACAAACAAATGTGGTATGTTATACCTTTTCTCATTATTCCAAAGCCGACATGTATCGAAGCTAAAACCATATGCATCACAACTGCAGTCATCCAGGCAAGAACTTCTACATGCTGATTCATTCGACGAAGGAATCTCATTTCCAAGAAATAAAGAAAAATACTTGACCGGGACATAACTTGGAACAAACCCAGGTTTTTCTTCTATGACTCCACATTTCAGCGCGGTTTTTCTAACACATCCACCAGTGAAATCACCAGTCTTCCAATCACTCCGTGACGCAGGTTCAAAAGCAGTCAAACAGTTACAAAACTGAAAACTTTCATGATTGCAAACGCCAAAGGCCCCGCAATAAGCATATACTTGGCATAACTCTTGTGGTTGAGTCCAAAACAAGTTCCATTTCCCGATGCTTTCCGACCATAACCACTTCCGAATCTGCCCTGAACTGTCTATAACAAACGTAGGAATAACTGAAGGATTATTATATAAAGAATATGTAAAATAACTCTCATTTTCATTGTCAATATAGTTGAAACTATAGTTATAACTATAATTCAACCTCATATTAGGTACTAAGCTAAATGTTTGAGTATGAGCATTCCAACGTCCACCAGCCCAATACTCCACAGATCTATTCCACTTGAGAACATACTGCTTCTCATTTTGATCAACCTCCAAAGAAAACAGACCCACTGCAGGATCTTCTTCACTTCTCCATGAAGTAAGAACCTGCTTTGTATTCGTACGCTTGTCGTATCCTAACTTACTACCAGACAACACCGTATCTGTTGGATGATCAAAACTTTGCCAAATTGGCGCGCTTGAATTCGACCCATATCTTAAAACTAAATTACCACCATCAAGAAGAACTACTGATGCAGGTGCAGCAGTAGAACTCATGTTTGTTGACCATATTTGGATGTTTGACTCATTCAAAAGCACAATGTTACCATCTATGATCTTCAAGTTAGAAGAGAATCTATCTGAGATAGGTGTTTCTCTATTTGCTACCCACACTATTCTTGTTGGTTTGACTTTTTTGTACCAGATTCCTATGTAATAGTTTGATGACTTACCTGGTTTAAAGAAGCCCATTTCGAAATTTCCATCGCGTGAGACGAGTGACTGGTTTCCAGAGAGAGATTGATTTACATCTAAAGTATCAGCTCCATATGAGAGAGGAAGAATGATGATGAAAAATATAAAGAGATGAGAAAGTATTAAAACCATGTTTTAGCTTAAAATTGGAGGATTACTACAAATTATAAGTATGTATAGCAATTAAATGAACATAGAGGAAGACTTGCGGTCAAAAGTTGACATGGAAAATTCAACTGAAGATTTTAAATATATATGTGGATCCTGTTATTTGACCATTAGATCACTATGATCATTGAATTTTGAGTTGGAGATTGTTATACATTCTATAAATTTATTTGAATTGTAGTATGAGAAAACTGTAAGAGACTTTTTCTTAGAAGATACATCTACCAAATTAAACTAAACAAATTTTTCTTAGGGGTATGATTCTGCTGGACCAGAGGCACATTGCACACTAACAACATAAAATTAGAGCTTGAAATTATTTATGTAACTTGATATTCATTGTCCAATCAGTATCTCACCATAACAGACGGCCAAAAGGTCCAAAAACAAGCTTACTCTCAGATCCACTGCATGACTAGGCTCAACCAGCCCGAGAAGCCAATTTTCCACCTCAAGTCCAAATCATAGAACCACTATATCAAATTAGCTTGTTGACCTTCAGTTCACTGACTGAGAATAGAAGCACAAGAACCTAAACATCATGGTCAAACAGGCTGTATAGACAGGCGTTTTACCAACTTGCATATGTAACAAGAACAAAGAAATTGATCAATTACATCTAGAAGATTGAAACAAACGTCTACATCTCGATAAAAACTTGTAGTCGTGTTAGCCGCAGCAAGTGACAGGCCCACTGAAACATAAGAGACAAATGCCAAATACACTTTCAAGATAAAAGTTATAATCTCTCATCAATAATGTTACAACTCATGTCAGTATTGTCCGCTTGGCTCGCTATGAACAAAAAGAAAAGAATAAAAACTGTAATTGACAGAGCGGATAATATTAACTGCTATGAGGGGTGGATGTTACCGCACAAATACAAACACAGTTGAGAATACATGATAGTCAAACAAAATCCACATTAACCCTGATGATTGAATTTAATCGGGAAGACGATCAATTCACAAACCCGATGATGATATGAAGAAACCCACGTAAACACAATAACAAAGGAATTAAAACACGGTTTTCTGTTGAAAATTAACGATAAGTCTGCAAACAATTTGACCTTTGAAGAAAACACAGGAGATACAATAACAACATGATCAAAACACATAATCTAAAAATGGCTGTTGGATCGAAACTGTTGAGATAATGATTGATTTGACTTTTTTTGGGATTAAATTGGGTGTGAATTTGGGGGGCGATGGTGCATTTTTTTACTGAACTCGAAAATCTGGGACGCTTCATGAGATATTCTTGCAAGTTGTTCAATTTTCTTTTATCTCATGCCTTAGACTAAACGTAGTGGTGTTCGTTACGGGTGTTAAAAAAACCGATATCTGAAAATATCTTAAATTCGATCCGTATTCGAATCCGAAAAAACCATTCCAATTCCTTATTCGGATCTCCGAATCCGAATTTCTTATTTGAATTTTGGATCGGATTTCGGATATCACAAATTTTATTCGGATATCCGATTAATCCGAATAAAAAATTCAATTTTGTTTCTAGCCCAATACTCATTACCCATCTACCTATTATGTTTTCAACTCAATACTCAACAATCTTAGACAAATTCCAGTCCTGTAGATCTATACAATTAATAGATTGTTTTTCTAAATTAGAGAATCTAATCTTCGGTTTTCATACAATTATCTGTTATGTTTCAGTTTTGAATTTGTGTTTAAGTCAAACTTGTATTTTTTTTGGTTTTATATTTTTTATTGTGATTTTAAACTTATAAAATGTTAATGATAAAAAATTAGCCAAAAAACATAGGAACATAAAATAAGAAAAATTGTAACTTGGTTTATTCGGATTTATCCAAATCCGATCCGAATTGAATTAGGATAAATTCAGATCGGATAGAGATATCCTTATTCAAATTGGATCGGATCGGATTTCGGATAGGGTTATGAAAATTTTAATCCGAATAATCCGTTATCCCATTCGATAAGCATCCCGTAGTGTTTGTACGGGACATCAAATTTGTTGATTTGGATGCAAATGGGGCGCTAAATCCACTACGTCCTAGTTAAAGGGACTTCAAACTCATGTTTAGTTAAGCCCTTAACGGGCATAAAATGGGGTGAGTGAATCAATTTTTTCCATTGACCATGTGTAGTCGTTTATTTAGTTAAAATTTCACCTAAGTAAATATGAATTTATTAAAACCCCTTTAAAACAAATGTAGTGGTTTTAAAATCTCTTTTAGTTAAAGATTGTTAAAAGTAAAAAAAAAATGAATTCACTCATCCCATCTAACCCACCTGTTAAGGGCTTGGCTAAACGTGGATTTGAAGCCCCCTTTAAGTGGGATGTAGTGGCTTTAACACCTCATTTGTGTCCAAATTAGCAAATTTGAAGCCCCTTAGGGGCACCACTATGTCTAGTATCTTTAACAAGAATGGGCTTTAAAAAGGCTTTATAAAATTCGTATTTACTTAGATGTCATTTTAACTAAATAAATCATTACACAGTCTTAGATGAATATTATGAGTGCCCGTCTTAAAGCAATGGTTAAGATTGATGATTTTTGATCTTAGGGTTGTGGATTAAAGTTGTGGGAAACAGTCTTTTGCACAAAATATAGGGTAAGATTACATGCATTATATCGTGACTCGATCTAGCCCCTCATGACTTCTACGCAAAATAGAAGGTAAGTCAAACACCAGATACGTGCTTTTATTATTATTTAAAATATACTTGATTTTTAGTGTTAGACTAGTATTAAGCCCCACGTCTTGCGGCGAATGCGTAAAACGTACCAAGTAGCATCAATGCCACACCATCGCTAGCAACTACCAACACCGGAAAAGCTCATAAAACAAAAGAAATAAAAATAAGAAAAAAATAAAATCAAACGAAAAATAGACGTAAAAACGTTAAACCATACATGCCTGTTGTGCCGTGTTAATGTGCAAAAATTAGGCCGAAAATTAAAACACAACATGGTCGTCAAATAGAAAGAATAGAGGTAAAAACGATGAACCATATACACATGTTGCAGCATGTTAACTCGAAAATTTTAAAGCGAAACATAAGTAGAAAATTTTGTAAAGAATAAAAAATACATAAGACTAAAGTTGGAAGTGAAAAGAGTGTTTGGGTTTTATTTAGAATATAAAAACTATTAGGGTTAAAAGTAAAAAAAAAATAGTAAAAAATACAATTGCACACAATGATTTACTCTCAAGAATGCATCAATTGCACAATGAAATTAGAACTTTTACCACTTGAGAAATACATCCTTTTACAATACTCGTATGCTATTAGATCACAAGCGCTTTGGTTCATGCTAGTTATTTATCTTTTAAAATTTTTGGATATGTAAATGACGAGATGTTTGATTCTTTTTCAAACCAAGTGATGTTAAGAAAATTTAATTGGGAGCGGCTTATTCGGTAGAGGTTTTTGTTTTTTAGATAGGAGATTCTAGATTCAAATCAAACATAATGTAAAATAATTTAGAATAGTTTAAGAGTAGGGCATATTTGTTGTTAAAAAAAGTAATGTTAAATAAAACTATTAAGTTAACTAGTGTTTTTCATCGGCGCGCGTTGCGCGCATGAAACCCGACTCGAAACAATTTGAAGTTGTAAAACCTCATGCTCTGGCTCAGAACCGGTGTTCAGTTACGGCTTGCTAACCATAATCGATAGCCACGCCTAAGAAACAACACCACTACGGTTATCCCATCACCGCCCTCGGAGTTCATCTAGTCAACAACACATTAGTAACAAACCAAAAAGACAACCATCAACACCACGAAACCAATTCCATCAAACCATAGGCAAGTCTCGGATGAGAAGGAGAAAACGCGTCTTTCTCTGTCCATATTCCGGTAAAAAAACAAATGTTTCCCTCTTTCTCTCTCTAAATCCCGATGAGAAGGAGAAAACCCATCTTTCTCTCTTTATGTTTTGTTGAAAATGAAAGGCTTTAAGCCAAAACGATGAGGTCAAAATTTGAAAGAAAGGAAACTGATGTGGTAGATATATAAAGCAAAACAACCACCCTATTCTTTTCATTTGCTTTTTAAATATTATAGAATAAAAAATAGTTATTTGTATTTTTTAAAAGAAATCGACTTTATGTGCGTTGTCTTGCCTCTCCTCCTGTGGTAGCTTAAGGTACTTGTTCGGTTTTAAAGCGTGTAAACATAAGTCATCAGTTGGCTTCGTGCATTGTTTGTAGTTTTTTATTAATAAAAAAACGTAAATGAACATATTTGCTAACGTACCAAACGGTTTGTTTGTAGTTTTTATCAAATTAATGAATGTATCGTATTTTATCAAAATAATAATAATAAACGAATGATTATTTAAGTTTTGTATCTAGCCCAATCTTGTTAGCACAATCCACACTGATTACAAAATAAAAAATAACATAAAATAAAAAGACTTATTCTGTTTATGTGTTCGAAACCAAACTGAATTCGAAACCATTTTTTAGTATCTGCAGAAAAAACCATCAAACCGAATAAATCAAACAAACTAAAAATAAATTGTTTTGGATACTATATTTAACCCAACTCTTACACTTACACAACAATTTTAGTTTTAACTTGTAATCCACGCAATAAAAATTGTATGTCGTAAACAACACATGACTTTTGTCCACCATGCATCGGCTTTGAATATGAGTTGTCGTTATCAACGAAAAAGAAACCGTCATTTTCACAAAACATCATATATCAACCACATGATCTTCAATAAATGGTTTTGTTTTCTTAAAGTTGTTGAGAGAATGTTGCGTTTGTGGCCACACATCCCTCCAACAATCTTTCTCCACTCATCAATTCTTTTTTATTTCTTCCTTGTTAAATATTTTGTCACAATCCCAACCACTTTAGTTCAAATGGGTAGACAATTTATATCTTTGTTTCCAACTAATTAAGTGGATAAACCTATAAAATTAGTTGAAACAAAAATATACCAAATTGATGGAATCGGTTTAAAATTTTGAAATGGTTATAAAAATTGTTAGGCGCTAGTCGGGCGGTACGGTACCGGTCAGTTTGTAATTTTTATATATAATTTTCTATTTTTATATATACACACAAAGTTTTATATGTACTTTTATAAATATATTTTAGTTATATATATATATATATATATATATATAATATATATATATATATATATATATATATATATATATATATATATAAAGAAGGGATCCTAAAAAAACCACAATGTTATGTGAAAACTAAAGAAAACAAATAAAAGCGGTCACATATATTATAATTTTTTATAACTTCCCTTTATATTTGTGTGTGTATATATATAAATAAGAGTATGGGTCAAATGAAAAACCGTAGCATGGTTTTACATATACGTCACACATAGGTTACGTATACGTAACCATTTTTCATTTTACATAGTGTTACGTATACGTAAGACTCTACATTCTCGTATTTATGTTCAACATATATGTAACAAATACTTAAATACTCTTTTAACAATTAAAATAACATAAAATTTATGAATTATGTTATTGGTTTCTGTGATTTTCTTTGGTTTTCATATAATTATTAGTTTTCTCAGGAACCATCCCCTATAAACATATATGGCATAAAATTTCAAATTTTCACTTGAATCTAGCTGGATACACCGATTGTTGGCTGATCAGTACTGCCTATGGTCAACTTTAACCATTTTTTACCATCTAGCGATTAATTGCCTGATTAGGCCAAAAATCCTAGGTGGGTGGCCAACTAGCGACTAGTCGCCGATTAATTGGCTGCCTAAGAAGATTGTTACAACACTGGTCATAATCAATCCAGAGCTCGATTAATTCGGGTAAGGGTGGCTCAACTTATTTTAGAGGTAAACAAAAATATAGTTTAGGAAGTTAAAGAATATATATAGTAATTTATTTATGTATGTATATATAAATAAGTAATTGGTTAAGGTAATAGTAAAGAAAAATACATAATAATATACTATGGAAGATTAACAAAATGCAGAAAAATAGAAAAAGGATTTTTGAGTTAATTAACCACCATCGATGTTACCCACCATAGCTGCCGCCATCACCACCACTGTTACCGGCCATAATTGTTGCCCTACCACTACCTTGGTTGCACCACATTGGTCAATGTCTATATCAAACCCCAACCGACCACCATCACCTTGGTTGCACCCTTCCTTCTCCAACCACACTCATCCAACGACACCACCACAACCAGATCCAAACACATCGTTGTTCCCCCTCCTCCACCTTTTGTGATGTGTTTAAAACTCTAAAACCTAAATTAAACATTACCTAATTAAGAATTCTTAATTTAGGGCTTGTTGGCAGCAGTGGTGATTTAATGGAAATGAAGCGACGGTGGATGGTGCCATGGTGGTGGTGATGATGTGATGATGAAGACGGCGTGGACTTTGATGTTGTTTGATTTGAAGAGAAGATAATGGTGATGAGGATGATGTGACGGGGTGGTGGTTGGCAGTGGTGGCCAGCGATGGGGCCCGACTGTGGGGGATGGCGGTGGTGGTGAAATATTGAATAGGGATCACTTGAAAACCATGTTATAAATGAAAACCAGTGGTTACATATATGTAAATACGTCTACAAAGTTTACAACTAAGAGTTATGTATATGTATGAGTTTTGTATATATAAGTACGCGTTACCAAGTGTACAATGAAGAGTTACGTATATGTAAGTTGTTTCGTCATCATCGTCAATCCTTCGAGTTTACGTTAAAATATATATAATGACCTCAAAAAAATAAGGTTAAAGTTTACTTAAATATACTTTAAATAATTAAAAAATTAAATTAATTATAAATTATGTGATTGGGTAGTAGTGATTTTCATAGTTTTTAATTATAAACATGATTTTCATTTGATTCATCTCATATACATACATACATACATATATATATATATATATACATACATACATATATATATATATATATATATATACATATATATATACATACATACATATATATATATATACACATCACATCACATAAGTTACATTGAATGACACAAACAGTCCCTTAAGTTATATATATATATATATATATATATATATATATATATATATATATATATATATATATATATATATATATATATATATATATATATATATATATATATATATATATATATGTGATGTGTATATATAGTAAATTACAAAAACACTCCCTTATATATATTGAATGACACAAACAGTCCCTTAAGTTACATTAGTAATCCTTGAAAAGTGAAAAGACGAAAATGTTATTAGGTTTAAAAGAAAAGTTAACATCTGTTATTGATAATACCTTATCTCATTACAATTTGAAAACCGAATGCCCCAGTCTGCATAGGCGGACATATGTATAGTTGAGGGGTAGCCTCCGTTACCCCTCAACTTATTACGAGTGAAGGTTACCCCTCAACTTATTAAGAGCAGCTTAAAAAAATTACTGTTTCATGTAAAAAAAAGTTATGGGTTTACGTTACTTCTGAGAAAATATTACGTTACCTCTAAATATTTTTTAAACTCAACGCTTCATAGAAAGTTTAAGTTTTATAAAAAAAAATAATTTATAAAAAAAATACATTTTATAAAATTTGGGCTTAAGCGATATATTAAATAGCCATTACGTCATTGATCCATTAGTGATCCATTAATCCATTACCCAATAACATAAAAACCCAAAATACCCGTTACCCATTACCCAGTACAACAATAAGCTCATAATAAAAATATAAACATAAAAATCAAAAAAATATTGGAAGATCGAGTAGCAGCAGCGCCCATAACCCCGCAACAGCAAGCATCACCTCACCTGCCAGCTACCATCACCCACCTGTCAACTGCCGCCAGCGACCGTCCACCTACGTGGCTGCGCCACCAGCCACTGGACCACTCACCTTCGCCACTCATTCAGTCAAGGTAACAATTTTTATTCTCTTAGACTATGAAACTCAGAATTTAGGGTTTATGATGTTTGATTTCTAATATTTTTATGTTATTTGTTATTAAAATTAGGAATATGAATGCGTCGTTTTCAAGCTATGAAATAGCGAAAAGGAGAGTTCTGAGATCAATTACGTATTTGTTTAACTTCCTTTATTCTCGTGTTTTTATCTTTTATTTATATAAATGTACGGTAAAAATTTTTTTACGTTACCCCTGAACTTCTCTTCTGGATTCGTCACTGCCAGTATGTTACAAAAAGATTTAATACCCAAACCTGTTATTTTCAACAAATCACATGGACCATTTGCTTAATTAACTCAAGATTTTTTTATGTCAACAAAGCAATCCCCTAAACAATTACTACATTAAGGATGGCCCAAATCCTGTTCATGAAGACTAAGACATCTTCGATCTCAAGTCTTTAAAAATGATTCGTTTGTTTACACCTAGCAATATTTATGTAAAAATATGATATAAGTAAACATAACCATATAAAAACACACCCATGTATATATGTAATATGTGTATCTATAAATACAAAGCAGCAAACAAGATGTTTTATATTTATCTGTTTAATTAAATAAACATAAGTATTGTTCATGTATATTATTTAAACAAAGCATCTGTCAAACAATTTACGATTGATTCCATATATGGTTAATTCGTTTAAGTAAACCATTATTGTTAGATCTAGGAATAATAGGTCTAGATCACTTTGTATAGGCTTAGAACTTTAATCAATACATGTAATGAATATTTGTAATTCATTATGCATATATATAGGTTAACCCATATGTGCGTTGATTTATGTGTATGATTACAGGTACAAACATTATACTTAGTCAATTTGTGAAATTGACTTAAGTGTGAAAAACATCTACGGATGAACATTTTTGTTCTTTCGTAGATATCTTTCTTACAAGACATTCATCAGAAGATCTTCTACGGATGAATATGGATATTCACTGATCACACAAAGTAGCCGCGGAAAACCAAGTAGCTGCGGAAGAACAAAGTAGCTGCGGAAGAACAAAGTAACTACGGAAGAACCAAACACGTAAATCATACAAGTGTTTCTAGTCAACAAGTCAACAAGTCAATCACAGACTCCAAGAGATTCGTTGTTTCCTTAACAAAAACACGCGTGTCTATAAATATGAGTTCTAGGTTTCATATCAAATACACAGAAATAAACAGCGACAAACAGACCATCACATCGTTTTTGCACGATTAGCAGCCGTCAGTTAGCAATTATTATTTGATTCTTTGTAATCATTAATCGGTTTTAATGAATTACGTTTGATTGAAATCATTATTCTTTGCATATTGTTGATATCATTTGATCATTTATTGTTTATTTCTCTAGCATCAATATTTATTTGTTAATCAATTAAACAACGATTAATGGTAATTCCGCGATCATTAATTCGAAACCAATCTAACACTGATAATTCCTGATTGCAATCCTTGGATTCACAGGTGGTATCAGAGCCAAGTGCTCATTGATCTAGATCGATTGATATAACGGTGTTAGAATTGTTTAATTCGAAAACTAGATCTATCAGTTTTTTGACTAGATCTATAATTTTTCTTAAGCAAAAGTATTTGGTGTGAAGATTTGAAATTCAATAAATCAGTGATTTGTCATTCAGCGAGTATTGTTACATTGCTCGGTTAACATTGATCTATATTCAAATTAATTGAAACATAGATCTGTGTTATTGGCTGACTCTCATTAACTGTTCATAAGAAATTTTTTTTAGTTAAAACTTCAATATTTGACTAAAATGAGTAGCTTTGTTGGTGGATCATCGTACCAGCCTCCAAAGTTGGAAACAAAAGCAGACTTTAAATCTTGGAAGATCAAGTTCAGAAATCATGTGAACTACACTGATTCTGACTTATGGGTATCAATAACTGAAGGTCCTTATATTCCACCCACCCTTGGGCCGGATTATAATGACAAAAATCAACCCATAAGTACAAAAGATCTGTCACTTGATGATGTTAAAAAGGTTAAAGTTGATATTAGAGCATACAGTTTGCTCAGTATGGCTCTACCAGAAGAAATACTAATCAGGTGTGAGAATTATAAAACAACAAATTCCTTGTGGAAGATACTTCATACTCTTTGTGAAGGGAGTGATGAAATCAGAAGCATTAGGAAGGACACACTTCGCTCACAATATAAAACATTTCATCACACTGAGGGTGAATCGATTCCTCAACAACTCCATAGGTTTATGCAATTGGTAACCGAGATGAACATCATGGAGTTGAAGTATACAAATGAGGAATTGAACAAAAAGACGCTCCATACATTGCCTGAAAGTTGGAAGCAAACTGTGTCCATGTTCAAGAACACCATTGGTCTCAAAGCAACTGGCTTAGATACATTGGTAGCTAAAGTTGAGGCTCTTGAAATGGATGAAAAATCAAGAAACAAGAGTGTGAGAACACATGTCACACCTTATCATTTTAAAGAAACCAAAAGTGCTGGAAGTGCTTTTATCTCTAACAATGATAGTGACAACTCTTGTACTTTGAGTGAAGATGAAGAAGAAGTGAGCTTTTATGCATCAAAGCCTTCAAAGAAATCTTCTCAAAGTAAATCAGGAAAAGAAAAAAGAAGACCTCATGATAGAAAAGATGTATCTACATCAGCAGCAAAGTCTTCAACAAACAACAACCAAGCATAGCCCAATACTGTGATTCTTGATTCTGAAGAACAAAAAGCAGCATTTGCAGCTTTTAGTTCAAGTTTTCAAGCCTACTTAGGAAGCACCTTAACACCTGCAAATATCTGCCAACAAGACTTAGAAGAACTACATCCAGATGTAGTAGAGGAGATGGATCTTCAATGGCAAATGGCAATGATTGCTTATAGAGCTAAACAATACTTTAGAAGAAACAAAAGTCTGGGTGCAGCAAGCAAAACATCAAAGATTGGTATTGATAAGTCAAAGGTAAGACGTTTGAAATGCAATCTCTATGGGCACTTCTCAAGAGAATGTAATCAACAATCAAATCCTGACATGAGACAACAGCAGCAACATCAGTCTCATTAGCATCAATCTTATCAAACAACAACATCTCAGAGATCTTATAGACAACCACAGCTAACCAACTCATCCCCACCAGTCATAAATCATCAGCAGGACCTAGTAATTCTAAAGAAACTGGAATGATCATTCTCCAAGATGGAACCTGTGACTGGAGCATGTATGAGAAGGAAGTTTTGGATGAAAATCAAGCTTTAATGGCCCACATGGAGAACAAAGTTCCACCTATGGCTAGAGAGGTAAGAGATTGATTGTGTTCATCAATGTGTGTTGAGGAAGCTGAAAGATATAGAGTCCATGCTCAACAACTGGCTGATAAAGTTAAAGAAATAATGATTTTGAATGAATCTCATGTAAGAGAACATAAATTATATCAATTCAAAATTAACTCTTTACAAAAAGATTTAGATAAATTTGTTTCAGAAAATTACAACTTAAAAGCCCAAGTTGAGCATCTGACCACTTCCTTAACTAAATCCATGGCTGATCATGCATCAATTGAAGTGAAACTTCAGAAATTTTAACTTTCATCTCAGCAATATGAGAAATTATTGAATTCTCATATTGAATCAAAGAACAGGTATGGGTTGGGATATAATGTTGTTACACCTCCTTTGAATGATAACTATACACCTTTGCCTGAATCAATGACAAATAGCTTGTCAAATCATTTTGTGCCATGCACCAAGTTTGAAACAAACTTTTCTGAACAAGTTAATAACAATGAATCTGAGGTGAGTGAAACTGAGTCTTCTGAATCAGATAAAATCAAACAAAATGAATCAGAATTTGACTTTGATGGATGTGATGACTTGGATGATTCTGATGAACATGATGATATATGTGCGATCAACTGAACATTGGTAAGAATGTTTCAGTTGAAACAATCATTCCCAAAGTACTTGAGCAAACAAAGTTGCCATATCCTCCTAAGCAAAGAAACATGTTGAAGACTATTTGCAAGAGAATAGCTCAGCTAAATGAAGGTCTTCAAGTACTTCATCAGCAACAAAAACCTTCAACTAAAGTGATTGATAAGTGTACATCTACTGTTCACAAATCTTCCTTAGAAACTAAAAAGAAGCGAGTATCAGCAGAACTTCTCTAGAAGAAGAAACATTCTTCAGTAGCAGATCTACGGAAAAACAAATCTACTAAATTAGTGGATGATCTGCGGAAGGCAAAAGAAACGACCAAAAAGAAAACTCAAAAAGGTATGAGCTCAAAGCAACAAACTTCAGCTGATAAACATGAACCTTTTGACATCATGTCAGGAAAAGGAAAGGAGTCAGCTTCAGTAAAGTTTGAGAAGGAGTTGAAGACTCAAAAACAGCAAAAGAAGAAGAAATTATTTGAGTCTGATAATGAGTCAGAAGAAAAGTATTGCAAATGGTGTGATATGAAAAATCACAACACTGAAGACTGTTACTTCAACAGCTACTGCTCCATTGCAATATGAACAATCACATGACTTCAGACTGTTACTTCAACAAACATTGTGTTATTTGTAACAAAAATAACCATTCCACTCAGGAATGTTATTTTAACAAAAAGAACAAGACAAAGAGCACAAAGAAGAAACAACCTGAGAAGGATGAATCGGAATCTCAATCAAGTGAAGATCAAAAAGATTCAAGATTAAAGAAACAACAAAAACAAAAACAAAAGGTGACAAAACCACAAGAGAAATCATCAGTTGATAGTGAACCTTTGAAGAGAAGACAACCTGAACAGAAATCAAAGACTCGTCAACAGTCAAAGACACCTCACAAAAAGGTGGATTTGAACTATAAGAAGTCAAATGCTAAAGATACTTTCTTTGATAATTTTGAAAAAGGAACTCATGTTTCACATTCAAAATCAAAGGATGATGAAACTTTCAACAATCAAGGATCGTCATCAAAGTCAAAACAGCAAACAAAGAAAGAGAAGATACTTGAGGAAGAGTTTGAACAATCAGAACAAAATTCCACAAGTTTATCATCAACAGAAATCATCCTCACCACAAACAACACATAATGAATCAATTGAATCTAAAATTAATACTGAATCTTCAAGACTCATTCATGAGGAAGTTCAAATTTAGACTCCACAGGATCACCCAAGATCATTAAGGCTTGGGTTTCCAAATCTAATTGATTTCCTTAATTGTGCAGGAACAATCTTGGAGAGCTGACAACAAGTGGTATGTTGACAGTGGTTGTTCCAGACATATGACAGGAAACTGTTCTCTTCTCCATGACTTCAAACATAAAAATGATTCTTATGTGGCATTTGGTGGGGATAAGAAGGGAGGTAAAATAGTTGGTGAAGGAATGGTAACTAATGGTGTGCTCAAATTTGAGAAAGTAAATTATTTTGAAAATTTGCAATATAATTTATTGAATGTGTCTCAAATTTGCGATCAAAATTATACCACATTATTTGATAACACTAATTGTTACATTCTTAAGCCAGGTTTTGCAGTTCCAGAAGATTGGATCCTTCTTAAAGCATCAAGAAAAGGAAACACATATGTTTTGGATATGAATAATACAACACTCACAAACAATGAAACATGCCTGCTATCTAAGTCATCAGAAGATGAATCTCAGTTGTGGCATAGAAGGCTTGTTCATTCCAACTTGAAGAACATGAATAAATTGGTGAAAAATAACTTAGTCATTGGATTGCCAAAGAAAAGATTTTTTTTGTTCAAACCATTGTTCCTCATGTTATAAAGGAAAACAATATAGAGTGTCACATAAATCCAAAACAATGAACACAAACACTACACCACTCAAATTGCTTCACATGGATCTTTTTGGTCCAACTAATATGATGAGCATTGAAAAAAGGCAATACTGTTTAGTGGTTGTGGATGACTTCACTAGATTCACATGGGTCTTTTTCTTAAAACTAAAGAGTGAAACATCAGAAACATTAATGGAGTTTGTCACTAAGATTGAGAATCAAGTTGATTTAAAAGTTAAAATTTTTAGGAGTGACAATGGGACTGAATTTGTTAATACTGTCTTAGATTCATTTTGCAGGAATAAAGGCATAGCAAGGCAATTCAATGCACCAAGAACTCTACAACAAAATGGAGTTGCTGAAAGAAGAAACAGAACTCTTATTGAAGTAGCAAGAACAATGCTAGCTGATTCACAATTGCTAATCACCTTTTGGGCTGAAGCAGTGAACACAACATGCAATGTTCAAAACAGGACATTAATTGTCAAAGAACACAATAAAACACCTTATGAGCTTTTATTTAAAATAAAACCTTACATAGGATATCTTAGAGCTTTTGGGTGTCATGTATCTGTTTTAAACACAAAAGAACAATTGGGAAAATTTTCAGAGAAAGCCTATGATGGTTTTTTTGTTGGATATTCTTCAACATCTAAATCATATAGAATTTACATTCCACAACAAAACATTATGGAAGAATCTCCTAATGTGTCTTTTGATGAATCCTTATTTCCTAAATCTGTAAAAGGATCATCATGGTTGTTTGATATAGATGCACTCACAAACTCATTTAACTCTGGTTATTTGAATGTTGCAGGTACTGAGGATACATGCTATCCATTTGTTCCTCCAAACATGAATGAAGTTTCATTATCTGTTGATCCTCCAAGAATACAACTTCAAGTATCATGGAACAAGGAACACCAAATAATGTCAATAATGCAGCACAAGACCAAGCAAATGGATCAACATCCTCAGATGCAAACACTTCATCAGCAGCTGCTGACTCTGCATCCGCAGATGAGTGTCCTACATTTGGAGATGTGATTATTGGATCAGCTGATGTTCCATTCACATCAGTAGATGTTCCACATATTAGAGATGGTCCATTTCATTCCAAAGAGTCATTGTCAGCAAGTCAACAAAATACATCCGTTGATGCTACTGTAACTCCTACGAAAGCACAAAATACATCCGTAGATGTTCTTGTAACTCCTGCGGATGGCACTCACAATGCAGCTGATGTACAAAACGAAAATTATTCAGCTTCCAATGATGATCAATTTGATTACTTCATAAATTCATCATCTCAGCTGGATATATCTGCATCAATGCATATGTCTAACTTGGAATCATTTATTCCAGTTGAGTCCATTCCTATAATAAAAATTCATAAGACTCATCCAATAAACAACATCATTGGAGATCTCAATGAAAAAACCACAAGAAGCCAAGGGGGACCTGCAAACATCTGTCTTTTCACTTGTTTTCTTTCACAAGTTGTTCCTCCAAACATTAGAGCTGCACTAAAAGATGATAGCTGGATTGAAGCCATGCAAGAAAAACTTCAACAATTCAGAAAGCAAAAGGTCTGGAAACTAGTTGATCTTCCTGAAGGACAACATCCAACTGGCACAAGGTGGTTATTCAAAAATAAACTAGATGATAGAGGTATCATTGTGAGAAACAAAGCTAGGCTGATTGCTCAAGGATATACTCAAGAAGAAGGGATAGACTATGATGAAGTGTTTGCACCAGTTGCAAAAATTGAAGCCATTAGAGTATTCCTAGCCTATGCATCATATAAGAAGTTCACTGTTTATCAAATGGATGTGAAGTGTGCCTTTTTATATGGGAAAATTGATGAAGAAGTCTATGTAGCTCAACCTCAGGTTTTGAAGATCCTGATTACCCACATAGAGTATACAAGCTTGACAAAGCTTTGTATGGTCTTCATCAGGCACCAAGAAAGTGGTATGAAACATTATCATCTTTCTTGTTCAAGCATGGATACAAAAGGGAACTATTGATCAGACTCTCTTTCTCAAACATGAACATCAAGACCTCTTAGTTGTTCAAATATATGTAGATGACATTATATTTGGATCAACAAACAAGAGACTGTGTGAAAGCTTTGAAGAGTTGATGAAATCTCAGTTTCAAATGAGCTCAATGGGAGAATTAACTTTCTTTCTTGGACTACAAGTTCATCAGAAAACAGATGGCATATTCATCAATCAAGAAAAGTATATTCATCAAATATTGAAGAAGTACAATCTTGCTAATACATCTTCATGCAAAACACCTGCTTCAACAATTGACAAAATTGTACCTGATCCTACAGGAAAATCTATTGATCAAAGATTATATAGATCAATGATAGGATCTCTTATGTATTTAACTGCCAGCAGACCTGACATAATGTTTGTTGTATGTATGTGTGCTAGGTACCAAGCAGATCCAAAAGAGTCCTATCTGAATGCTGTGAAGAGGATTTTCAGATATCTCAAAGGGAAACCAGCCCTTGGTCTATGGTATCCAAAAGATGGAGACTTCTCTCTCTACTCTTATTCAGACAGTGACTACGGAGGATGCAACAACAATAGAAAATCCACAACTAGTGGATGTCTATTTTTAGGACCAAGACTTGTTTCATGGCAGTGCAAAAAGCAAACAAATGTATCTGTATCCACAGCTGAGGCTGAGTTCATAGCTGCTTCAGCTGGTTGCTCTCAAGTCCTTCGGTTGCAAAACCAATTACTTGATTATGGTTACAATTTCCTTAAAACTCCAATTTACATTGACAATTCAGCTGCTATGTTTATCACTGCTAATCCAGTTCAACATAGTAAAACAAAGCATATTGAAATCAGATATCATTTTCTGAGAGATTGCTCAGAAAAAAGTTTAATCAAGTTAGTCAAAGTGGATACAACAAATCAGCTTGCTGATCTATTTACTAAGGCCTTTGATTCAGTTAGATTTAATTTTCTAATTGAGTCTTTGGGCATGATTAACTTAGATTAATCATCATTAACCAAGAAAAGCATGTGTCTGTCCTTATAATAATAAAAAAAAATTATTGTCTTTATTTATTGTGTCTTCTATTTCTGCTTGACATATGTTTGGGAAATGATAGTACATTGTGCCTTTGCTTGCTTCCTGAGTTCTTAAATTTCTTTAAAAACTGATCAAAAGTTCTTTGATATGTAAGTAGATTCAACTTGAGTGAAGATTATACTAAGAGCATGCTTAACATAATGAAAAGGTGACTGTTTGTGAGAAGCTTCATTTTGAGGATCAAGCAAGTAAGTCTTATCCTGATGTGATCAATTCATTCACCTAAGCACACTATGTAAAATACCTTATAACTTCTATCTCTGCAAATCATATTCCCTCTGTTTTGTGTGAACAAAGACCTGGGTTTATGAACACCATGAGATACATATGTATTCAACTGGTGAAAAGATCATGATCCTCATCATCCCTCTGTTTTGTGTAAACAAAGACCTGGGTTAAAGGCACCTCTGTTTTACGTACGTAAAGACCTGGTGACCTGCTGATAATCATATCTAAGCTCTCAAAAGAATCCATAGTGATCAACTGTAAATTTTCATAAGAGCTTTTGTAGCAAAGCAATTATGAGACAACTCATATGTCTCAAGATAGAATTTATAACTTAAGTACATAGTTTCTAAGTGTGAAAAAGTGATGAATTGACTCACAAACGGAGGACAAACTCTAATGTGAATTGAATGTGGAGCCCATAACAGTTTATCACTAATAAACATGAAAACATGATAAACAGCATGTCTAGTTGTTTCCATACTCTTGTTTGGATTTAAGTGGACAAACATACTTGCAATCAGGACTAGAATCAGGTCACATTTCAACAATCATCTCAATCAGGAAGAAGTTTAGTGTCATAGTATGATCCCATTATATGTGTTTATATGCATGTACATATATTTAATTCAATTTTGTTACTTTTTGTTTATTTATTGTGTGTAATCTTTGGACAGTCATGTGTCTTTCATGCTATTTACTTCATAAATTTATGATGAATGCAACACTTTATCATTATCACAAATTTAGGGGGAGTAGTTAATACATGAAATTCATGAAACATAAAAGCTGAATTCAATGATCCAAATTCAAATGAAGGAATTGGAACTTGAGCACTAACTTGGCTGAAGGATACATGAACTTGCACAAATATAAATCTTCTTGTGTGCACAAATTGTCATGAAAACAAAGTCAACAAGGTCCAATAGCAATAAATGGTTCTATCAGTTGAATAGGACCATACAATCAAAGAAGTTATCTTGTATTTGCAGCATCAGCAGAAGCTACAGTACATTTTCCTGTTCAGTAGATGCTACAGTGCGAAAAAGGAATATGACCATCCGTAGATTGGTAACCTACGGATGTGGTAGTATTTAAAAGTATAATAGTTCCATAGACTGGCAATCTATGAAAATTCAAATTATACTTCATCAAAAATCAGTTTTTAATTCTAAGTCATCCGTAGATGATCTACGGAAGAACTAAAATCTGCGGAAACAATAAAATTGGTAATAAGGATAGGGGGTCCCAGCTCATTTAATAAATGAAATTAATATATCCGAGGGAGTATAAATGATGTTTTGACTTGTCAATTCCATTCACTTTTTCAGAACATCTTTTTCAACCTAGAAAAACGTTCAGATAAACCCCCGTCCGACAATATTCAAAATTACCAATAACCTTTAAACATTGCTTAATTCTTGATCTCTGTTCACTACAAGTTCAATAATATCAAGGTAAAATATATCATAATCTGAAATTATGAACTGATTGATTCATCATTTCTGTGTCTAAACTCTTCGTATTCTTAAGTGTGATGATTTTGCTCTAACATAATTTTCTTCATTCTTGTGAACAGATGGCTAATCATTTTGCAAGAGAGCACAATGTATGTGCATTCTTAAATCCTGACGACCTGTAGCAGAAGGATGTCGAGATATCATCAGATACCTACGACGATCCAGGATTTTCTATGCTTTATCAGCAGAGCCTGTGATTCATCAAGCACACATCATTGATTTCTGGAATTCTGCTCGAATAGAGCAAGTTGGAGAATCTGAGATGATAGTTGCTGAAATCAAGAATGAAAGGATGAGAGTTGATGAACAAAATATCAAAAGGGCACTTGAGCTGGGAGAACAAGAAGTTGGTCACCCGGATGTTTTTGAGAATGAGTACATAGAGAAAGTGTTCTATCTGATGGGATATGATGGTGACTTTGACAAGGGTGAGATAAAGAAAGGGAGATTGTGCAAGCCATATAGATTCTTATGTCACACATATTTAAAGTGCATCTCCAACAGAAAGTTTGGGCTTGATAGATTCTCAAAGCACATTTCATTTGGCATTATTGGCATTTTTGAGGGAAGGACATACAACTACTCAAAGTACATTTTCAGTTGTCTGTGTGATCACATCAAAGTGCAAAAGGCTGATAAGATGTACATGTTTCCAAGGTTTATGCAACTAATCATTAATGGTGAATTGCCTGGGATAGCAAGAGAAGGTGATGTGTTTGTTCAAGCACATCTGGGGAGATCTGTACTGAATAAGATCAGTGGAAATATGAAGGAGAAGATATGCCAATGTTTGCACATGTGGCAGATGCTAATGCCAACATTCCACCAGAACTGATGTGGGAAGATCAGCAAGATAGTCAATCTACTGATGCTGAGCAAGACTTACCTCAACATTCCACTCCTCAATCTCCCATACACCACCATCATCAATCTACACAAATCCAATCTCCAGCCAGTCAACACACCCAACCAATCTCTCCAAATTACCCTCAATCACCCATCATCAACAACCTCTAACTCCACAAAATCTATCACCTGAGAGTACTCATACAGAACCCATCTCAGTTACTCAATCTCAAAACTCAGTACACACTGGTAGAGACTGAGTTAGTATCTCAGGCAAGTACCATTCCTCTCACAATCACCAGCCCACAAACCCTGTCATGTCTAACCAAACTGAACCAATATCTCCAATCATTGATCCTCAACATTAACAACAACAACCTCATCAAGAGAAAACAGATCAAGCAGTT
Source organism: Flaveria sonorensis (assembly GCA_025506505.1). Lineage (NCBI taxonomy): Eukaryota > Viridiplantae > Streptophyta > Magnoliopsida > Asterales > Asteraceae > Flaveria > Flaveria sonorensis. Next base: position 54,046,054 of record CM046432.1, on the reverse strand, counting down.
GAGTGTATTTCAAGCTCAGCAAGTATAGCTCCTGTTGTAGGCAATGAGGTTGAGATTGCTGGTCAACATCAAAAGGTGAAGAAGAAGCTAACTATGTTGATGTTATAGCCTATCATGAAGATGACCTGGAAGATGATGATATAGATGTAAGCAAAAGTTATCTGGTTCCTGAGTATAACAAACTTATTATCAAATCAAATAAAAGGTTGGAAAGAATTAGAGAGCTCAAAGGAATGTTAAAAGAAAAGGAGGAGCTGATGAACAAACAAGAATCCAGACTGATTAGATTAAGAGAAGATGCTCAAACCAATAATGAAGTAATTGATGCATTAAATAAGCTGGTTGAAGAACTTAAAGACTCTGTGAAGCATGAGAAGACTGAAAAAGAGAAGTTCATGTTGGAAGTTGAACAAGCAAACAACTCTCTTACTGCTCAGTCTATTTTGTTGAAAAGGAAAGATGAACTAATTGATAAGCTCAAGATGAAAATTTGTGCACTTGAATCAAATGCTGCTCCATCAACAAAAATAAAAGAATCTACTGAAGCTTCAAAGCAAAATCATTCAGTACTCAAGAAAGAGGAAGTATTTGGGGTATGTAGAGAAAGAGGTGATTAATGTTGAAGATTCACCAAAAGATCAAGGCCTACATCTCCAGAGCACACTTCTTCAGTGGATGTTTCCAATTTAAAGCCTAAGTCTCATGCTGAAACTGAGAGTGATGCTGAATGGGATGAGCTTACTAAAGATGAGTCTCCCAAAGAACAAAAAGAATCAAAGGCTGATGACCTACTCCATCAAAGACATATTGGAAGAAAGGCCTGAATCAACTATGTTTATGACCCTGATCAATCATGGGTTTCCGTATGACATGGTTGAGAGAATGAACATGACAGAAATGAAGGAAGCACTGAAGGAATTTGAACTAGCAAGCTTCATGATTTCAGATTGCGATTATGAAACATTCACAACCTTCCAATCAATTCAGAGAATAAAGAAAGAACTAGGCCATTGTGATACAACAAAGCTGAACAAATACAATATGACTTGTTGGTTACAAAGTCATAACTACAAGATACATGAGCTGAAAGGAAGATCAGTGGGAGAGCTTAGAAGGATGATGGAGCATGTAATGAAAGTTGAGCTTGAAACTGGTGTGAAATTCTGGACTGAAGCTCCAAATCCAGCTGCTAAGCATCACAACAAAGTCCCTGCTGAGCCTGTCACTGTTGAAAGTAAAGACCAGTATAAAGGGAAAGATAAACTGATTAGAGAACCAAGAGAAGTGATACCTAGCAAAGTATGGCCACTTGGAACAACAGTCAGAGAAATAACTGAACAGAAGTCTACCTTGATAGAGTTGTTTGATCACCTCACAACTCCCAACTTTATGGAAGACAACAGGATTATGGCCTGGAAATATGATCAATAGTGGGAATATGCAGTCATAAAGAGATCATCTGGAAGGGTGCAGTACTTTCATGATTTAGAACAAGTCCTGTGCATGCCTGAATGTGACATCAGAGATCTACAAAGCCTAATCATGACTAACTACCTAATTCACCCAAGAGGAAGAGACTTCTCTGTATTTATGGGTAAGTTAAAGACAAAATTCAGAGATGATGTGCTAAAAGAAGCTAGGAAAGAGGATGATGAGCACAAAAGAAGAATAGAGAGAATGAAAAGATCAAAATCCAACTCCTCTACATTGGTAGATGATGAGTTTCTAAAGAGGGTTGGATACCAAAACAGGAAGGAAGCAACTACTAAAAGCTTTGATGGTAATCAATATACATTACCCATAACTGAATGGGGATATGTTGAGAAAACAAAAGAGTTGGTGCTGCTGAGGAATGCAGAGAACAAAAGAGCTGATCGAATCAGGATCTTTGATCCAGTGGAAATCAAGCTACTTCATCCCAGCTACACTTCATACTTACATGACAAATTCTTTCCAAAGCTGACTGATGAAAGAGCTCAGAATGATCTATGCCTACATGTTCATATGATTCAAGTGATTGATAAACTGCATGCCAAGGCTTACAAGAGAAGAAGATATGAGGCAGGGATTTTAAGAGGATCAAACATCAAGGAAATGAGTGAGCTGAGGATCTCAGAGCAAGATGAGTTAGAGATAGTCCACAACAATAATGTTTTGGAAACTCTTACAACTGAAGAAGATGTTCTGAGTCTCAGTTTTGAAACATTACAAAAGATTAGCAAAATGAAGATCAACTACAAGTATGATGATCAGAAGACTGTTGTCTTATATTTCTATAACAAAATTATAGCAAGAGTGAAAGAGCTTTCAGCTGTGAAGAATTGATTACAAGTTTCTAAGCCTAAGGGGGAGTATTGTTAGATCTAGGAATAATAGGTCTAGATCACTTTGTATAGGCTTAGAACTTTAATCAATACATGTAATGAATATTTGTAATTCAATATGCATATATATAGGTTAACCCATATGTGCGTTGATTTATGTGTATGATTACAGGTACAAACATTATACTTAGTCAATTTGTGAAATTGACTTAAGTGTGAAAAACATCTACGGATGAACATTTTTGTTCTTCCGTAGATATCTTTCTTACAAGACATTCATCAGAAGATCTTCTACGGATGAATATGGATATTCACTGATCACACAAAGTAGCTGCGGAAAACCAAGTAGCTGCAGAAAACCAAGTAGCTGCGGAAAACCAAGTAGCTACGGAAGAACAAAGTAGTTGCGGAAGAACAAAGTAACTACGGAAGAACCAGATACGTAAATCATACAAGTGTTTCTAGTCAACAAGTCAACAAGTCAATCACAGACTCCAAGAGATTCGTTGTTTCCTTAACAGAAACATGCGTGTCTATAAATATGAGTTCTAGGTTTCATATCAAATACACAGAAATAAACGGCGACAAACAGACCATCACATCGTTTTTGCACGATCAACACAAACCCTAGCAGCCGTCACATCAACACACCAAAAATCATAAACACAATCATAGCATAGAATTTTGTTAGCAATTATTATTTGATTCTTTGTAATCATTAATCGGTTTTAATGAATTACGTTTGATTCAAATCATTATTCTTTGCATATTGTTGATATCATTTGATCATTTATTGTTTATTTTCTCTGGCATCAATATTTATTTGTTAATCAATTAAACAACGATTAATGGTAATTCCGCGATCATTAATTCGAAACCAATCTAACACTGATAATTTCTGATTGCGATTCTTGGATTCACAGGTAAACCTTTAATATAACATAAGGTTTTAAAATTTAAATGAACAAATCAGAGTTTTAAGATGAAGTTTCAACATAAAAAATAATATTAACAATAATATAACGTCTTAAAAATATAAATATCGTTTTAACAATTCTAAATATGCTGCTATCTTCTAAAATTTGAATTGTAAATTAACAAATATCTTGATTGTTTGGGAGTCCTCATGATGTTGGGTAGCAGATATTTTAATTAAAAAAATATGTAAAGCATCAACCAAATCAACACTCATCCATACATCCGTCGGATTTTAAATGCGTGTTGACAATCATATCTAACCTCACCCACTACATTTTCTAAGGTTGTAGATCAAACATGCTTTTAATATTTATGTTATACTAATTATTTTTTTTTATATGATAATGTTGTATGTTATGTATATGAGGTTTTTTTTTTAAAAAAAATTAACTTTTTACTTTTAACCCAAAGGTTTTCATATTTTGCAAAGTAACCTTTCAAAATCTGATTATTTTTACTTTAAACCCAAACTCTTCGTCTTTTGCAGTTTAATCTCACAAGATTTTATGCTTTCAACTTTGGTCCCCTATACTTTTCATAATTATAAATTTTCGTCTTACGTTCATTCTAAGTATTGCAAGTTAACATGACACAAACATGCATGTGCGATTCACCAATTTTACGTTTCGTTTTAAATTCTGTTGAGTTAACACCTCACAACATGTGTGTGTGGTTTATCGTTTTTACGTCTATTTTCCCCCTTTAACAGGTTTGTCACAACGCGAGTGTCTTAAATCGACTTAGTTATATTTTTATATGTTTTACGCTTTGGTTTTATTTTTTCGTAGTAATACACGGCAATTTCAGTGTTAATGGTCATTAATGGTGGTGTGACATTGGTGTTATTTTGTATGGTTTTACACTCCCGCAACGTGGGAAGCTTAATTCTAGTTATATTCTAGTTATATTTTGTTAATGGTCTTAGGATTTTCCATTAATATAATATTCTTATATAAGCATACATATATGTGTGGCAACTTAACCTTAGGTATTGTTCAAACAATAAGATTTAATATTACAATAAGTTTGGGCGATTAGGTTGGCATTCTTGATTCATTTGTTAGTGTGGAACAGTCTGCTTGTATTAAAAGCCTACAAATTTTTGATGGGCATTCTTGGAGTTACTAGAGAGGTCATGGTGTTATGTGTTTTGTTCTAGATGTATTAATTGGATATGGGCTTGTTTAAGTTCTGCTAGAGTGCTAGACCTTCGGTGTTGGTGAATGAAGTCATACTAAGATATGTCAGCTTCATCGTGGTCTTCGTCGGGGCGATCATTTATCTCCGCTTCTATTTAAACATTATTTAATTAATACATACTTGGGATAATGATAATAACTTTGTTAAACATTATTTAATAAATACTTAAGATAATGATGATGCACTGTCTGTAACTTGCACGTTAAAATTGTCGCACCCCAATCCACGGGCTTGACTTTTTGTATCAATCACACAACATAATGCAGCGGAAGTCTTACACACAATCAAGACCACAAAACTAGACTGAATTTAAACCTTAACAATTTACATAAATCCATGCGTCCATCACGTTTACAATCATAACATAAATAAATATACGTTGGCCCAGGCAGGTTAAATCCAGTCACTATCTTTTACATGAAGATTTTATTCAACTTATTCTATTAAGTCTCCTAGACCGAGCTATTGCCTCCAGGCATTTCCTCCTCCTGCATCACGAGGTAAAATACATTAATAACAACGTCCTTGGTGAGTTACAACCGATGACTCTCAAGAAGGTAAGCAATATGACAAAGTTTGCAAGTAAATATCAACAATTCATATCTAAATCAAAGCCGCCACAACAAGCATTAGTTTTAACCACATATGTGTCACTCTAGGTTTAACATACATAACAAGGAGAGGGTATGTTATATGTACATCGGCCGACCGAATCTCTGGCCATCAAGTCCACTCAACCCTATCCACAGTTTTCGATATGGCCTCAGGCTAGCCCTAATCCTATCCATAGATCTTTGCTATGGCCTCAAACTATTATTATCTCCTAGTCCTATCCTCAGTCTCCGTTATGGCCTCAAACCAGTCCAAACCTATCCACAGTCTCAGCTACAACCTTTGATCAAGTATTCACCATAGAGTGTGGTTTCCCTATCTATTTGGATCCAACTAAGCACAAATATGCCCTGAGGTTTAGCCAGGCATTACATACCAGTAAACCTCTCTTTATCTTAATTATTTATCCATGCTTGGTGCTCACCATCAGTCTAGACGTACCTAAGACCATGGACACTCAGGTCTCTGGATTTTTTACTTCTTTGCACACCTTCAAAACATTATATCATTTCATTTACAAGCTCAGATGCAACCCAAAACATTAAGAAAAAAATGAGTCGTTAGACTCACAGTGATAAGCTTCTTGAGCGTGTCCTCACACATTAGTTGGCGAGCATTTACAATCATGTATCATACATACACACATATCAAGTTGACATAAATTCCACGTGAAAACCCTTAGGATTTCCCACCAAAGTTATTCTTATTTGATCGGGCCTAGTCATATCAATGACATCTGGCTAGGGTTTTCCACAACCCCATGTTATCGTTCTTCATCACCGCTCATGACGAACACGCATCAAAGAGCTAAGGTTCACGCTTACGCCCAACATAATGCCTAGATAGACTTATCTTATCAATACCCAAATTCCTTGTTTATTTTTCATGTCAACCGCAAGGTTACGACACTATCATGTATTACCTATTTCTTATTATACCCAGACTTTATCCCGTGACAATCCGTTTACCAAAACTTGATCATTTCTAGACCATAACAATCACATGCATCCTAATCATCATCTACTGGTTCGGTTTTTTCAAAAACCCCGGTTTACCCATATGACATAATGTGAAGATTTTAGAACCTTACCACAATAGATCTGAGCTATTAGCCTGTCTCTAATGTTCACAACTCAACCACCGAGCGATCTAACACTCAAGTGGAGTTTCATATCTCATATTCTCGTTAACAATGGGTAATAATTTGTATTTACAAGAGTTTGTGGCTAACTGATGAGAACCGAGCCTCCAGGCATCGTTTATAAGCCAAACTAACCGCAACAAACGCAACTACACGTTCTGTTAGTTACACCGAGCACACCAAGATCGTAGAGAGAGAGGGAGAGAGAGATTGAGAGAGAGAGCAGGTCGTTCAAACAAAGAGAGTAGATCGAGAGTGAGAGAGTGAGAATGTGAAAAAATCGGGTTTTGAAGGTTTTTATATCATATTTTGCCCGACTGGGTCCTTGGAGGACCGCTAGGCCTTACTTGGGGTGTGTTGGATTTCACAAAAATAGTGTTGAGGTCTTGATTATTTACTTTCTCACAATATTATCATAACATGTTATTACATTTTTTAAATTTTAAAAACATCATTTCCTTGCCTTTAAACATAAAAAGTAATTCATGATGGGGCATAATTATTTACTTTCTGACAATAATACCGAAAGCAGAAGATAAAATTGAAAAACATTACAAAAAATAATAATAAATTAAAAACACTTTCTAACCTTCCCATTGCCGAGCTTAACTCCCTTTCTATCAAACTATACAACCAGACTAGTTTAACCGAAAACATACACATGACTGGTCCAGTTGTATGTATTAAACTATTTCATTTAAATGATAGTCGAACAGAAAACTAAACATGATTTTTATTTTTTCACTTTATTGTTACAAAACACCATTTAAATGTCTATTTATTGTTTTAAACTTTATATTTTGTTTATTTAAGAGCTCATAATTTTTTATTATTATTATTATAAAATCATAGAAGATTATATATTGTTGCGCTATATTTTGAATTCATTAGATTTTCATGTCTATTTTTTGATATTATATATAACATAATCAGGTTATTAAGTCCAGTCAACCAATGACTTGTAAGCAGATCGGTCTGACATCCGCTCCAGATAAAAAGATATTAATATTACCAATGATAAAGTCTTTTTACAGTAATATCATCCTGAATTATTGTGAACTCTACTGTAAAATTGAAAAAAAAAAAAAAAAAAACACAATAGAAAAGAAAGTTCATTCTTAAACTAAAACACAACATTTATTTCATAATAAAAAAAATAGTGTAAATTACAAAAAAGCAAATTAAATTTTAATAATTCAAACTATCACCTATTGACCGATAATAATACATACTAATGATTTGACCGGTAACAATCCTAACTTTCATGTTTATTACCAAAAACAATCTCAGTCACATAATTATTAAAAATGTAAGATTGATTTCAACTTGATTTCGTTCTCAATAATGATTATGAGCGAAATGAAAAAAAACATATAAGCTAAATCGAGCTTAAAATAAGTACAAATCGAGTATGAATCATGAATGTATGATAAGAAAGAGTTTCAAATACAAATTGTATTTTTGCTACAAAGTATGAGAAGACACAATTAGTCAAAAAAAGTCACAAAAAAATTATATATCACAATCTAAATCGAATTTCAAAAAAGTAATTTCGAGCTTTTGTTCCCCTAGTTGTCCTTACTAAGAAAAAAATAAATGAAAAATAAAAAAATAAAAAAATTAACGTTTTTTTATTGTGTCATTTATGAAAGACACAATGACGTCATTGTGTCATTATGAAAGACACAATGACGTCATTGTGTCATAAAAAGACACAATGAAATTTTTTTATTTTTTTTATTTTTTTCTGAAAGAGGACGAAGAGAGAAACAGTGACTCTGAAGTACTTTTTTGAAATTCGATTTAGATTGTGAGCTATAATTTTTTTTATGACTTTTTTAGCCTCATTGTGTTTTCTCACACTTTATAGCAAAATTACACTTTGTAGAATAACCCTACCATGTATGATATATGCTACTAGAACTGTTGTTGGTAATAAAAATAAGAGTTATGATTATTACAGGCCAAATCAATAGTATGGATTATTATCGGCCAATAAGTAATAGTTTTGATTATTAAAATCCGATTTACCTTACAAAAAAAGCATTTATCTTTATAACTAATTTTATTTTTTAATTTATGTATTTAGAAATTACATTATACAACCTTTATATATATGATTTGTTTCATATTTGGTTTTTTAGTTAAATTATATCGCATGATTATCATATGAGAGTAGACATGTAAAAAACATCCACGTGACATAATTGAAAACAAATCAACGTATTAAGAAAATATGATCAGTAAAATGTTGAAACCGACAAATAATACCCCAAACAAAAATTATATATATTATCATTCATTTTTATAAAACTACTTATATAAAAATTTATTACATCATATGATTTAATTATCAAAAATAAACTTAATACATAAAAATTAAAATGCAAGCCATGTGGAATTATTTAAAAAAATTATGATTAATTAGTGAAACGTTGAGCCGGGAGTAAAACCTAAAACAAATTTATATGTTTTTCATGATTTTTTAAAAGCTAGTTCTATAAATTAGTGAAACGTAAGTTTCGTGAAGTTATTTAAATCCATTTGTTCAAATTAGAATGCTGGCTTATAAACTTTAGTGTTATCATGTAATTTTCGTAATCTTGTGATTGTGAAACATCTAAAAATCTTCATGTTTATTGCATTTAATTTCTATGTATTAAATTTGTTTAAGATATTACCCGTTACTTTGAACATTTTACCGGTCATATTTTCTTAATACATCAATTTGTTTTTTGGATTATGCCGCATGGATGTTTCTTACACATCTACTCTCATGTGATAACCATGTGACTTATTTAACAATACAAACTAACGACCGTTATACTAAAAAACCAAAAATAAATCAAATTATTTACATAAAGGTTGTCTAGTGCAATTAATAAAAATAAATATTAAAAAATAAATTTAGTTTTGATGATAAATGTTAGTTACTCTAAAAAAACATGTTAAATATCATAACAACTCCTTGCACACGATTATAGTTTGATAAATGATAAATGAGACATGAGACATTCTATAGGCGTTAGCAGCCAACACAAGTGACACACAACACAAGCTCGTGGCTCGCACCACACCCACATATCACAACCGGAAAACACGATTGTTCATTGAATTTCAAAAGTACAAATATTTCAAACTCCCACATCAAATCAAATCAAATCAAATCAAACGGATTACGATTCATCAAAACACGTCATACGCGAGTGGACGAGTGAACGAGCGACGAGTATATCGGAACGTCAATAGATTCCAACAAACAAATTCCAATAACAATACTAATAATCAAAAAATAAGATTCAAGATAGAAGAAATTTGTTTGATCATTCAATCAACCATTACCCATAACCCAAGTAAAACACGGTTACGTTCATCTGATCGATGCTGATACCCCCGTATTGTTAGCTAACAAGAACAAGTTAATAATTAGGGCACGAAACTTCCTACCTACACTCACTACGATCCGATCCGACGGTCTTTGTTTTTGTTTGTTCGCATACGCCGGTGACTTCTTCGCCGGAGATCTCGTTCCGGTGACGGTTAGTTTTCAGTTTCTCCACCGTCAGAAAACGGTGAAATGTCGTCGTTTCGTCACCTCCGATTGCATCATGGTGCCTCTTGTTCGCCGATAAGCTGTCGATTTCATCCTGGTTTCATAAACAAACAGTAAGCAGAACATCAGATCAACCGTGATCGAACAGGAATCTAACACGAAATCGGAATAATGTGAGAACGATTACGAACTCTGTTTACAAAATCATCATAGCCGAATGCCTGAACTGAACTACAATTATGCAAATGAAGAAATTCTGATACCTCAGAGAGATCCGCCACATTCTCACGCTTCCGCTTCACTGAAACGCCTCTATCACCGACAGATTCATCATCACTAGAAGAACTCACTGACGGAGGCGGAGGATAAGCCAACGGCACCACCTGATTATCATCTCCATCCTCTTCATCAACATCAAGCTCCGTTTCACCGTCTTCACCTCCATCATCCTCAACCACATCATCATCATCAACATCATCAGTGTTTCCTCCTTCGCTCTCTTCTCTATCCTCATCACCGTCGGAATCACCGTCAACGACACACTTCTCACAAATAGACACCGCCGACGGCGTTAGTTTTTCGCCGGAGGCCGTCCACGGCGTCGGAGAGCGGCAAACACGGCAGAGGAGGCTTCTGGAGTGTCTAGCAACAAGGAAGTTTGCAGAGTGGACCTTACCGTCGCAGGTCCAGCATAAGCTGGCCTCGTCGGAGTTGCAGTAGACGGTGGCCGCAGATTTGCAGAGCTCACATGTATTCATCATCTTCTTCTTCTTCTTCTTCTTCAGATCTGTAAAGCTTTCTCTCTCTAAAGAATTACACTGAAAAGCATTGGAAACGAAATGAGAAGAAAGGGGAAAAGATAAGAAGATGGATGAGATGTTATAGCAAGAGCAAAAAGGGCAAGTTGTTTGACCACTTCTAAACGCCCTTGTTTGGACTTTAATTCACGAAAATGCCACTGTGGTCTTTTCACAAATATATTTAAAATAATTAAATTACTTTTTCTCTAAATTATGCAAATTAGTTTTAACTAAGATTTTGCGCACGTGTTTCCCGGTGAGACTTTAATTGTTTTCCTCAAGCTATGCGGCCTGACGTCGGTCATTGTCGGTTCAACTTATATCAACCCGTAAAAGTAAATACATATAAAGGTTTTGATAACACTAATACCAGCAACAAAGATGTTCGCAAATAATCAATTTGGTTCGTCACGACACTACCGTCGTAAGCACACTCTATATAGCCTTCAATACTTGATTTTTGTATAACTCCGTTTTCAAAAATTAATTATATCATAAGGTTGACAAAAAAAAACTAAAGTCGGACACTCATTTAAAAACAGAACAAACAAAAGTTATTCACCCGGATTACGCTGTCGGAGTTAGTCGTCTTTCCCCACACTAAGATGCTTGAAATACAAACTTAAAAAAATAAGTGGCCAAAATCAAAACTTTTACAAACTATTGTAGCCAAAGCATTCAAAACGCTAACCTAATGGCCAAAATATAAAATTTATAAACATTATTGTATCAATCTTTAAAGACAACAAACTTTTGTGGCCAATTTGAAAAGCTCAAAACTTTACCTACTAAACTAATGAAAGTTCCTCATTTACAAAAAGGAAAAAATATGAGGCCAATCTACAATTATGGAAAAATTACTGTAGTAGAGTCGATGTTTTTTTATTATATAGAATAATTTTTATTTAAATAAAACAACATTAATCCTAATTATTTTTAGTAACTTTTTTAACAAGCGAACATACAACATATTTAGGAGCAAGTAATCACTGTTGTATAAGGATAAACATCGGAGGTTAATATGCATTTAATTAACTCGAAGTAACTCAAAGTGAGAGTTGATTATATAATTTTCACTAAATAATAACCAAGTTTATAATCTTTTTAACTTGAGTCAAAACTCAAAGATATTTAATTGCTATATAGTATTAGAATTTTTATATGTTTCATTTGACCAACTTAATTTAAAAATATAATTTATAAAAAGAAGTTCATAAGATAGGAATGCATAATATAAACGACTAACTTTAAAGTAATAAAAGACTTTAAGTAATATTAAAATATTCTTAAAAACCTTGATTACTATTTGAAAGCAAATATTAGTTCTTGCTATTTTATTTATAAAATATGTTGAAAACTTATTATAAAGTTTTTAACCACGCTGCAATTACTTCTTGTATTATTACATACTAGTGGTTTAAACCCGGGCGGTGCGGCGGGGGTATAAATATTTTTAGGATTGTGTTTTTCGCTAACTTTACTTGTTGTGCTAACTCTCATTTTGTTTTTTTATTTGATTACTGTGGGATATTAAACATATCTATATTACTATAAGGATGGGCAAATTTGTAAATAACAACTTGTTTATGTATAATCACTTGTACCAAATGTAACAAAATTATTCTTAAGTGTTTTAAAAAGGGATTAAAATTACAATGTTATCCAAAACATTGTATTATATAGTAGTATATATAGGTAGATTTAGATAACCTTAAATATAATAATGATACTTTAAATTTAATTAGAAAATAATGGAGTACAAGTATCTAAAGCTTAAAATGGGCATAATAGGAATAAATCTTATGACATTACACATTAAAGCTTGTAACTCTTCATATGTCATCTTAAAATTGATGTAAAATTACAAATCTAACCATTGTTTCTCTATTATATAGTAGTATAAGATATAAGATAACATGTTAATATATCACTTTCATTTTTAATTAGCTATTTAGTTTTACAGTATTTGTTATTTAATATCTATATTGAATAAGTTAATAATAGTTATTATGGCTGTACCCAAGTGTTAGGAAGGGGGCAGCCACCCACCCTAAAATTTCTTTTTTAATGATATATATACGTGAAAATTTCGACCACTCCTCGTAAAATTTTGCAGTCGTCCCCAACTGCCCCTTAATTGCTAAATGTTAATCTTTTAAGTTTTTAAACCAATACTATACATAGCCATATTTAAGTTTTAAAACCAATATTAGACATAACCCTAATTAAGTTTTAAACCCAATATTTGACCCATAACCAATTAAAAATTTTCAATTCAGATCACTATGCCGCCACTTCTGATTGTCGCTTTTCTGATCACCACTTCCGGCAGCCGCACTAAGGTAAACTTATCGAGTATTTAAAAGTTTTAATGTTTTATATAGTTACTTCTATTGTTTAGATGGTTATTTGAGTAAATATTAAGGAATATGAACTAGGATTTAAAAGATTACAAACTTTAAATCTTCAATTATAAATTTATAACCTATGATTTATAAACTTTAGAATAGAAATTTTGATTATGACCCGATCCGATCCGACCTATCCAGACTGAAAAAAGTTATTATATAACAATATCATACAACCCCTAAAAATTTTCCGTACCTCGTAAAAGAATTCTAGTTTGCCATGGATAGTTACTGATAAAGTAGTATGATAATTATGAAAGTAAAAATATCAGTTAAATAATTGACATTTGGTTTGTATAGATATGATTTAGTTTTATAAACGGTATTACAAATAAATTAAACTCGACTTATTTAGAGTTGTTGTAAAGATAAAAAAAAACAAACTTTTAAGGCGTACGTTTACTCGTATCCTAATATAACTAGATAAATAAATAAAATTGTCTAAAATCAAAATAACAAAATCTATACAAACTTTCTTTAGTTTATATTACATCAATTAAATAGACAGGTTCACATCGTTCTACCATAAGAACGTTCACGGTGGATTCTCTATAAATATGTGTGTTTCCTATATTATAGAAAATGATTGTAAATGATTGTGAGTGGAGAAGAGAAAAAATTTACCATTCATTTGTATATTTGGGGAATCACTGTTCAATCCCTATAAATATTTTAATATTTTTTAAAGTGGTTGTGAGTGTATGAGAGAAAAACTATAAAGATAAAGGTATATAAAAGTATTATTTGATTGAAAATAAGAGAGAAAAATAGCAAATTTTAGTGTAATTAGAGCATTCACAGTATATTCACTATAAATGTGTGAGTGTGTTTCCTATATCATAAGGAATAATGGTAAATGTTTGTGAATGGAAGATAGAGAAAATCAACTGTTAATCTGTATATTTAGAAAATTACTGTTGAGTTCCTATAAATTTTTTAATATTTTTGAAAATGGTTGTGAATGGAGTAGAGAGAAAATGTAATGATAAAGATGTATAAAATTATTATTTATATGAAAATGAGAGAAAAAAAAATAGTAATTTTTAGTGTAGTTATATGCTAGAGATAAAAAAAATCCAATGTGAATGCTCTTGTATGGATAGGGCTCTACGGGGCTATTTAATAGCATCTGAATCAGTCTCTTAATAGTTCAGATGTTTGAATGATTCAGTATTTAATGGTTCAGACTGTTTGTTTAGCGAGCAAATGTCTGAATGGTTCAGACATTTGCCTTTAAATGGTTAACCATTATACTAATATTGAATGGTTAAGAGGTCTAATGCTGAATGGTTAATACCTCTTATCTGAATTGGTCAGACATTTGTGTTTGAATATTTAAGTGATATAATTTCTCTTAGTGGTTCAAACCTCTTAATGATTTAGACCTTTTATTGGTTCAACAATTAACCATTCAAAAATTACCAAATAGCTACCAAGTCATCCTCTCTTAGAGCATTCACAGTAGGTGCTCCATTTTAATATGAGTGTGCGTCCTATAATATATGAGATGGTTGTGAGTGAATGAGAGAGAAAATTTATAGGGATTAAACGGTGATTTCTTATATTTAAGGAAACACGGTACAACCCCCCATAAATTTTTTAATATTTTTAAAAATGGTTGTGAGTGGAGGTGAGAGAAAAAATAATAATAAAAATATAAAAAATATTATTTAATTAAAAAAGATAGTAAAAAAATAATGTTTTTAATATAAATATGAAGACGTGGATGACAAAGCTAGTATGAATGTTTTTATGAATGATGAGCCTTCCCATGTTTGTGACAAAAACTGAAATGGTTCCATCTTGTGACGTCTAGCATTCATCTAGGGTTTTACATGATAAATTGTCATAGGTCATACGTCATTTGATCAAAGTGTATCTTATCGTTGTATTATCATTTTAATTAAACAATTAAATTTTGTAAAAACATGTGTTTGTGATAATTACGATTTCAAACACGTACTATTGTGTTGTGGCTTTCCATGAAGTATTATTGTACAGTGATGGTAGTTATAGGTGTTTAGCAATTTTTTTAACAGTAGTTATATGTGTTAGTTGCGCATCAAAATGTTACAAACGCTTACCTGTTGACTGTGAAAGACCACTTTAACCACCTCTGTTGAGGACAGTTGCGTATTTTAGATGGCATCTAATTATGACTCGTAAATAACTTTATTCATAAACGAAACAAACTTTATGAGTGTTCTTTAATAAAGTATAAAGTATAAATTATATATTAATAGGATTACCGTTAATCAACCACGTCTTTAGATTCAATGTTGTCCTATGAATATTTAATAATTTTTTTGTACTAGGTAATAATTTAATAAAAACATTACATTTTGTGAAATTTTAAAAATTTATATGTTGTATACAGTATTTGAAAGAAGTATCACTCATTGTATATATATACCACATAGCGTTGTTCATAAGGCTTTTAAATAACAATTTCTTCAAATGGCCATCCATTATTTTTAAATTATATTAAATTCATTTATATTTTTCATTGACTGTTTTGAAAACAAATATTTCACTAGTAGCAGTCTTCCAATTCTGTAGAATTGCTGAAAGATTTTTACTTATCCACTCTTTTTAGATCCTAACAACGGCTCTACTGGTATATTACGTTTGTACAAATGTACACAACACTCAAATGTCTATATTGTTTCAGTTTTAAGATTTTTCTTTATAAACATTATAAATTTTTAATTAAGTGAGATAATTGAAATATATACGAGAGCAGTACAAGGGCAGAATTGTCTTTTCGACAAGGAAAAGAAAAAATTTTTAAATTTCTACCGCCGAAACTTGTGGTCAATAACGGGTGAGTGATAGTGCCACGTGTCGCACGATGCAGAAAAGAAGAGGGGGGGGGGGGGGTGGGTTTACCTCGTGGTATAAAATATATATGTTTTTTGTGTGGTCTTAGACTCTTAGGTGAGGTGTGTGGGCCCCAGCTGAAGATATTTTCGGGGAGGTTAGGATTATAGATTGTTGACGTGTCATTTGACATGAAAGTGTAGTGGGTTTTGTAACTTTCGTAAAGATTCGGGCTCGCGGATATCTTTATAGATTTCTTTTCATCAGTAGATCGTTATATAGATCGATGTTTTTAAAACACATTAAATTTGTTTTTTAACGGTCCACTGGTTAGAGTGGTGAGAGCTGGTTGAACGGGATATTTGAATCGTATGGCGTCATATATAAAATATTTTTAGTATTAATATTATTTATATGTAGCCAACTCAAAAACAAAATATGAAAATGAGATATGTTTTAAGGGACTTATATTTTTAACATAATATGAACATTTAAATAATTAAGTTATGTATCAAAAATTACTAAATTACTCAAACACTAAGATTTTGAAAAGATAGGAAAAAGTTTCAAAATCCGGTCCAATCATCAGTTTCGGTTTAAGCGGTTCACTAGTCCAACAAGTAATGGGGTGATTCAACTGAAACCGGTCCAAATACACACAACTAGACCGATTCTATGATAGGTTCCCGATCCTACCTATAGACAAGGGCGAAGTATACTTAGAGCCTGAGGGTCCTTGGCCCCCTTTGTTGTTTCGTTTATAAGTGGACATTTGTGTGTATTTCGTCAGAAAGTTTTATACGTATTGACTCTTGCCCCTTTATTTGGGTCTCGAGACTTTCGCCCCCTCAACCCTATTATAGAGACGTTCAATCCTACTATAGGGGCATCTTTAACTCTTTTATATAGGTGTTGGCCCTACTATAGAAGCGTCCGGGCCTTTAGTACTGGCTTCTGACCCTACTATAAAGGTGCTCAACCATTCAAAAAATTAAAAAAATAAAATAAAAAAACGTTAGAAATGGAGGCTACATGATAGTATGTCAAATAGGCGCTGACGAATTGTCCAGTAGGAATATTTTGATGATGTTTTTCTTCAAGGGACAATATAAGTAATTTTTGTGAGAAAAAAACATTTAGGATGTTTCCTCACATTCAATCTAATCTCACAGGATATGTGAATAGACTTTTGAAAACATGTAAAACTGTTGTTTGTAAGCGAAATCTCGTTTGAGCATAAGGTGTAGGCGAAATCTCGTTTGAGCATAAGGTGAAACCACGATGTGTAGGTTATGTAAAATCTCATGGCCTCTTAAATTTAACGACGACTTGAGTTTGTTGTCAAATGAGCAATTGAGTTTGTGGGTGGCGTATTTAAATTTGAAGGTGATGTAGGTATAGTATAACCCTTTATTAATAATATTATTTAGAGTATATAGTCATGTGAGAGTTGGCCAAACGAACTACACGGAAGCACATGATGCACATCGACACAACATCTCTATGTCTCATCGCCTCTCACGACCTTCATCCGTAGGTGTTTGCCTTTATGGATTTCTTTCCAATCCCTGTAACGCAAGCTAGCAAACCTCTAACACATGAAATCATTGAAGAGAGTCACACCCCACTTAGGACGGAGTATACGTGTCACGAATTATATGATCCCTCGACCTCATGGACAATTTGTCATGTAAATAAGCTGATCGAAACATGACTTGAAAGTTTAAAAATGTAATTTTCCTATTGATTTGAGAAATATGGATCACATCGGATCGATATGGGTTCTTTAGGTTGGCAATAACGGTTAGCCATGGCAAAAAATCCGAGGTCAGGTGAAGTGACCTCATAGCAGACTGCCAAGTTGGGTGGTCACGGTCCGCTAGGGTGCTTGCGGATCACCATGCGTTGACCATAACGGTTCCCCAGGAATATTTCATTCTAATATGCTAATATTTCATTCGAAATATATGAATGTGTCACCTTGAGTCTGTAGCGGACCGCCAAGCTTGACTTAGCGGTCCGCCAAGGCACCCAGTCAAACATTATAGGTTTAAAAGCACAAAACTGATTTTTCACTATTTACAAGCTCCCACTCTCGATCCTCTTTCTACCCGAGCCACACATTCTCTCTTCAATTAAAACTTTTGGAAGACTTGTGTGGATGATCTAAGCTTGTATTTGCGTTCATTTACGTTGATTTGGCTTATAGGTGATGTTT
The DNA here is from genome assembly GCA_025506505.1 of Flaveria sonorensis. Taxonomy (NCBI): domain Eukaryota; kingdom Viridiplantae; phylum Streptophyta; class Magnoliopsida; order Asterales; family Asteraceae; genus Flaveria; species Flaveria sonorensis. The sequence continues at coordinate 54,028,000 of CM046432.1, read as the reverse complement.
GGAGGCTAGTTTCTCTTGGTAAGTCACATTTCTCTTCTATATAGGTGTTATGGATATAAATGTATGAAAATGTGACATGTGAAACCCTATTGTAGTGTTGAATCGCTTAGTGAAGGATTTGTGACCATTTGAAGATGTCTGATCGTCTCAGATCTATTGTGGTAAGACTTAAAACCACTACATTATGCATTATTAGGAATATTGAGGCAAACCAAGGTGTAGGAAAGAATCAAACAGGCGTCCATGTGGTAATTGTTATGGGTGAAAATCCTGACTAGTATTCTGAACTTAATTTGGAAGATCAAGATATCCGATAGGTTACGTATGCCGAATTATATTCCAAATTATCATTTAAAATTTGTTTCTTGTGCATGTGATTGTACAAGAAAACGTGTTAATGGTCAATGAGGTTGGGTGGATTATCGCGGGAAGACTTTAGCTTGGAGTCAAAGACGTGACTAGAACAGGTTGGGTGGATTATATCGAGTAGGAAAACCTGAGGGGTTTCATGATCAATGAGGTAGTGTCTTGACGTGAATGTTAATGTGTTTCAGGGTGGTTGCAATACGCTCTTGACTCTCTCCGACTAGTGTACAGGCACTATCGGATAGCTCATCGCTATGAGTCTAGTTGTCTCTTTTTATAAATAATTTTGGGTATGCATTCGAGTTGTTAAAATGATTTGACGAGAATGCTTTATATGTGTGTGTATGTGTGGTGGCAAGTTTAAAATTATCTCTTGTGGACTAGCGTACCTATTGGTCACTGTGGTCACAGGAAAATCATTAAGGTAAGTGGAAGGTGGGCGCGTGAAGCGACATCGGGCATGATGGCATGTCGTCACACAAAGTGACACATGTGTTTACCTTTGTATGTATGTGCGCTTAGTTGGATCCATCTATGTAAAATTGCCACGTTCTTTGTTTTGTGTGAGCATAGACTTTAGATTGGGTCACCGATCACCAAATTTGCATTTCATGGGGATGCTTGTTACTTGAATGTAGTGATGCGTCAGGATTCGGTCTGCCAGTGTGCCTTTAACCAACATATTACCATGTTTGTAAAATCTGTAGTAGCATATATGTTGACGAACACTTCCTTACATGTGGTGTTAGTGAGACCTGAATTGACAAACGATTTACTTGCACACATATGGTTATATTGTCTATTTGTTTAGAGTTATTGGTTATGACTCACCAATAACATTGTTATCGACGTCTTTTAGCTCGTGATGCATGAGCAGGATGTGCCAGGAGGCACTAGCTAGGTTGAGGAGACTTAGTGGTTATGATAATATAAGATATTCATGTAGAAGATTGTGTTTGGATTAAATCCGTCTGGGGTAGAGCTTTAATTTTTATTTTGTATTTTGAGCACGATGGACACGTGGATTGTGCACTCATTGTTTAAGTTTTAATTCAGTCTAGATTTTATGGTATTGAATGTTAAGACATCCACTATACATTGTTGTTAGGGTGATACAACAAGTCGCGTCCGTGGTTTGGGTGTGACAAATTAATCCCCTCTCACGACCTTCACAGAATAATGCTTATTTGAATTTTGTGTCTTCCTATTCGTCTTACAAACGCCAACTTTTGAGGTGTTATAGATACGTTCTCACACAATCAAAAGTAACATTAGCTGTCACAAATGTTTTTGTTATTAGTTGGTTATGACAAATACTAACATATTTAAATATTAGAGTAAATTACATGGATGGTATTTGAGGTTTACTCATATTTTTATCATTAGGGATAATATAGCCTAAAAGTTTGAACAAACATAAATATTCAGTCCGTAGCGTTAACGTTAGTTAAGTTTTTTTTAAATATTTCTAAATGACCATTATTCCCTTGTGATATTTTTTATAAAATTCTACCATTTGCTTAACAAAGGGACCCACCAAGTTGACTTCTTCCACACCTCAACATCTTCCTACTTTAATCCCCCTTTCTTCTTAACCCACACATGTTTGAAATGTTGGCAGGAGAGATGCCGGTGATGCATCTACCACACTAGTTGACACACCTAAAAGTCACCAGTTATCGAATAAACAAGTACTTCATCTAGAAAATGAGGTTTCATCTGGTATAAAAACTATAAATCTAGAAGCAAACATAAGAGCCGCCACCTACAAAACCCCCAACACCACTAGTCTCTAGCGACCACTAATGTGACAACCACCTATTCGTTTGAGAAAACCATGAAGGTTTCTAGCTATGATGTTACGCCACCATCACCTCCTACTTCTATTGTTAGTGCTAATCTACAAGAAAACATAGTCACCAGAGTAGAGGTGGCTAGTGATGGTTGTGGCTAGTAGAGAAGTGGTGGTGGTGGTAAAACATGGAAGAAGATGAATTCAGTCCTATGTAACTACTTTATTTGTTTTGTTATTTTAGTTAAATAAGTGGGCGGGTCGTTGTTATGTTTCAATATTTTTTTTCGCTTTGTTATTTAGTTTATAAGGGTAAAATTGTCAATTTACAACAATTTATCGGACATCCATCGTAGGGGCAAAACGTGTTATGTTTTTTCAAATCTTTACTCTAAATAATAATTAGTAATTTTTCATTCTCATGAACAAAAGTTGAAATCTGAGTAAATCTTAGGGACCATCCGCGTAATTTACTCTAGATATTAATTTGTAAATATGTGTTGTATACAGAAAGTAACATAAGCTTTCGAAAATTCCAATTAGTCTATCATGCTGTTAATTTATCAAATCCGAAGTGTGACTAGAACTGTATAAATTTACACGAGTCGAACTGATCAACCTACTTCAGTTTAGACGGTCCAGTCTGTTTCATTTATTTATGAACATCCTACAACAAAACACAAAACACAAAACAAAAGAACTTATTGATTTGAATCAATAGACACATTAACACTTATCAAAGTCTAAAACCACTTTTGATAAGTGAAATCATGTACGCATCAATTATTTTACTTATTTGTGTGTTACAATCTCCACGTACACCTTTGGCAAAATTTACTACGGTTTTATACGAACTGAACGAACACGAACAACATTTTGTTTTTGTTTGTTTATTAAAAAAATAAAGTTGTTCATAAGCTGTTTGCGAACATTTACCAATCAAGATTTCTTATTTGTGCTCATTTATTAAGAAAATGAACTTTTTGTGAACTATTCCCGAACACTTACCGAACATAAATGAACACAAAGACAAACAAACACAAATATATATTCGTGGACATAAACGAACACAAACGAAAGTTTGTCAAACTTAACATAGTTATCCGAAAATACCTGTCCTAATTAACATTTATATATTAAGATAAAAATAAGAAGTTTGTAAACATTTAGCTTTATTTGAAGTTGAAAATGATCTAATGAAGAACGTTGGCTGAGACATATAGTATAACTAGGGTTTCATATTTTCAAAGATTATAAACAGTAAAATAAAGTATAAAATATAAAATCTTTAAATTTACAAACACAAAACAAACATAAATGAACACGTTATCGAACGTTCACAAACATAAATGAACGGGACGTGGCTTCTGTTCATGTTTGTTCGTTTAACTTATCAAACATAATTTTTTTTGTTCTTGTTCGTTCATTTATTAAACGAACGAACATAAACAAACTTTCACCCGAACAGTTCACGAATGGTTTGCTGAACGCTCGGTATGTTTACAACCTTAAATTTTAGTGATTACTCAAATAAAACTATAGTTCATATTCCTGGCTTAGGTTGTTCCGCTTGGTGATGTGAAGTTTTCAGAAGAAGCTTCTCAAATATATTTCAATTCATAACAATGACATTTTCACTTTTATATCAAACACTCGTATCAAATAAATCTCTATTTACAAGTTTACAATAATTTGAGTCGATTGAACGGACACTTAACGCGTATCTATTCACATATACAAACAATCATAAAATAAAATAAATATATTTATTACTAATGAACAAATAAATATTATCCAATTTATGAGTTATGATTTATAAAATCCAAAGAAGATATTATTTGTTTTTGAAGCAATGGATCACAAAGTACTAGAAAGAATTGTATGGCGTGGGTGGGTAATAACCAAGAATTTGTATATACATTTGATTCCATAGCCCACGTGGCACAACGTTGTGGTTGAAACTGGTACGCTTGCCCCTTTAAATCTCATTCTTGTTAGTTTTGTTGAGCGTTTTTAGCTTTTGTTGGAGTACGTTTTTGGCATGACGTGAAACATGATATAAAAAAATGTATTTTGGGTTAGCATATTCAGTCAGTTTTAAATATAGGTTTTGTTTAGATTAACCTATATTATTAAACGTTTTTTGTTCGGGTTGACCTGTTTAACCTGTTTAGCTAGACAAATCGACCCTTCAACTTTTTTAATAAAACAAATTGATCTGCTAACGTATTTAACACATCTTTTAGAACTCACGAACTCAATTAAAACGTTTAAAACTTAGGTTTTTAGATGCCAACCCACCAACATGCTTGACATGTATAAATAAATGGATTAAAGAGCTTATTTTTAAATTACATGAATTTCAATGTGTATGAGTTAAGAGTCATGTTTTTTATACGAATAAAATTATGGGTCATGTATGGTTGAACACTAATCCGTGACTCAACATGATTGACAACCCTAGTTTTCAGGTAAGAAATTTGTAATAATATCTTTATCAGATTCTAGAATTTACAAACGTTGATAATGATTTATGAGTATTATAAATAATATAAAAATTTGAGAGGATATGTTTTTAACATTTTTTGTATTTTATAAAAAGTAGGAATAAGTATATTTTAATGCAACATGAACATGAGTACATTCATTCGAGTTATGGGTTGAAAACTAAAATATATAGTTAACGACACAATAATTGTTGCATTTTAGAAAATACAATTTATATTTATCACCGGACCCATGGCCATAAACGCTAGAAAGCATGCATGTGAACGTATTTTTGTATAGTAAGAGAATTGATGCCAATCAGAATAAGAAAGCATGTCTCATGCATAATACATGTATGTGTATATATACATCCGTTTTATGCTCAAATATATCTCCATATAGGTTATTATTTTCTTTAATAATACCAGAAAATCAAGTTTTTTTTTCTTATCTTCAACCTAAACATTGTGCTGTTATATTTTTGTAACAGAAGATGTTTTTGAATGTAGGCGCGTTGTTGCCTATGAATACGCGTCTAAGCTAGTTATAAAGGTGTGTCTAAGTTGTTTAATAAAAGTGATGTACTGACAAAATTGCAATGATGCATCTAAACTAATTGAATTACTTGTGTAATGCACAGATGTGCGTCCAAATCGCCCAATACATAAATGAATAGAGTGAAGAATTATATGAATGAGTAAATGAGTCATTGAAAGAAAAATATAACAAAAGTTAAAAAAAAAAAAAACTTAAAAGTCAGGTCCAACCATAGCTCTGGTTCAAGAGTGACAAAACCACCAATCTAAATGAAGACTGTTCAAGAGTACTCTATGAGACCGGTTGTATAGACAGTTAGCAGTCGGATCAAGCGGTTCGGTATTAAGAACAATGATAAAAGCACAAAGAGGCCGCCATGATTAGTGCAAACATTAATATAAATTATACAGAAAGCCTAGCGGTAAAAATGCTACCATTTCATAAAGAAAGTTCACGTACTGTAAAGTGGGCTGACCCAATGATATTGGGTCAAAGACCATAAGCAGAGCCGCAGAGGTGATAAAAAGAATACGGTTTAAAACCGCGAAAAAAAAACCGGTTTCATAGCTTTTTTTTTCTCTGAAACAACAAATTTACACATCATATCTGTTAATCTATTTTAAATTACATAAGCTTACTTAGAATAAAACTTAAACGCAATGGATAATTCTTCAACACCTTGATACTATAGAGCTATAATTTTTTGATTTGATGACATTTATCATCATCTTTTTTTTATCACATTATTACTTTTCGTCCTATATGATTTATTGCACCTATACTTATTTATTTAGGCACGTTGTGAGCTTTGTACACATCTTTCAGTTTTTGTGTGGCTTAAATTGGACGTTGTCAACTACCTTCATGTTTCTGTCAAGCCATAATAAGCGACATAAAGACTAATGGAAAGTAACTTGATAATACAAATTGTTTTACGTTGTACGTTAAAGTGTAGCAATCCATAGACGATATTTGCATTCCTTTTTTATGACTATAAAACCCGGATTATATTGTACATGTTGCCTTCAATAGGATTAAATACAAAAAAAAGCTAGTGAAATCTTGATTTGAACCTGAGAACTTTGCCAAAGGGACCTAGACGCATATCATTACGCTACCCTAGAAGGCATTTGGCATTTGGATGGGTTCTTCTGATCCCGATATGATTTCACTTAGACGCAAATGATTCTTAATAAAATGTTGAATTCTGATTATCTTTGTTTTAATACCTTAAATAAGCCTTATTTATGAGCTACCAATAATCTAAACCTAAGATTTTTAGACAAAGTTTCAAAGAGGGTTTATTACTTGGGGTTTAAGTTTTAAAATATATTTAAGCGTTGTGGTCAGACTTTAAAAAAGTTTAAAAGTCAACACCATTGTTTTCTTTCGATGAATTTCCCTTGTATGGTGTGGATGTGAAGAAATACATTGATTCCTGAAGCTTCACTAAAATCCAAATTCGTTGCAAAATTAGCGACAGATTTAAATCCATCACGGAATAAGCTAGTGACGGATTAAGTAAAAGTAAAATTTATAATTTTCTATATGCGACAATAAATTTCGTAAAAGAATATTAAAAATTGATTATTGCATATTTGATCAGACGTTGTCAATCTTGGTGAACAACAATCAAAATTAGTCAAGCATTGATGAAACATAAACAAACAGTAATATAGTAAAAATTGTTCCCCAGGCGAATTTAATCGAAGAGAATCAAAATTGATTCATAATAACGATAGCTAGTCAAACACATCCATAATTGTTTAAACATAGTCGATATTGACCGAACATATAGTCCTTTGTCATTGTAACTTAACATGACCGTTTGTTGAAAAGACTAATTCAATATCAAAAACATGTTAATATGTGGTTTCTATATTTTTTCCAAATTTGATTTAATATATATTTTTTATATTTTAATTTGGATTAAAATAAGAGAGAGAGTGTGTGTATGTGATAAATCATTGAGCTTACTTTTCGTCTTCTCAATCATGGATCTCCTTGATTGTTTTTGTGTTCATCAATATTCTTGCATTCTTAGGGTTTTGATCACCATTGATGATATCCGCCTGTCTAGAAATTTGATCATGAAGACTCATCACATCGATGGTCTTGTTCTGTTCTTATCATTGATTTCTATTATATGTATTTAGGTTGTCTTCTAAATGTTGAGTTGTCTTATGTCGTTGGTTGTTTATTGGTTTGATAATCCCACTTTTTGATAAAGATAAGTAAGATTGAGAATAGACGTGCTCAGCAAAATCTCAATTGCAATTGTGGGTTTTGAATTTTGATTGAGTTTCCACTTATGCCCTAATTTTGATTGTTTCATCCGTATAGTATTATAAATTGTATTTTATATCTTCACCCTTTCATTTACAACCATAGATCTAAATGATTTATGGTGTGGATTGGTTCTTTTTAGTTTTTGTTACACATTTACGGTCATGGGCGGATCTACCATTATAGGAGGGGTAGCCTCCGCTACCCCTTAATTTTTAACGGGTAGTGTAAACAAATTACGTTTTTATGTAAAAAAAGTAGAATTTACAGTTTATTTTACACTTGAGAAAATATTACGTTACCCCTAATTTTTTTTAAACTCAACACTTCGTAGAAAGTTATAAATTATATAAAAATTGTCTAATATTTTATAAAAAAACATTAAATTTTAAAAGAACATAAATAACTAATAAACCCAAAATACCCAATAGTCCAATACAATAATAATCAACAAGTACAAAATAATAATTAAGCCTAAAAATATCAAACAACTTAAAAAGCTCAAGACTAATAACTAATTAGCCCAAATAAAAAAAATCAAATATAAAACTTAAAAGAAAAATAAACACCCATCTCCCATTGACACTTCCCATAGCCACCCTGCACCCACACCGGTCGTCAACCCCTCTGCAGTTGAAGCCTTGAACCGCCGGTCGTCCGGCACACCACCGACCACCCCGACTTGTCTCTTGTTGCGGCGACCTTTGCCACCGCCCACTTCAAAGTAACAATTTCTAGTTTTTTTTTACTCTATTACACTATGGAATGAGAATTTAGAGTTTATATTCTTCATCTAATAGTTAAGTGTTATATGTTATACAAATTAGTGATTTGAAAGATTTCAAGAGAAAGATATTGGTTAATGGTTATTTGGCTCAATTTCTAATATTTAGGCTTATGAAATTAGGTATATAAAGTACGGATTTTAGATGAATCAGGGATTTGATATTGAAATTTGGGATTTGAATTGTGTTATTTTCAAATATAATTTGTAATATTTTGTGTTATTTGTTATAAAATTAGGGATTTGAAATATAAAAAAAACATGTTCTTATTGGCAAGTTTATTTAAAAAAATTTAAGAAAAGAATATTGATTCTAATAATGATAATGATATGCAACCAATTGATGATGATGCTTGGTCAATTACTCCTTTGGTTTTAATTATTTCGGGATCAATTCTTTCAATCCCAAATAAATTTGATTTGAATGATTTTCCTTCGAACCCTTTTGTTATGCTGTCTTTTTTCTTTTATTAAAAATAAATGTGCGGTAAATTTTTTTTTACGTTCCCCCTGAACTTTTCTTCTAGATCCGTCACTGTTTACGATTCTCAATTGAATGGTATATATAAATAGTGAATTTATATATCCGTATATTATCCGTATATTATACATTTATTATTTATATTTTATATAAGTATTATTTTATTTAAACACTTAAGTATATTATCACTAAATATTTATATTGGTATAATTATAATAATAATAATAATAAGCAAATATATCAACGTTGAAGACAGGTACTTACATATATGTAAGTAACTCGTACTTAAATATACATAACCCATACATAACCCATACATGTACGTAACTCTTAGTTGTACACTTTTTAACACGTACTTACATATATGTAACCCCTAGTTTTTATGGTTTTGATTTATAATATGGTTTTCAAGAGATCCCTCTCCTATACACACACAGACACACACACACACACACACGTAAACCTACTTAAGGATCTTGTAATTAGATACTACTTTACAAAATTAGCTACAAGGCCCAACCAGTGAAGAACTCCCTCTATGACCTATTCCAACATTTGACTTCTATTATATTATGGTTAGTTCAAAATCCAACTAGGAGCTTTTTAACTGCACAACTTAAATATACGCTATTGGAGCTGGAATTACCGCGGCTGCTGGCACCAGACTTGCCCTCCAATGGATCCTCATTAAGGGATTTAGAGTGTACTCATTCCAATTACCAGACTCGTTTGAGCTCGGTATTGTTATTTATTGTCACTACATCCCCGTGTCAGGATTGGGTAATTTGCGCGCCTGCTGCCTTCCTTGGATGTGGTAGCCGTTTCTTAGGCCCCCTCTCCGGAATCGAACCCTAATTCTCCGTCACCCGTCACCACCATAGTAGGCCACTATCCTACCATCGAAGTTGATAGGGCAGAAATTTGAATGATGTATCGCCGGCACGAGAGCCGTGCGATCCGTCTAGTTATCATAATCATATATATATATATATATATATGTATATATATGTATATATATATATATGTATATATATGTATATACATATATATACATATATATATGTATACATATATGTATACATATATATATGTGTGTATATGTATATATACATATATATATATATATGTATATATATATATATATATATATATATATATATATATATATATATATATATATATATATATATCAATCTAAGGAGGAGGTTCTCGAATACTTAGACCAGAGTGGAAGTCGTGAAATAAAATCCAAGGTAAGCCTTTGGTGAAAATATCAGCGAGTCGATACCATGACTAAGCATTTAAAACTCTAATATGATCACGTTGTACCTTCTCTCATATGAACTGAATGTCTATCTCTATGTGTTTCATTCTTTTGTGGTGAATGAGATTGCTGGACATGTTGCACGAACATTGTCATAATAAACAAGAGATGTATGAGTAGGTGGATGTCCTAATTCAAGAAGCAAATTTTGAATCTAGCAAATTTCACTACTAAATTAGCTACACCCCTATATTTGGCCTTAGGGCTCAAACATGAATTAGTGCTTTGGCATTTGGATGACCAAGAAAGTAAGTTATCACCCAGAAAAATGCAATAACCTAATGTTGACTTATGGGTGTTGGGTTACCCGATCTAATATGCATCTGTATAAGATATAAGAGTAGATAGTGATGTGGGAGCATGTATAAACCCATATGTTGACTTATGGGTGTTTGGACATGTACGGGGCACATGCATATGCATGCAAATCTGCTAGACCACATAAGAAATATCTGGCTGTATGAACATCATATATTGTAATGCCCCAGCCAAGCTACGAAAAAATGATCGAGTGTGAAATCGATTCGCCAGAATTAGTACTCAACTTTCCAGTAATGTCGACTGGAGTATGAACCGTGTTACAGTGTGCCATATTAGACCAGCAAAGAATATCTGAAATATACTTGGTTTGAGATAAGAAAAGTCCACCTGAGTCATTAGTCATCAAAATGCCTAAAAATTACTCAATTGGCTAAGATATTTCATTGTGAACTTGGTAGATAGGCGATGAAGTAGGTGATGTTTAAGAGCCAGAGAAGACGTGTTGAGGATGATTTTGTCAACATATAAAAGAAGATATGCAGTGTCCGGACCATGTTTATAAATAATTAAGAATAATCACACAAACTCTGATGGAAATCCAATGTAGTAACCTAATCATTAAACCTTTGGTGCCCGGGGTGCATGTTTTAACCGGTAAAGTGATTTCCTCAATTGACATACAGGATACGGGTAAATAGGATCCTAACAACCCATTGGTTGACGCATAAACACTCCTAAAAAAGATTATCATATAAAAAAACATTTTTAACATCTAGGTGATTAATTTCCCACCTGTAGAATAAAATCAGACTAAGCATGGTTTGAATAGTGTCAGCTTAACCGTAGTACTAAAAAGTTTTATCACAGTCTACACATACCTGCTGAGACATACCATTACAAACTAAACAAGGTTTATATCTTTCAAGTAAATATCCACATACACCTTATTATAATCATGTCCTGACGAAGATGTACAAGTTCCCAAGTATTATTATCGATAAGAATATTAAAGTCATTCGTCATAGCACAGTTCTATATGGGATTGGCTAAGGATTCGATTGGGTAAAGAGGTAGAGGTTCAAATGTTGTTAAGGTGTATAAGTTGAATAATTGTTTAGGTTTGTGTTTGGTACATGTTCATTGGTCATTTTACTATGCAGGATTTGACAATGATCCTTCCGCAGGTTCACTTACGAAAACCTTGTTACCACTTCTCCTTCTTCTAAATGATAAGGTTCGGTGGAATTCTCGCTACATTGTAGACAGGGAACCGCCCTATTAACACATACTATTCATCAAAAAGTTTCTAAAACTTGATGACCATAGTAGTAAATTTCGTTAAACACAGACTATCCGTGTAATTAACCTTAAAAATAACTAAAATTTTTAATTATAAATAATATTAAATAATTAAAACCTAAATTCTCAAAGGATAAAATAGCTGTCTAAAACATAAAATTCAGACATGCATCGTGTTTTAACCATTTGTGTAGGCTGCTATGGAGATGCGGTTGTGGTGTACGTCTCGGATATAGTTGCTTGAGGTGGAGGTATGGGAACAATAGGTAGGATGGACACGACTGAGATTGGCGGTGTGGTTTAGGCTGGTGTTTTGGGTCTCTAGAGTAATTTTGATAGAGAAAGGAAGTGAGGTTAGGGTAGTGGGTTTGAGTGTCAGGTTTTAGTGATAGTGGTGTTTGGTGAAGGCGAGGAAGGGGAGGATGGTTGTGAGACAATTGGTGAGGTGGTTGGAGGTGGAGATGGGGTGGTGATGGTGAGTGTAAACAAGGTCCAAATATAAGAATAAAGACTGGGAGAACGAGGTAAGTGTAGAAAATCATAAGTGGGAGGGCAGGAGTGTAGTTTGGCGAAGAGAAATATGATTTTCATCAAACACAACGTGGCGGGAGATGATGATTTTATAATAGGAAAGATTGTAACATTTATATCTCATATGATTGGAGGGATAGCCAAGAAAAACACTCGGGAAAGAATGATTTTGAAGTTTGTGGATATATGTAGAGGGGACGAGAGGATAACATAAAAAAACGAATGTTAAAAAAAATTGCCATAAGAAGAATGTTTATTTTAAAGAAGAAATATGGGAGTGGTGTTTTGTTTTATTTTTGAGGGAAGAATGTTAAGAAGATACGTAGCCATTTGTAATGCGTGATGTCAAAAAGTATTAGGAAGGGAAGCATGAGTTAATAGGGTGCATACAATATTATATACACCGTATTTGCATTCTCCCTTATCATTTTCTGGGGAGGTATGTGAACAAGAAAATCTAAAGACTAAACTGGTGTTAGTATAAAAATCATGAAAGGCTTTATTATTATTTCAGTGCTGTCGTGGCATTGGAAACATTTAATTTGACGTTCGAATCGGGTAGAGATGATTTTTTTTGAAATTATGAAACATGGTAAGAACTTGTGATTTATTGGTTGAAGGAAGCATTCGTAAATAATTGGTTTAATCGTTTAGGAAAAGAATGCAATAGTGATGGCCTGTTGAGCTATGAATCAGTGAGGTCCATAAATTACTATGTAATATATCAAATGGTAATGACATAGTGTATAATAAATCATAAACCAATAGTATAATATGTTTACCAAAAAGACAAGGTTGACAAAGATGTTTATTAAAAACACTTTCTAACAAAAATAAAATTATGTTTATTCAAAACATGTGATAAAGAGGACCCAAGGTGACCCAAACGATGGTGCCAAAATGTAAAAGGAGTAGTGACTTGAGTTGAAGGAGATGAGAGTGGATGAAGATCTCCGGTGTTGTTATATCGGATGATAGGAATCTGCGTCTGGTAATCCTTCACAACAAAGGTAAAGGGATCAAATTTTATGGAAATCGTATTGTTAGTTGTAAGATAATGAATGGATAATAAATTTATAATAAGTTTAGGAGCATGCAAAATACATTTACATTGCAAGGGTGGAAAAGGTGGTTAAAGGATTTTGTTACCCATACTGTGAATAGGTAATGAAAACTGTTTTCAATGATAATATGGTTTGATATGCTATTATTGACATAAGTTGAGATGTTACCTATCATGTTAGACATATGATTTGTTGCGCTAGAGTCAAGATACCAGGTTGATCCGGGTTGAGTGTCATGGTCTAAAGTGAAGTGTTGTTTGATGTTAGTGGTAGTGGAATGTTAGGAGGCAGCATAAGCATGTGCGAGAGATGCACCGAGGATACCTTGTGAGGAAACCAGTCAAGATTGAAATCTATTATGTAGAGCATTCAGGAACTAGAGGTGTGTTCCAAGGTTGTGCATTCCAAGAGAGGTGTGTTCCAAGATTGTGCATTCAAAGATTGATTCCAAGACATCCATGGTGGTTGCGAATAATACAAGTTACCATTGTAGGAACCACGACCGGGTCCATGGCCACGACCACCCTACCTCTACCTCAATAATTTGATCAGAATGGACCCTGCCACCTGATCGAGTGGGCTGATTTGGAGCAAAATCCCATCAATTAGGAGGCTTTGAAGTCGGGGGTGGCTCGATGGAGGGCTGTTGTTTGGCAGCTACATGTAGTGCTATTCTGGAGGGGCTTTGATTTGCTTTTCTTGTTTATTTTGAATGAAGTTTGGATCTTGCAGTACAATGGTATCAAATCATAACCGTTGTTCATCCGGAGTCCTGGAGAAGGAGGTAGATGTGTCTAGTGGAATGATGTGATCTAGGACTTGGAATGTACGACAGTGTATTTTACAGAGATTAACCTAGGACGTGTATTGTCCATTTTTGGTTTCTAATAGGATACGGATGTAGTTACGTAAGTTTGTAACTGTTACAATAGGCTGTATGGTGGAGAGGTGTTTGAGGAAGAAAGTTGGCTGACGATGGTGGGTCATCAGCTAGAGTTAGGTCATCAGAGAACGCATCTCTCTGATACCTTAATAGAATAGATACCGAAGATGACTTCATTCTCATTCATGTGATATATTTATAGTTACAATATAAACCAAATCTACCTTTGACCATAAAATAGTTACATAATGAATACAAATATATATATAGTCTTATAAATACTCAAAAGTAAAAGCACGTAACCCGATGTTTGACTTAGCTTCCGCTTTATGCACGGGCCGGGGAGAGGCCAGATCGCTATGTGATCTGGTGTATGTAATCATTCCTTACACTTTGTGAAGGAGGCTATTTCTTTTGGCTTGAACCCATGACCTCAATGTCATAAAACATAAATCTTACCTAAGGCTCGTCATGTTACATAATCAAAAGTATGCAATATTTTTATGAATATTGGTGTTTGGAGGAGTTCATTTTGTGATAGGTTGTAACAATTTTTGATTGACTATCTTTCCTTGCATAAAACCAGTTATTATCTAACAACTAAAAAACATGAAAATAGAGAATGTTCTTGTCTTTTTATATATTCTGATCCTAAAGCAGAGAAACATGACCTTCTTTATCGGCCTTCTTCCTCGGTAATAGTCAACTGATTGATCTCTGATTCAATCACATACGTTGGCAAACTATGAGAGCGTGCTCTAGAAACAAAAGCGGGTTCTTTAGGATTCGGGAGGCTTTCAATATCCATCCCTAACATACCAAGCACGCCAGTCATGGTAGGCCGATCTTGAGGGTCTTCTTGTACGCACAATAGCCCGATAATCATACATCGTAGCACTTCAATTGAGTTGCATGATTCAGCTAATGCTGGATCTAGTAAATCTAATGATTTATTCTCTTTCCACAAGCCCCAAGCCTGAAATGCGTCAAAATTTAATGGAAGCTACAAAAACAATTTGGGTTTCAAAAATATTTTAGAACTCACTCACATAGGATAGAAGGCTAAAGGCTTCTTTATTATGATAATAACCTGTGTTTCTTTTTCCACTAATAATCTCGAGTACAACTACTCCAAAGCTAAAAACATCTGATTTTATTGAGAAGAACCCGTTTAGCGCGTATTCTGGAGCCATATAGCCGCTGCATTATGAGAAACATGAGAAAATTCTAAAGTGATCGACACTAGTAATAGATTTGAAGGTGTAAAGTGTACGTACTAGGTTCCAACAACTCTTGTGCGGCTGCCGTCTGTATCTCTACCTTTAACTATCTTGGCCAAACCAAAGTCTGATATTTTGGGATTCATATCCCCATCTAACAACACATTACTTGCTTTCAGATCTCTGTGAATAATCTTCAACCGTGAATCTTGGTGAAGATAGAGAAGTCCTCGAGCAATTCCCATAATAATATCAAAGCGTAACGCCCAGTCAAGACGCATACTGTGCTTCCTATCTTGCAAAAGTATCATCAAAACAGATATCATATTATTAAGATGACAAGTAATTACAAATATATAGAAGCACAAAACTGAGAGGCTAACCAAATATGAAGCGGTCCAAGCTTTTATTAGGCATGTATTCATAGAGTAGTATCATTTCATGATTCTTCATGCCGTATCCCAAGAGCCTAATAAGATTACGATGTTGAAGTTTGGCGATTAATAATACCTCATTTTTGAATTCCTTCAAACCTTGTCCAGATTGACTTGACAACCTCTTCACCGCCATTTCTGCTCCTCCCGGGAAAGTTCCCTAGTCAAAACATATGCATCCAGCAAAAGCAGCATGTTAGGGGAGGGAAAATGGACGGGTTAGGTACCATAGTTTTGGGTACAGGTGGAGTATGCTAATATGCAGTATCTCAAAAGTTGTTTTACCTTGTAAACAGGGCCGAATCCCCCCTGTCCAAGTTTATTTGCAAGCGAAAAATTCTCAGTGGCGGATAATATTTTTTTGAATTCAAAGAAAGGTACATCTAGATATTTTCTATCTTCTTCACTCAGTACGCCACGGCCTAGAATATGAAGAACAGGAATAGCATTATAGCAAATGTTCACTGAGAATCATATATGCAGAACAAATGTAGATACATAAAAGGTATAAAATTGTGGCATTTACCTCGACGTTTTGTCCTTCTGTAGAGTATAACACCAATGCTGCAAAGAAACACAAGACCGAAACATCCTGAAACGATCCCTGAAATGGAGAATCAAAAGTTTCTTAATCGTGGTTAAAGACAAGAAAAATGGAAATTGCAGTTAAACCAACTTAAGATCACCTGCTATTAGCACTTTGGTATTGCTTTTGCGATGATCAGACGAAACTTTGATGTGGATCTTGTCTAGATATGTCGCGTTTGAAAGAAGCTCAAGTGATACATTATTCAAGTTTTCACTATTCCAATGCAGACATACATTGGAGATAAAAGTATACGCGTTACAAAGGCAGTAATCCAAACAAGAATTTCTGCATTCTGATTCATCTAACTGTTGTCCTTCACTTTCAGGAAATGCATAAAGTGAGATTTTTCTGAAGTAACTTAAGATGAACACAGGCTTCTCTATCTTAACACTACAATTCACTTCAGTTTTTCTCACACACCCGCTGGAGAAACTGCCCAGATTCCAATTATGCGATGATCTAGGCTCGAATCCGGTCAAACAATTACAAGATGGCAACATCTGTGAATTACAGACACCAAAGGCCCCACACCCACCATAAATATCACAAACTTCATGTGGTTGAGACCAAAACAAAGTCCACTGCTCGTAGCTCTTGAGCCATAACGACTGCTGAATCTGCCCTGAGACGTCTAAAATTAATCTTGAAATAATTGAAGAATTGTATAAATAGTATGTTAAGTAACTCTCGTTTTCATTATCAATATAGCTGAAATTATACATCGAATTCAACCTCATTTCAGGTATTAAGCTGAAGATTTGACCATTCCAACTTCCACTAGCCCAATACTGCACTGATCTATTCCACAAGATTACAAACTGCTTCTGATCTTGGTCAATCTCTAACGAAAAGAGGCCCACCGCAGGATCTTCTGTACTTTTCCATGAACTAATAACCTGCTTCGTATTCGTACGCTTGTTGTATAGTAACCGCATACCAGGCAAGAGGGTATGAGTTGGATGATCAAAACTCTGCCAAATTGGCACGCTTGAATTCGATCCATATCTTAGAACCAAATTACCATCATCAAGAAGAACTACTGATGCAGGTGTAGCAGTAGAATTCATGTTTGTTGACCAAATTTGGGTGTTTGACTCATCTAACAGCACTAAGTTACCATCTATGATCTTCAAGTTAGAAGAGAATTTATCAGAGATAGGTGTTTCTCTATTTGCTACCCAGACTATTGTTGTTGTTGTCACTTTTTTGTACCAGATTCCTATGTAATAATTGGGAGACTTACCTGGTCTAAAGAAACCGATTTCAAAGTTTCCATCGTGAGAGACGAGTGTCTGGTTTCCGGAGAGAGATTGATCTGCAGCTAATGTATCAGCTGCATATGAGACAGGAGGAATGATAATGAAATAGAATAAGAGTTGTGAAACTGTTAAAATCATGCTTTTGCTTCTGCATATGCTAAAAGTGACAGATTTTCACAAATTATAAACATGGTAATCAGATAAGCTTAAAAGTTGACTTTGAAAGTTTCATTCTGAATATTAAATAAATATGCAATATAACAATCAAAACATGTAGTAATTAAGATTCCTTTATACACCCTTGATTCATGGTAAGCATAAATTTTGATTACTTTATATCTTTGATTCTAATTGTATCAGCAGGCACATAGTCATGGCACGCGCGCAAAAGAAAATATGCTAATAGAATCATAATCCTTAGGCAAAGAGGTTGAAACTGGCATTTTTGAACTGTTCTTCCTCTTCTGGTTTCAAAGTTTCTTAGTCACCATTCTTTTGAAAGAATATATCATAGAAAATAAACTAATTAAAAAGACTTTAATCATTTAATTGTCATTTTCATGAGTGTTTAGAGGTTCCATTTTAAAATATTATCAAGTGCAATACATAATCCTTCATTAATCTCTTGACTAATCAATTAAATATATAAGTATACATGTAGGACCACCCTTCCTCTTGCTTTCTTTCTACACTCCATTTGATAATGAAGAATATACTATCACAAAATGCATGACCTAAAAATTTTCAATTTGCTTTTGAGACTATTAAGTATTCTTCACATAAGCACTTTACTGGCTATTTGAGTTTTTCTTGTTTATGGCACTTTATTTCTTATTTACTGCCCTTTATTACAGAGGTATGTTTTAATTTTATTTTTGTTATTTCTGGTTTTCAGCAATTTATCATATTGCGCCTAGCCACTACAAGAATTATGCGCAATAGCGGCGACGTCAAACACCTTTAGCGGCAACACTTTTAGCGGCGACATGTCGCCGCTATTGATGTCTGATCCGTTTGTGCGCACCATAGATAGATCTAATCGTTGATCAACATTCAGATCTGACGGTCTCCGTTTAATCGTACGTTGACCATTAACGGCGACTTGTCGCCGCTAATGATCTTATGAAAAAGTAGCGGGCTATTTCCCTCCACATCTGTCATTTCCGACCTCACACATCTCCATTGATCTTTCTCTCGCCTGAACAAGCTGCGTCGCCGCCACTTACCTCCAAGGCCACCGTCAACCACCACCACCACTACCTCTTACACCGCCATCATCTTAGAACGACCACTATAATCGGTACTACTATCCCCGCCTACAACTGCTACCACTATCCCCGCCTTCAACCGGTACCACTATCCCCGATTTCAACCCTCGCTACAGCTACCACCACTAATGCCGCCAGAAGCTACAATCACCATCAAATTGAGGTCTTTCATCCACTCTTTTAATTTTCCCTTTTGTGACATCTTGGTTATAATGTTTTGCCCTAATTTTGACATCTAGGTTATTATGCTTGTTATATTTAGTCTCAAGCTTGAATTTATACTATGTTGATATATAGATCTCTGTATTTTGTTGGTTTTAATCAAAGGTAGTGAATTTATGAATACCTTATAATTTTATAAATTTATGTTTAGAGTTATGCTTGAGTTTGGTATGCTTGAAGTTATGCTTAGTTTATGAAATAACCTAAAGTTATGCTTGAATTTATTCTTAGTTGAGAAATAGATTTATGTAATTGTAGGTTTCAAATAAAAGTATTTAAAGATGGTGAATATATGAGATAACCTACATTTTATGCTTGAATTTAACAATAGTTAAGAATGGATTTTAGTAGCTTGTAGGTTTTAAGTAAAAATAGTTTGATTAGATGTTATTTACTTATGTTATTAGGTAAAAATGTGTTGTTTGAAGTTTTATTATATGTTGTTATTCAGTTGTGTTATTTTGTTAATAGTTTTTAGTAATTAGATCTTAATTTAGGTGCTTAATTGGTAAGAAATTAATTAGTAATTAGGATTTACTTAGTTTATTTTCTACTCTTTGACAAAGAGAACAAAAAGTTAGTATGATGTTCTTCTTTCATCATAAGTCAATTTAACTCTAGTATATTCTTGTTATTTAAATTCTTTTAGAAATCATATGCAAAAAGAAATTACTAAGAAGCTAAAACGAAATAATTTCTAATTATTATATGTTATTAGCTTTTAGGTTCGTGGCTTCATTCTAATCACCATAAGCTTAGAAATACCTTCTAAAATTGAATTGTTATAACTTTGTGTTATATATCTTATAATTTTTCAAGACATGATATCACTATGGATTGTTTTGGTATATCTCATGGCTGATGTCATGAGTCATGGAGGTGATGGCGCTGGGATCCATCACTTCCTTCATTTGGCGGTCCCGGAAGTCATGAGTTCGATGATAATTGTTATTATAATTTATTTATTTACTATGTTTATTTATTTATTATTAATATATACTGTAACTTTAGAATTTTTATTTTAATTGCAGGTATGCCTTCGCGAAGAACAAGAGGGAAGGCGAAGAACAAAAAGTTGTGGCAGGAGTTGTCCAAAAGGGGCTCCCTTTATCTCTCCCTTTTGATAGTGCTGCCATATATACCCCCATCGGTGAACTTAATGATATGTTTGTTCGCGAGGAAGGGATATACATGGAGGCCAATTATCCTTTTAATGTACGTTCTTATGATAATCTTTCCGGCGCTCAAAAGAATGCCTTGGAATAGAATATGGCGGTAACTTTTTATTAGTTCTATGTTTGTTATTCGTTTTTACTTAACTACCTTTTTTTTGTATAACTTAAATGTAGCGACACTTTGACCTTGATGAGATTTCGCGAGATCATGAACGCATTCAGATAGAGGGTGGCATTCATTCGATCTTTCTCAAGCAATTTAGAGATCAGAAAAACATGGTAAAACGACACTTTGAACGTGTTGGAGGATATGAACATATAGAACAAGCAAGGGTGAACCCTCCAATGGACATGAGTCATGAAAACTGGAGGAAAACCATTGACTATTTCATGAGTGACGTATATAGAAATGCGTCAATTTCAAACAAAACAAATCGTCAACAACAAAAATACACAAACTGTGGGGGGACTGCTTCATATAATAGTTATTGTTACAAGAAGGTAATGCTTTAAATTTATATGTGTATGTATTATATATAAGTTTCTTTAATATTTGATATACAATTGATGTTAAACAGAATAAGAACAGACAACGGTGTGGACATATTTGAGGGATTGGGTGTAAACCATCTTCCCTGCAGGATCGACTTCTTTTGTTCATGAGCATGAACAAGCACCTCAGTCATTTACACAGGTAATTGTATCATAGTAGATTTAGGTTATTTTGACTCTTTATAGGTAAAATAGACTTAAATTATCTAAATTTTAGTTTAAGCGGGTCAAAGTGGGTCAAAATGAAGTTTGAACACTTGATATACTTAAAAACATTTTATTTTGAGTATAAACAAGTCAAAATGACTCAAAGTTGGATTTGGTAATCTTATCATTATAGGTTTAGGTTATTTTGACTCTGTATAGCTAAAATAGACTTAAGTTATCTAACTTTTAGTTTAAATAGGTCTAAAGTCACTTAATATACTTAAAGTTGTATGTGTTATGTTATAATATATACTTTGTCAAAATACAACTTATAATGTATATTTTGTTTTGTGGGCTCAAATTTCAAGTCTGTTTCAAGATTTAAATTTTATGTCACAAGTTACATAAATTAATGATTCGCAACAGGCTTCAAATCAAGCCGACGAAGATGATTCAGACGAGGGGGATAAATAGCGTATCAGATGAATAGTTTAAGTTGTTTTAGAGTAGTTTTATGTTTAAGTTAAACAATATATTTAACCTACTTATTAAACCCTTCTCTTGATTTAGAGCATGTAAGTCATAAATCTGTTGGGTTTTCTCTAACATCTCCCTCTCTAGAGCTTGAACTCTCTGCTCTGATACCAATTGTAAAGATCATGTTTTCATTATAGATCGATCTCGTGTATGAAACGCAGAATGAAATTACACACGGAATCACAATTAGAACGAGAAGACTCAATAACAAGCAATAGTAAATATAAACATCAAACTTTTCATTAACCAGTTGTGATGAATTACAAGAAGATGAATTTTAAATATAACTTTTATTTTTATTATCTTGAAAATTTAATTCATCATCACTATGCCAATCTTCCACAAAACCATCTCTCGTCATACTTTTTGCACAAAGGTTAAAATCATTTTGTTTAATTTTAGTTGTTATGAACGGATCAACAGCCTAAGAAATATTAACCGAAGGTTTTAAGTCACATTTTGGTTGATATCCCAAACCATAACTCATATCTTCATCTGTTGTAGTAACTGATGAAGGTAAGCATGTATAATCATGATTAATAGGCGGTGCTATTTTTGAAAATCCATTACCACTTTTACCACCATTTATCTTTTATGTTGTTTGGTATTTAATTATACCTTCAACCATATTTGAAGAAAGTTCAAATTTCTTAACCGTGAGTTTGGTATATAAGAGTTCACTTTTTAGTTTATTTATTTCCAAGGCTAGATCATCATTACGTTTTATCAAATCATTATTTGTACATTCTTTATCATGAAGATTTGTTGTAATTGACAAATTGATTTATCTAATCCTTCTAGTTTTCTTTGAAAATATTTTTATTAGGTTTATATTTTTGAGCTTGATGTTAAAGTTTATCAATTTCTAATATCAAGTTCTCAATATGAACTCTGTATCTTTGAACTTTTTTAACACCAGAAGTAGTACAAAGATTATTATATACCTCAGGTGTAATCTCTGACCTTGTAGCATTTTCTGGCACTCTTTTTACCATGAAGGCTTTCAAATCTTATTTTCATTCACCAATCACTTCTCCTCTTGATATTGCTGGAGTAATCTTAATAGCTTTATCATTTTGAGTATAAGCAGGTGCTGGAGTCTTCTCAACAGCAATAGAAGTCAAACTTTTCTTTTTTTGTATAGCTGGAGTCTTCTCAACACCCTTTTCTTCAGTGATAATCTTAACAACCTCAACCTTATCAACTAGTAATAGAGTAGTCTCAACAACATACTCAACTGTAACAGTCTCATCATCTTGGTTTTTCTCTGCTTTAGCAAAAACTCCTTCAAGTAGATCACTTGACACAAACTCTGCAAATAGATTTTCTGTGGTCTTTTCTTTATCAATGGTTTTGATCTCTGCCAATAATGCTATAGATAATTTGAGATCTAGTATTTCATTAGATCAGACTAGTCATATTCTCCATTGCTCTGAGAAACAAGAGCTTTATTGCTAGAAGTACTTGGTTTATCATTCTTGGTTTCAACTTCAACTGTCACCATTTGCTTACCACCTTCATTCTGATTGATTTTCGGTTCTGTGCATTCTCTGGCATATTGCCCAGGTTTGTCACAGTTATAGCATCTCAAACTGGTCTTGTCAAACCCAATCTTGTTTGAATTGTTTACTCTAAACATTTTCTGATCCATTCTTCTTGCAAAGTTCTTTTCCATGTAAACCACGATTGTCATTTGATATTTTATATCATTTTCTATAATTTCATCTGGGTTAACTTGTTGTAAATCATCAACCAGTATGTTTGGTGCACTTAATCTTCCGACCATGAAAGCCTCATAGCTAGATATGAAAGTACTGAATAATGCAAGTTGTTTTTTAGAAATTTCAATGGTTTGTTTTGATGGATTGGAGTTAGCAACAAAAGCTTGTTGAATTTGAGGTGGAGACTAAATAGATGGCTATGTGTGGACTTGAGGTTGAGAGGACATGTGTTGAGATTGCATGGGAGTGAATATATTAGGAGGAACTTGGAAATGAGGTACAGAAGTTTATTGGATAGTAGGAATGACAAGGCTTCCAGACTGTTGTTGCTAACATATTTGAGAGTAGCTCACATGATAATTTGGATTGCTTGCCATCTTTGCATACAAAGCAGTTGCTTCAACTCCCATTGAGTTCAAATGATTAGCAGCTCTTTACCTATCATCCATTTTATAAGATTTGATGGTAGAAATCAGATTACTAATAGATAAAGTGAAAAAAATCTTTGGTTCTCTTGGTAGAAGTATAGTTCTTGTTCCAACTGTATGGAAATGAATTCAATAGCTTTTTGTGAACAGCTATGTTTTCCAAAGTGATACCAGCACTCTTCATCTTTGTGATCAACTTTGCAAATCTTGACATTTGTGTCTCCAACATCTCTCTAAGAACATGATTAAACATGTTGAATTCTTGATTCAGCGTTGTCACACCCTCAAAATCCACCAGCGAGGTTCTAGCGCGAGGCGTGTGACAAACCAAGATATCAGACATGGTCATATCAAACAACACTATATGCATTTAAATAAATGTTTGGACTTTAATCAGAGTGAACATAGTTTGAATAATAATCAATGCGGAAGCATATAAGTAAAATCTAAAGCCAATACTAAAAGTTGTGCAAAACACGATGCCCAAATAAAAAGTATTATATGCAAAGAAATAAGTTTGAATGCATGCCCTGAGTGAACCCTTAGCCGTGCAATCTAACCTTAAGCGTTCCTGCGACGTGAGAAAACATGCTAAAGTGTGTCACAAGATTGATGAGTTCACAAGTTTAACAACAGATAATATTTTTAGAAAATGTTCGCATGGTAAAGTAACTAAAGCATATCAATAGGTAGCTAGCCTATAATCAACTTACTTAGTGTTTCAAACTTAAGCTGACTGTTTGTAAGTTGTTTGCCTTTTCACCACGTCTAACACTGACAGTGGCAAGTGTTAGGTCAATTAAACACCCGTTCGACCTCCAGTCGAGTTAGCGCGACTAATGCGGGTGGGGTTTGTCAAACCCAGTAGTACTACTTAAAATTACCTTGCTATCTCGTTACTAACGGTTTGAGAATGTAAGGACTTTCATAAGTTTGCAGTATCGTAACAAGCGATAAACAATAATACTAAAACCATTAAAAATATATTGTTTGCATGCTTTCTCCCCCAAAAAGGAAAGAAGGTAAAACTGGGCCGTGAAGACTCACCTTGAATGCACAGCTACAGTAACAACAATTTAATAGAACTCTAAGTCGACCAACGACCTGTTTATATATTTATTATTGAGTTACTAAACAGTATAGCAGAATAGTTCATTCGGTTTCATTTCCCCGACATGGTATTTTCCCGACACATTAACATAATCCGTATTGTAAAATGAATGAATTCTGGCGCCCCTTTAGCACCAAAGGCATTTATACCATTAATTTTTAATATCCCGGTTAACTACACCCATGAGATTTGTGACCGAGCACCACTTGTATAACTCGATCATAACACACTCACAACCCATAAACAAAAAGTACACGTAATATATATATATATATATATATATATATATATATATATATATATATATATATATATATATATATATAACAAATAAATAGAACACACCTTATGCACACTTATATAGATTTAAACCATGCATACATACATAGTTGACCCAAACCATCCTTATCTTTTTTTTATAATTCTCCATCCTAACTTCAACCCATTTTGACCCAAACCCATCCTGACCCGGCAATCAACCCGTCCATTTTGCCACCTCTAATACATACTCTACTACACATAATTATCGAACCACACACCATACATATTATATTTTATTTCCACACTCATATGCATTATTACCAACAAATAAAACTTGGTTTTCTGTTCCTTCTCACTGCCCAAAGAAACCACACACACACACAAACCATATATATTGCACACCCCATGCACTCGTGTATGTATATATATATATATATATATATATATATATATATATATATATATATATATATATATATATATATATATAATTATGCCTATAGTAAACATACGGACACACACTTTACACATTCTTAATTGAAACCCCATGAACGCCTCGGCCAAAACCAAACCAAACCCACACACACACATCAATATGCACACCAGATTCATACAACTCACATCAGTACACACCACACCCAAACCACCACCATGCATAACCATCCCCAATCGATCACCCCACTGTAACCGCCCCCAACCACCATGGCCACCAGACCACCATACCAAACTAACAGAAAGACATCACATGAATGAAACACATCTCAACCCGATTACAACAGCCTGAACCCGAAACCGTAACATAGCGAAAACGAGAGGGCGATGAGAAGAAGAAAAAATTATACCGAAGGGGCTGCTGGATTGGTTTCACGGCTGTCGGGGCAGCGTCGGTCATCGAGAGATCGCAGTTGTTGACAAATAAATCACCGGAATGAGCTATTGCGGAGGGAAGGCTACCAGGGGGTTATGGAGTTGTCGGTGAGGGGTTAAGATAGAGTTGAGGTGGGTGTGTCGAGGGGTTGGTTACGAAGGATAGAGTTGATTAATTTAAGTGTTAATCAAATACATTTAAGTTTTTAAATTGTCACTCTTTTAATGTTAATCTAAATGAACTGAGGTTAAGGTTGCTAATTGAATAATAATACTAGTATTATTATTTTAATTCAAGAAAAGAATTCACTAAACACATGACATGTAGTGGTGCACGGATTATTAACGAAAATTTAGATTGGTAGTAACTTGAAAACACAGGATGTCACAACATATCCTTTCTACTTTCTCTCTTATCCTTGTTTCCTATTAAATGAGTTTTTATGGCATTCTATGACACTTTGGCTCCTCTAAATTCCTTGAATTTCTGAGTGATTTCAGTGGTCAAAGCCATAATAATTGTAGCATAAACTTTATCATCAAGTTCTAGCTTTTTCGTATCTTTCTCATCCCATAAGTGTTCTAGTTTTGGAACCAGTTCTCATTTGTCATTTGAGTACACAGGATTATACGGTCTGTATTTGATCGACTGTAACATCCTTGGTTCGGTGTAAATGACATGATTCTCAAAATGATACACCCAATCAGGATAATCATCACTCAGAAGTCTTGGAGGCTTAGTACTTGTTCCAATCTCGTTATCAAGACTTAAAGTAGCAGTAAGATTCCTCGGATTTGCCATTCTGAAAATCAAAATTCAAACTTTTCAAACTTTCTTGAAAAATTTGAACTTCTCGCGCGAAACAATTACTTAAACTTCTAGCATGTTCCTTTTCACTTGAACTTCTCACGCAAAGAGTTCTGTAACAGAAATTTGCAAAATGTCTAGTTCTCGCACGAAAGAAATCTTTCTGTAGTCAATAAACTTTTCGCTCGAACAATAAGCTTTGCGCATGCAATTTGTAAGTTTTCGCAGATCCAATTCAGTGCAGTTTTGACCTTTTCACTTCAAACTAATCATCAATTTGTTAGAAATGTGATAATTGAGATTTAAATTAATGAGTTAAGTTCAAGTTTGATCCTAATTGTCATTACTTGAGTCAATTAAGTCCATTTTAGCCATAAAATCGTCTTCAATTCTTCAAATAAGCTTGTTTATCTTTTCTTTGACCTCAAACACATCCAAATTCAGCACAACAACAATCAAATCAAATAAATCTTCATGAAGAAACCGAATTAGTAGCTCAAACACTCTTTAAAAACGCTTCAAGTTCTAATCAAATTGATCTAGAGCACTCATGGCTCTAATACCAATTGTAAAGATCGTGTTTTTGTTGTAGACCGATCTTGTTAATGAAACGTGAAATGAAATCACACACGGAATCACAATTAGAACAAGAAGAATTAAGAACAAGCAATAGTAAATATAACTTTGTATATTGCTCTCTGAAATTGATTTACATAAGTTGAAGAAGTTCAAGATTCCAAACAAAGTGAAGCAAGCAACAAATATATACTAAAACCAAAAAGTCTCGCACGATAACTATCTTCTCGCACGGATCAAAGTTCTCGCGCGACTTGATATTCAAAATCTTCGTTTTGATTTCCAGAACCTTTAGGTTCAATCCCTATAAAAATACATGAGAGGACTTATGTGCAAGGTACTTAGTTATAGTCTTGGTCATTCCATTTCTAATAACCTAATTCTCTATAACCATGGCTTTAATTCTAATCTATGACACCCCGACTGATGGCGAAATCATCAGGGCGGATGAACGTGAATCGATTGCTCATAGAATATGTTAGTAAAAGCATTGAAATAATATTAAATGTTATTTTCATTGAATAATACTAATAAAATAATATATTACAATCAAATAAAAACTCCGGTAAACATAACGAAATTGTCTTTAGTTTTGACTAAGTCTAATCCCTAAATGTGTATATAGAAGTCCACTAATCTACATTTCTAAAATCATGTGAAAAAGTAACGAGTCAGCTAACAAATTAGCCGGTAAGTAAACATAGGTTCGCATACATATATAGATCGATTAACACTACAAAAAAAGAAGGGTATCTAGGACTAAAAAATTAGCCTCTAATACTTTCAAATCACTCTCTAATGGCTATCAAGGACTGATTTTACTTGTTCCGAGTCAGTCATAAATACCTAGTCCTAAATACTCATATTAGTGACTAAATTTCAGTCTCAATTGTATGCCACCAACCAGGACTAAATTTCAGTCTCCCATACACACAAATTCAGTTGTTAATCTATCCTCCAACACCAAGTCATTTCAGTCTTAAATACCGGTTGATCCTTAGTACCCTTTTCATTCACAGTCGTAGTTGGTTCTTGATCGAAACTAGTAGTCACTGTTTCTTGTGGTGTTACAAAAGGACCGGGATCGGCAAATTGTTGTCCACTAGACTCTCCAACTTCTGTAGATCTGTGCTGATCAAATGAGAACGAAAATCTAGAAGTGAGGTCTCTAGTGTTGTTCTCTAGAATCTGACCATAGCTAAATAAGAATTGTTGCTGATGTTCAAGATTCTTAATCTTTTTATATAAGTAAGTCACTTATCTTATATAATTTTCCATAATAGTTTTTTGTACATACCCAATACTAATAGTTTTTTTTCACTCTTTCAAACTGTCTGGCCTTTGTGCAAATGATGTTTCATTTGCTTCGGGCCGTTCAAGTTCATCTTTGTTCTATTCTTTAAGGGATGAATTTTTGGTTCACTAAAAGTTCAAAAAAACAGCTAAGGTCGTTGAGGTGGAAGGGGTATAAATTCAGAAGCTTGTTTTTTATAAATATTTTTTCAGTACACAATTAATTGACAGAAAAATTTTCGTATAACCTAAATCTATGATAATACTTGCTACGGTTGCTTATGTGAAACAACATGTTGAATAGCATTACGAAGCATGCCGTAAGTGTGACAAGAAAGTTTCAACAAAAGATGCTAATGTAGTTCACGTTGGTGATTCAAATGATTATGAAGTAAAAAAAGTTTTCCATTGCAAAACTAGTGATTGTAAGAATTCTCCTGTTACGGCAGTTTCAAGGTAAAATATTACTAAAGTTTAAACTTTTATAATACATTATAATGTTTCTTTAATTATAAAATTTAACAATCTCAGGTTAAAGCTTGGTATTTCTGTTCAAGACTCATCTGGGATTTTGTCCCTTACGTTTTTTGATTGTGAAGCGAAATATTTGTTTAAAGAACCTACTACTTAATTTGTAGAGAAGTATTTAGAGGTATACTTGAATTAAACATGCATTCGTAGTTGGCGCCTTTAATATAACACTAATTGTTGGCTATGAATTGTTATATTTTATTTCAGGGTGGTTATTCAACGTTGCTTCCCGATGAATTTTATGATTTGGTTGACAAGAAATTTGCTTTCAAGATTGACATTAAGAAATATAATTTTGAAAACAATTATGAGGTATTTGGTGTTTCAAAGCTATCTGAAAACTCTTATATTATGGAAGAGTTAGAAAATAAATTTTTTCAAGATGAGATAAGTAATTTTAATTTCTAAAATGTTTACTAAACTACGCATTTTAGTACAATCGTTTTTTTAATTTATTTATGTAATTGTTCTTAAAATTTTACTTTAAAACTGCCAGCAGGCAATTGAAAATCATGATACAAGTTTAATTCAAAACAATCAGTCTTCACAAGAAATGGTAATCACCTCCTACTATTTTCAATCTTTATATACATTTTATTAATCATATTCTAACATCTAATAGAGATTGTTACTATCTTAATTTAAGAACATATTTCTTACATGGCCGATAACACCACTCCAGTGTCCACTGTTGAAAATAAAAATGGGAAACGTCCCATTGAATCTAAATCTCCTATCAGAATATGAATGAAAGAATGGAGTTGAAGCGCACACTAACAAAAGTTTATGATGTGAATGAAGATGATAGTCATTCGGCTAATAAAGTCTCTCCTATCATTTCTGGTTTGCAACTTGGTCAAGATGGTAATCTCCGCCTTTTGACTCCAAAAATCGAAAAATTATCTAATAATTATTCCACTACCATGAGTTATCTTTTATTTACACTTTTCAGTCATTCTTCATTTTGGTTTTGCTTATGTCTTATAACTATTGGCTTTGCTTTTATGGATGTTTGTTTATGGATTTTCAATATTTAGTTTTTATCATTTATTTGTGTGGTTTCCTTTTTACGGTTTAAGATTATGGTATTATCATTACCTTATTATTTTAACAAATTTATTACTTAATTAACAACAATTTTAGAAAACGATTTATTTATAAAAAAATATCCATAATTGCACGCTTATTGTTTATATATCCGGTTATTAAAATAAAGTAAAAATATTTTTTTCGTTCACAAATATTATACTTAAATAAGTACACATAATTCTTTTAACTATGAAATTACCTAGTGAACCTATCGGATACTATAATAATCCCTATTTTTAATGAAACTATTTTCTTAAGTAAATACGTATAAATTTATAATATTATTGCATATATGCAGTAAAAACAACATATACTTTCAATCATGTTCCTAAGCTTCAACATGCTATTAGAAAAATATTTACTTAGATTCAAAGAAATTAAAGAAAATTTCAACATCGTTGTTGTTTCATCCTTCTTCAGTTGTTCAATCATCTTCTGATACACAACTTTCTCAATGTAAGATTTATGTTAAATAATTTATTACAATCTTACTATATATATATAAATATTTAATAAATATTTAGTTAAGTTATCTTATATTGTTGATTCTTCGTCAACAGTTACGCTACCTAACATTATGAATGGTAAAATATACATATGAATTTATTTACTTATTTTATTAATACTTAAATAATAACACATATGATTAATTATTTTAGTCCACGTAGCCTTAAACGTCAACATGATTTACGTGGATGCAAAAGACGGGAGGCTTTTGAGAAAACATCTTGATGTTAAGAAATGTAGAAACAAATTTTTCGTAAATAGTTGTAAGTATTAATTTTAATATAATTATTATTTTTATGTCATATATTAAGGTTCTACTTTTATATCTACTCATAATGTAATATATATTTTTGCATTTTTCAATTTAACATTTCTTTTATATAATTGCAGGTGTTCATAACTCTCTTTCAATATGTCAGGATTATCAAAAACATAAACACAATTCAACAAAGAAAAAATTAGTATACTAAAAGCTTAATGACTCAAAATAAACATGTGTCTGTTATATATATTATAATCAAAGTCTAGAACTCCGTTATCCAACATCACATCTAGTGGTTGTTATTATATTTTAACAAAAATCACTTAAATACCATTTTCTTATTTTAAGCATTACTTTTAACATTTTAAACATTACCAACTATTTTTTTCCGGATAGATTTCTCTACCACACCAATGACCAATACAAGAACCCCTCATACGATTAGACTAGAAATACATTCTTCTAATCAATCAAACAGAAACGTTTTATTAAGGGATGTTTCCTCTTGGTCTTGCAATTTAAAAAGAAAATGCATTAGCATTAATCCTTTTCCAGATTTAGAAATGTCACCGCAAGATCCGGTTATACAATATAATGTTTCCAACATGTACACCGGAATATCAAAAGGTACCAAAATTTATGACGATCTTAAATAATTTTAATTACAATTAAAAATAAACGTGACCTTCTTCAGAGATTAATTATACTTATGCATAATTTTTTAACAGATTATTTGGATCACGGTGATCAGAGTATTATATGTGACATGTGTCATGCAAAATTATGGTCTAATGAAGTGGCGAAAGGTGTAAAATTAGATTATAAGGACTCATATTCACTATGTTGTGGTTACGGTAAAGTACAACTTTCAAAACATAAAAAACCATCACAATCCTGTATGGAGATGTTTAATATGGGAAACACAAAAAGCATACTCTTCCTAAAAAAATATTAGACGTTACAACTCTATGTTTTCTCTATGTTTTCTTTTACATCAAGGGGGAGGGGGTACGTAGGGGTAAAAATGATACATCTATCAACACAGGGAAAACTCCATCTATTTTAAAACTCATGGACAAAATTATCATTCAATTGGAACCCTCTTACCTTCAACTGGGTTAAAGCCAAAATTCTCACAGCTGTATATATATGATACCGAGAATGAAATATCAAATAGGAAGACAGCTATTGGGTATGTACTACCACACTAAATTTAAACAATTTATCAATATATATATATATATATATATATATATATATATATATATATATATATATATATATATATATATATATATATATATATATATATACAAAATTAGTAATTTGTTTATTTTTATATTATGCTTATTAATTTTAAATCGTCAAAGATACATGTATGTCATTGGAAGGGGATCTTGATTCTAAGATAATTAAAGAAATCAGGAAAATGTTTGATGCAAATAACGCCTTGATTAAGAAATTTAGAATAGCAAGAGATTGTTTTAAGGAAAATCCGCAAGTGGATTTGACACTACGTCTTATCGGTAAAAGACAAAAATATGGACGGACATATAACCTTCCAATTGTTTCAGAGGTTGCAGTATTAATTGTTGGAGACATTGGTGATTCTATTGAAAGAAGGGACATAGTAGTAAAATGTCATTCTGGTACGATACATATAATAAGCGAGCTTCATCCTTCGTATCTTCCACTTCGATATTCGGTTTTATTTTCTTACGTTGATGATGGCTATATGATTGACATCCCTCACAGTAATGTAATTACCTTAACAAATAAGAAAGGATAAACTACATCAATGCGTCAATTCTTTGCATATAGAATTCAAGACAGAGTAAACAATTATTCGTTGATACTAAATTCAAAAGGGTTGTTCCAATACTTCCTGGAAGACGCATACACCATGATTGAAAGCGAGAGACTAAATTTCATACGTAACCATCAAAAGATTCTTAGATGCGATATGAAATTCTTGATAAAGCTCAAGAAAAAGGAAACGGTGACGTGTCCACTGTTGGCCAACGTGTCATATTACGTTTTTTATACTGGCAAAGCACGTTATATGATGTAGAACTACTAGGATGTAATGTCATTATGCAAATGGTTTGGGTATCCAGATTTTTTCATGACAGTCATGTGTAATCCAAAATGGCATGAAGTAAAGAGATTTCTTAAGAATGCGACTATTAAAGCTGAGGATAGTCCTAATATTCTTTGCCAGATTTTTAAAATTAAACTAGACACGTTCTTTAAGATTTGAAAGAAAAGCAAGTGTTTGGAAAAGTACAAGCGGGTGTGTTTTTTCACATTCAATTTTACCTTAAGTACTATTTTTAACTATCATATATCTAAATTTATTTATATGTAATTGTTTATATAGTCGAGTTTTAGAAATGTGGTTTACCGAATGCTCATGTTTGTTTGTTCATACACTCTGACCATATAACTTCCCACCGTTGAATACATCAATCCACTTATTTCGGCAGAGATACTTGATAAGAACAATGATCCTGAATTATATATATTCTTGTAAAGGAATTCATGATTCATGGACCGTGCGGTAATCATAATTTAAATTGTCCATGCATGATAGATAACAAGTGCTTGTAGAATTTTCCATAAAGATTTTCTGATACTACTTTTGTTAATCAAGATGCTTTTTTGGTTTATCATAGAAGAGACGATGGTAATTTTGTGGAGAAGTCTGGTGTCAAATTAGACAACAGATATGTTGTTCCTTTCAACAAGCAACTTTTAAAAAGGTATCAAGCACATATTAATGTTAATAGAACAACTCTTTTGCTTCAAAAGAATAGCATGGATGAAATACTAATACCAATTACGAATGAGACTCAAGAGTATTATGACTGCAGATATGTATCAGCAAGTGAAGCAACGTATTTGGACATGATGTTCATTTTAGATACCTTACCGTTATCAAACTCCCGTTTCATCTTCCAGGCCAACAACAAGTCATATTTGGAGCTGATGATGATATTGAAAATGTACTTTCAAAGGAATCTATTGCTTTATCAATGTTTTTATCTTGGATGAAATGTAATGCTACGTATGCTGAAGCTCGAAGCTAAATTATGTTAAGTTTCCTACGAAATTTGAGGCAAGCTAAACCAAAAATTTGACAACCAAGGAAAAAAGGTTTTGCTATTGGTAGAATTCATTCAGTTTCACCTTCCTTTTGAGAAGTTTATTTTTTAAAGATTCTTTTAAACAAGGTTAAAGGTCCTCGATCTTTTTAATATATACGTACGGTCAATGGGAAGAAATGTCAAACTTTTAGAGATGCATGTTATCAACTTGGTTTATTGGATGATGAATCTGAATACATTGAAGCAATTCAAGAAGCAAGATATTCAAGATCTGGATATTTTTAAGAGGTTTTGTTTGTTAACATGCTTATTTCTGATACACTGTCTAGGCCTGATTTTGTATGGGAAAATTCTTAAAACTACTTTATCTGATGACATTCTTTACAAACAAAGACGTCTTTTAAAGTATCCAGATATAGTTTCAATACTTTACTTTAATAACTTCCTTTATTATATATGTATCTTAAAAACCCCTCTAATACGTAGTTGGTGAATAAGAAATTTTAATAATTGACCCTTTTTCTATTTAACATGTATACAATCAATTTTATAAACGTTAATTATATATTTTATGTGAATTTTTTTGAAGGACTATATCTAACAGAAGAACAAATAAAAAACTTGACTTTATTTGAGATTGAGAAGATGTTGCTCACCAATGGTTCAACTCTTAGGGGATTTCCAAGTATGCCTTATTCTGACTGTGATTCCTTATTGTCTTCAAACAATCGTGTGATCACCGAAGAGCTT
Source organism: Flaveria sonorensis (assembly GCA_025506505.1). Lineage (NCBI taxonomy): Eukaryota > Viridiplantae > Streptophyta > Magnoliopsida > Asterales > Asteraceae > Flaveria > Flaveria sonorensis. The sequence continues at coordinate 53,993,191 of CM046432.1, read as the reverse complement.
TTGTATGACATAATTACTTTACAGGACGAGTATCATAGCCTTTTGCTTTCATTAATAAATGAACAACGAGGTGTGTTTATCAAATAATGAAAGTAGTTGAGCATCCTAAAGGTGGTGTATTTTTGTATATGGATATAGTGGAACCGGAAAGACTTTTCTTTGGATGACATTTTCTGCAGCAATAAGATGTAAGGGCTAAATTGTTTTAAATGTAGTTTCAAGTGGAATTGCATCTTTGCTTTTGACTGGTGGACGCACCGCCCATTCAAGATTTTTGATACCTTTAAATTTGACTAAATATTCTCTCTGTTATATTAAGTCGGGTAGTGATGTGGTGCAAATTTTACAGCAGTCAAATTTGATAATTTGGGATGAAGCACCGATGATACATAAACATGCATTTGAGGCGTTAAACAGGACTATGAATGACATACTTAACCGTAATTCGACCAAAATAATGAGGTGCTATTTGTTGGAAAAGTTGTATTTTGAGGCGATTTTAGGCAGATTCTGCCTTTTATACCAAATGGAACACGACACGATATCGTTAATGCATCTTTAAGTTCATCGTATATTTGGTCAAAATGCAAGGTATTCAGACTAACAAAAAACACGAGGTTAACTATAGGAGGCGATGCATGCAAGATTGAACATACAATTGTGAAGGAAATATTGGTGATTGTAATGACTTTGAATCAGTTATAGACATACCTGAAGATCTTCTAATAACTGATACAAATGATCCAATTTCTGCTTTGGTCGATTTTGTATACCCAAAAATCATTCAGAACTCGAAGGACAAAAAATATTTTTAGGAGAGCGCCATACTAGCACCTACAAATGAACATGTTCAAGATATTAATGATTGTTTACTTGCAGTAATACCTGGAGATGAAAAGGAGTATCTTAGCAGTGACAGTCTTTGCAGGTCAGATTATGTTCATGATAATTTTGATGAGAATCTATACTCCCCTAATGTATTAAATGGACTTAAATTATCAAGTATACCAAATCATATATTAGTTTTGAAGGTTGGTGTTCCTTTGATGGTGTTAAGAAATATTGAACAAAAAAATGGTTTATGTATTGATGGTGTTGTGCGTTACGGTTGCGCAGTCACAGGAACTACTGATGTGTGACCTGAAAGTCGTCTGAAACGAACAAAGGAACGAAAGAACACTGGAAGGAGACAAAATCGAGCGAACAAAATTTTTTTTTATGATTTCGACACCGATTTGCTTCTTATATTCGGTACCAATAACAATTGAACGAGAATTTCAATGCAAATGAACGAGGGCTTCGTGAAGATAAAACTTCAATTCATATTTCAACAACCGTGTAGCTCAGGTAATAGCTCCCATCAACTTCGATCAATGATTAAGCTTTTGTGCTTTATCTATGTTGATTTTGGGCTTGTCCTACACCATGACTCCCTTAGTTTCGGTGTATGTTGTACATGTGAATGCTATCATATTGTATGCTAGCTTAGGATTTGCTCTACATGTGTGTAAGTTACTTCATTATGGTTATCTTAATATATTTTTTTACCTAGTGGTGCAAACGAGCCGAGCTACTCGCGAACTACTTGAGATCGGATCGATAAAAGTTTGAAAGAAGCCGACCTTTATCGAGCCCGAGCTTGAAAAAAAAGCTTATTTACTTATTGAGCCCGAGCGTGAGCTTCACATATCAAGCTCCAGCAGGCTCGCGAGCCTAAATGAGCTCTTCTACTTATATATTTTTTATTTAACTTTTTCACTTATATTATTTCTATTTAATTTATTAAATATAGTTATATAAATAATTATTATTATATATGATATTATGATAAAAACCATTATATAACATGTATAATGTTATACATAAATATATAATTTTAAATATAAAAATTAATTATAAAAATTATAAAAAAATAAAAACTAACTAATAAACAAGACGAGATCAAGCTTCAAAAGTACTTAACGATCCTAGCTCGAGCTTTAAAATTAAAGCTCGAAACAAGCCAAGTTTGAGCCCTCTTAAGCCAAAACGAGCTGAGATCAAGCTCTGCTCTACTCGTTTGCACCCATAGTGTCACACCCTCAAAATCCACGTGCGGGGTTTTACCGTATGGCGAGTGAACAAACCAGGATCCAAGTCAATAGTTACTTGAAATGACACTACATGTAACATTTAAGACAAATCAAAGTTTAAAACTTTAAAACATTTGCAGAAACGTTTTGTAAATATTTCAAACCCAAAGTAATAATGTAAAACGCGTAAAACACGTGCCCAAACCAATGTACGTAAATATGCAATAAGTCAAATGTAAGATAAGGATAGTTCAAAACATGCTTGACACATGAGTGCTCCCAAGGCAGCTCTTAGTAACGAACTGAGAAAAGCATACTAAAAGTGTCAAGAGGATGGTCAGTGAGTTCAAGAGTTTGCAAGTTATCATAAACAATAGCGTTTGTAAAATATAAACAAGTGCATTGAAATAAATAGCTAGCCTAATTTCATTAGCAATAAACAGTAGTGATTTCACAATTGAAGCTGATTATGTTTGTCTGTTTGCCTTCCGCCACGACATACCAAGTCATGACGCTGTTAGTTGTTTAGGACAATATTTCACCCGCTTGACCTCTAGTCGTACGGGTGGAGCTTGTCAGACCCAGTAGTACTACACAAGATTTCCCGCTAGATTCCTTAATTAACGATCCGAAAGTGTAAGGGCTTTCAATGGTATATCACACTATGTCATACTAAGCACATGTTATAATAGTAAAGCGTTTTAAAACAAAGTATGCTTTCTCCCCCAAAAAGAGAGTAAATAAAAGTGGGGCATTGAACTCACCTGGTGCGCAAACGAACAATAATAGAGATCTAATGGTGAGTGGAAAGACAATCCGTCAAAGGTCACCTAGAACACGCGAGTACATAAGTACGTGTAACCCAGAAATTTTAACAACCCTAAGTGCTCAATAAACACGTTGATCCAAGGGATTTGAAAAACAAAGACTCATTTGACCTAGTTGACCAGTTTGACCCGTTGGTGACATATTATTTGATATCTAGTAGGTCAAGTATGGCAACTCATTACACCTGATTATCATACAAGTTATTCACGTATGCCACATCATCAATCTTAAGTTCTATAAAGATCATCATACCAGCATAGATTATCATACAACACATGTGAATCTAAATCAAACATCATGCTCAACACAAATATAATTACATCACAACTAATAAATCACACATTGAGTTTAATCATGCACTACATGCCATGTGAAGCTACTCACGACTTCACACCATAAACCCTGTCAATCCTACTAAGTAGGGGCCTCAGATTGGCACGCGTGTATGACGATTATTATCACATCACTCAACAAGATTCATACCAACTAACATATACAACAATGATCTATTATAATCCCAAACATGGTTCCATAATCTCCTAACATAAACTCAACACTTTTGCAACGTTCCATAAAACCTAGATTTCCAAGTAATCCATCAAGTATCCATAGGACCCAATTAACGCATTCTAACACATTAGACATCATCAACAAGTATTCTAGCATGATCCTAACATCATAAACATGCCCAACTCACAATATCCAATGATTCACATTGATAAAGTTTTCATTTCAGGAAAGTAACACCCAAAACCAATCTATCATCCAATTCATTCATAAATTCACCAACTTTATACCTAATAAAATTCATAACAATCATCTAGACATGATAAACATCATCAATTCATCATAATTCCCAAATCTCATGCATAAAAGTTACTACTTATAGTAAGGTTTGAACAACACGTAAATTCCATGATTTTCTTGCATAATCCATGTAAACTAACATCAATGCAATACAACTAACATTATATTATCATCAAACAACATCAGTTTCGACTTTAAGGATGTTAATTGGACTAGGGTTTGATCAGTGATGAAAAACATGAAAATTAGTCGGGAAACTCACCATAAACGTGATATAGATCAACAATTCCACTTGGTACTACTTGGAATTGATCAAAATTGATTGTATTGAGATGTTTGAAGGCTGAAATTTCAAGGAGAAGGGGTTGGGATGATGGTTTTGGCCGAATGAGGATTAGGGGGCTAGGGTTGGTTTTTTACCAAAATGAAGTTTAGTTGTTTTACACTTTAACCCCTCCTTGATCACTTTTTGTAAAAAATAAATCTTGTAACACTTTTTTTTAAAATAAGTTATTAACTACAAAACACAAGTATTACTGATCACAATAATAATTATATATTTCAACTAACAACAAAATAAATGGATCAAATATCGTACGATGTCACGTTACAAAGTGAAATTCACCAATAATATTTAAAATTCATGAATCACATAACCACAAATTAATAATAAAAATTATTAATTAAATTATTATCTATTAACCATAGTTAATTATTATTAGGTTATCAACGTTTAACAACAACTAGTGTGTGCTCACAACACGTGTATGCTAGACCTAGTGAAACTAACGGAGTTTGGTAACGGAAAAATACCGAATGTCACATTATCCCCATGTTGAAAGAATTTTCGTCCCGAAAATTGCGTTACATGGTTGTGTTACATCACTGGTCTACTGCATTGGCATAAAGAAATCGAGTGAGTTGTCACATAATCCCCATGTTGAAAGAATTTTTGTCCCGAAATTTAATCATTACCTTCACCAATTGTCGTCGTTGTTTCGAACAAATGAGGTACTTAAGCTTCATCTGATCCTCACATTCCCACGTGAATTCCGATCCACGTCTTGAGTTCTAGCGAACTTTGACTATGGGTATTTTGGTTTGCTTAAGGGTCTTGACTTCACGATATATTACCTCAACCGGTTCTTCAATAAATCATAATTGCTCATCTACTTGTACCTCCTCAAGTGGTACAACTAAAGTGTCATAAAATAAACACTTCTTTAGGTTCGAGATATGGAAAACATTATGAACTCTACTCAACGAGTCAGGCGACCAATTCTTTAAAGAATCTCAAATGGTTCAACATATCTAGGATTAAGCTTGCCTCTTTTGCCAAATCTAATCACGCCTTTCCATGGTGAGACGTTTAGCAATACCTTGTCTCTGACTTGAAACTTCAAAGGTTTCCGTCATTTGTCTGCGTAGCTCTTTTGTCGGTCTTGTGCTGCAGCCATACGATTTCGTATCTGCATGATCTTTTTAGTAATTTCATGCACAAATTCAGGTCCAGTCAGCTGACTATCTCCAACTTCTACCAAACAAACTAGTGATCTACACTTTTGCCCATACAATGCCTCAAATGGTGCTGCCTTAATGCAAGTGTGATAGCTATTGTTGTAAGAAAACTCTACCAACGGCAGATGAACTTCCCAATTGTTCCCAAAGTCAATCACACAAGCTAGCAACATGTCCTCCAACGTTTGAATAGTATGTTCGCTTTGCCCATTGGTCTACGGATGATAGACAGTGCTCATATCCAGACGCGTACCCAAAGATTTTTTCAACGATTACACCCAAAGATTTTTTCAACGATTACACCCAAAGATTTTTTCAACGATTACCAGAAATGGGATGTAAAACGAGCATCACGATCCGAAATAATCGAGATTGGTATGCCATGTCTCGAAACTACCTCTTTCAAGTAAATCCGAGTTAACTTATCCATCTTATTCATTTCTTTGATTACCAAGAAGTGAGTGGACTTAGTCAGTCGATCCACGATAACCTATATCGTGTCACAACCACTAGGAGTCCTGGGTAACTTGGTAATAAAATCCATACAGATCTGCTCCCACTTTCACAAAGGAATCTTAGGTTATTACAGTAACCCAGATGGTTTCTGATACTCAACTTTAACCTTAGAGTAGGTTAAACACTTACTCACGTATGTAGCTACATTTGCCTTCATATTAGGCAACCAATAGTGCGCCTTCAAATCATGATACATCTTTTTAGAACCAGGATGTATAGAATACTTAGACTTGTGTGCTTCACTCATAACCAAGTCTCCTAGGTTTCCGTGTAAGGGTACCTAAAGTCTATCCATGAAGTAACGAGTTCCATCGGCTTTTACTTCAAACTGTTTATCCATCCCAGGTAAGGATTCAGATTCAACATTTTCTGCTTTCAAGGCTTTCGTCTGAGCTTCTTTGATTTGTTCAGGCGATTGAGTACTAATCGTAAGCTATAAAGCTCGCACTCGTCGGGGTTTAGCGGTTTCCTTTCTGCTCAAAGCATTCGCGACTAAATTCGCCTTTCCATGGTGATATTTGATAGCATAATCATAATCATTCAATAATTCCACCCAGCTTCACTGCCTCATATTCAGCTCATTCTACTCAAAGACATGCTGAAGACTCTTGTGATTGGTCTAAATAGTGCATTTGGTACCGTACAAGTAATGTCTCCAGATCTTCAAGGCAAAGACCACTGCACCTAATTCCAAATCATGAGTAGTGTAGTTTTTTTGTGCACTTTCAGTTATCTCAAGGCATAGGCTATCACTTTGTCACGCTGCATCAAAACACAACCGAGTCCTTGAATAGAAGCATCATAGTAAACCACGAAGTCATCACTTCCCTCTAGTAATGCTAATATCGGTGCACTACGAAGTTTCTGTTTCAACAACTGGAAAGCGTCTTCTTGACTCTCTCCCCATTTATACGTTGTACCTTTATGGGTCAAGGCTGTGAGAGGTTGAGCGATGTTAGAAAATCCCTCAATGAAACGCCGATAATATCCTGCCTGTCCAAGAAATTGCTGTATCTCACTAGGCATCTTAGGAACTGACCAATTCTTTATTGCCTCAATCTTTGCAGGATCTACGTGAATTCCCTTTTCGTTAACAATATGACCCAAGAATTGCACTTCACGAATCTAGAAGTCACACTTGGAAAACTTGGCGTAAAGTTGTTCCCTTTTAAGCAGTTCTAAGATTAGGCATAGGTGCTTTTCGTTTTCCTCCTTGGTCTTAGAATAGAACAATATGTCATCGATAAACATGATAAAAAACTAATTGAGATAGGGTTTGCATACACGATTCATGAGATCCATGAATACTACTGGTGCATTAGTAAACCCAAATGGCATGACCAAGAACTCATAGTGACCATAACGAGTAGAAATCCAGTCTTCGAGATATCTTCTTCTCGAACTCTCAGTTGATGATAGCTAGACCTCAAATCAATCTTAGAATAATAGCTTGATCCTTGAAGCTGATCAAACAGATCATCTATGTGAGGCAATGGACATAGATTCTTGACTGTAACTTTGTTCAATTCTCTGTAATTGATGCAGATTCGGAATGTGCCATCCTTTTTCTTAACAAAAAGAACACGAGCTCCCCATGGTGATGAGCTCGGTTGAATAAATCCTTTATCCAATAGCTCTTGAAGCTGTGCTGATAGTTCCTGCAGTTCGTTTAGTGCTAGCCGGTAAGGTGCTCTCGCAATTGGAGCTGCTCCGAGAATCAAATAAATTTGAAACTCAACTTGACAATGAGGTGGTAGTCCAGGTAGATCCTCTAGAAACACCTCTGGAAAATCACGAACTACCATAATATCCTCTATCTTCTTTTCTGTTTGCTACTTATCAGTCACAAGGGCTAATATGGCTAAGCGACCCTTGCATAGTCACTTCTACGCTTTCATAAATGATATGATGCCTATCACTGACCATTCTTCACGCCCTTAACCGAGAGAATTTCTCCACCCATGAGAGGAATGTGAATGACCTTCTCGTGACAAATGACTTCTGCCTGCTTCTCAGACAACCAATCCATGCCCACGATCGATATCGAAAGTATGACCATCAAGTTCTATCTTGCAACCCTTAAGGATGTGCGTAATGTGAATTTGCTTACCATTAGCTAATTATGCGGTATATTTGGATTCCAACGTAGAAGGTATATCACTTAAGAGACTAATAACTTAGTAGAGATAAAACTTCTATTGGCTCCAGTATCAAACAGCACAGTAGCAAAATGACCATTAACAGGAAATTTACCAGTAATAGTAGTAGGGTCGTTTAGAGCCTCAGTTGTACCCATGACAAAAGCTCTTCCCTTGGCGCCACCAATATTGCCACTGTTGTTGTCGTCATTGCCGCCATTTTTGTTGTTGTTGCCACCATTCCCAGTACCATTTCCATTCTTCTTCAGTTGAGGACAATTCCTCTTGTAATGCCCTTCTTTCCCACATTCAAAGAAACCTTTTAGTGTCTCTTGAGGTTGATAAGGATTTTTCATCAACTCATCACGGCAATCCTTCGCTGCATATCCTGCTTTCCCACAACGCTGACATCGAAAATTGTCACATCTGCCAGTGTGATGGTAGTTGCATTGGTTGCACTTTGGATACTTCCCCACGTATACACCTTGTCCTTGATTTGAGGAAGATGACTAGTTAAAGCTATGGTTGTTTTTGAACCTCCTTGGCTGCTGCTGCTAGTTGTTAGACGGCAAGCTCTTGTTCCCAGAGTTATCCTACTTGCACTTGTTGTCGGGCACGCTTGCCACAACGCCCCATTTGGGTAGCTTGCCTTGCTCTACCGCTTGGTCTGTCAGCTTATGAGCTAGTCGGATAGCCTGCTGGATAGTGTTGGGGTTTGAAGCAGTCACCATACTTTGTATTTCTGGCACCAACCCACGTAGATAGAGCTTAATTGGCTTGATTGGCGGGTTTATCATTCCAGGATAGAGAGTCACCAACTCATGAGACCTAGTAGTGTAAGCCTCAATCTCAGATCCCTCCATCTTTAATTGCCAGAATTCAACCTCCAGCTTCTGAACTTCAACTTGAGGACAGTAATCCTCCATCATCATAGCTTTGAACTCGTCCCATGGCAAAGCATTAGCAATTGCTTGGCCCAGCATCTGTACCTGAGCGTTCCACCACGAGAGCGCTGCACCCTCCAAAGTTCCCGTTGCATATTTCACTTGATCTGACGCCGGACAATTGCACTTGGCGAAGACCGACTCGGTGTATGCCAATGAGTAACAGTAAAGGAATAAATAATGAGTAACTAAATAACTAAGTGTTGTTATAGACTAGTATGTATGCAACCTAGTTCCCTATAACCAATGGCTTTGATACCAATTTGTCACACCCTCAAAATCCACATGCGGGGTTTTACCGCGAGGTGAGTGAACAAACTAGGATCCAAGTAAGTAGTTTCTCGAAACGACACTGCATGTAACATTTAAGACAAATCAGAGTTTAAACCTTTAAAACATTTGCAGAAGCATTTTGTAAATATTTCAAACCCAAAGTAATAAATGTAAAACACGCAAAACACGCGCCCAAACCAATGTACGTAAGTATGCAATAAGTCAAATGTAAGATAAGGATAGTTCAAAACAAGCTTGACACGTGAGTGCTCCTAAGGCAGCTGCTAGTAACGACCTGAGAAAAGCATACTAAAAGTGTCAAGAGGATGGTCGGTGAGTTCAAGAGTTTGCAAGTTATCATAAACAATAGCTTTTGTAAAATATAAACAAGTGCATTGAAATAGATAGCTAGTCTAATTTCATTAGTAATAAACAGTAGTGATTTCACAATTGAAGCTGATTATGTTTGTCTGTTTGCCTTCCGCCACGACATACCAAGTCGTGACGCTGTTAGTTGTTTAGGACAATATTGCACCTGCTTGACCTCTAGTCGTACGGGTGGGGCTTGTCAGACCCAGTAGTACTACCCAAGATTTCCCGCTAGATTCCTTAATTAACAATCCGAAAGTGTAAGGGCTTTCAATGGTATATCACATTATGTCATACTAAGCACATGTTATAATAGTAAAGCGTTTTAAAACAAAGTATGCTTTCTCCCCCAACAAGAGAGTAAATAAAAGTAGAGCATTGAACTCACCTGGTGCGCAAACGAACAATAATAGAGATCTAATGGTGAGTGGAACGACAACCCGTCAAAGATTACCTAGAACACGCGAGTACATAAGTACGTGTAACCCAGAAAGTTTAATAACCCTAAGTGCTCAATAAACACGTTGATCCAAGGGATTTGAAAAACAAAGACTCATTTGACCTAGTTGACCCGTTTGACCCATTGGTGACATATTAATTGATATCTAGTAGGTCAAGTATGGCAACTCATTACACCTGATTATCATACAAGTTATTCACGTATGCCACATCATCAATCTTAAGTTCTATCAAGATCATCATACCAGCATAGATTATCATACAACACATGCGAATCTAAATCAAACATCATGCTCAACACAAATATAATTACATCACAACTAATAAATCACACATTGAGTTTAATCATGCACTACATGCCATTTGAAGTTACTCACGACTTCACACCATAAACCCTGTCAATCCTACTAAGTAGGGGCCTCAGATTGGCACGCGTGTATGATGATCATTATTACATCACTCAAAAAGATTCATACCAACTAACATACACAATAATGATCTATTATAATCCCAAACATGGTTCCATAATCTCCTAACATAAACTCAACACTTTTGCAATGTTCCATAAAAGCTAGATTTCCAAGTAATCCATCAAGTATCCATACGACCCAATTAACGCATTCTAACACATTAGACATCATCAACAAGTATTCTTGCATGATTCTAACATCATAAACATGCCCAACTCACAATATCCAATGATTCACATTGATAAAGTTTCTGTTTCGGGAAAGTAACACCCAAAATCAATCTATCATCCAATTCAGTCATAAATTCACCGACTTTATACCTAATCAAATTCATAACAATCATCTAGACATGATAAACATCATCAATTCATCATAATTCCCAAATCCTATGCATAAAAGTTACTACTTATAGTAAGGTGTGAACAACACGTAAATTCCATAAATTTCTTGCATAATTCACGTAAACTAACATCAATGCAATACAACTAACATTATATTATCATCAAACAACATCAATTTCATCTTTAATCATGTTAATTGAACTAGGGTTTGATCATTGATGAAAAACATGAAAATTAGTCGATAAACACACCATGAACTTGATATAGATCAACAATTCCACTTGGTACTACTTGGAATTGATCAAAATCCTTGATCACTTTTTGTAAAAATTAAATCTTGTAACACTTTTTTTTTTTAAAATAAGTTATTAACTACAAAACACAAGTATTACTAATTATAATAATAATTATATATTTCAACTGACAACAAAACACATGAATCAAATATCGCACGTTGTCACGTTATAAAGTAAAAGCCACAAATAATATTTAAAATTCATAAATCACATAACCACAAATTAATAATAAAAATTATTATCTGTTAACAATAGTTAGTTATTGTTAGGTTATCAACGTTCAACGACAACTAGTGTGTGCACATGACGTGTATGCTAAACCTAGTGAAACTAACGGAGTTTGGTAACAGAAAATTACCAGATGTCACACATAGTTTTACCTTTGTATGTTACCTATTAGATGTTTTTATCTTGCTATTATATTGAAAATGTTTCTAGCCATACTGAGGAAAGACTTGGCGACACCCTACAAATAGTATGGGTTGGATGATCCCCTCCTAGGCCATACAAATAGTTGCTATGTATGAAATATACTCCATATGTTTGTTTGCTTGTTTTGATTATAATATTTTTAAAGGGGGGTAAATTTGTAAAATATTAACAAACTTTTAAAAGTGTTCAAATTAGGTCACTCAACTTTCATGTTTTATATAAATTAAAAGCTTTAACATGTTTTTTACCATGTTTTATTTTTGGTTTCAATTGAAAAATATTTTCTTTCTTTCTTTTGATGCTAATGTGGAACGATAACGTGAATTTTAGTTACTTTTTTTCATAATTAACATGTTTTTTTTTCCAATATAATTTCATATATTGAAAATCTTGACCCTCACGTCTTCTCCTTTATTAGTTTCTTGACATAAGAAAATTCCATGATGACTCGATTAGATCGTTTAATGATCCAATTTAAGAAAAATACGTATGAGTGACTAAATTAGAAATACTTTTGAAAATTAATTACTATTATGTGACATTTTCTTTTAAAAAGGGGGATTAAATGTTGTTGAAAATGACAGTTATATTGTGGAAGTTTATTTTAGATTATCATTCTCCATACGTAAGGTGAAGCTTAGAGCCGATCTTCCAAGTCGTCCGTGGAGTGTTGACCACAAGTTTTTGCTTAAAGTTCCTCACCTTTTGTCATTACCAAGATCATGTTTGTAGGAATAAACCAAGTTAAGCATAATAAGCTAACAAAGCATGATTTTAGTAGCTTCTCAGTTGTTTTTATATATTTTTTTCATTCCTGCTCACATATCTGAAGCTGATACATTAGCTGCAAATCAATCTCTCTCCGGAAACCAGAAACTCGTCTCGCGTGATGGAAAGTTTGAAATGGGCTTCTTTAGACCTGGTAAGTCTCCCAACTATTACATAGGAATATGGTACAAAACCATACCTGTTCAAACTGTAGTCTGGGTAGCAAATAGAGAAACACCCATCTCTGATAGATTCTCTTCTAAGTTGAGGATCATAGATGGAAACTTGGTGCTATTAAATGAGTCAAACAATCAAATTTGGTCAACAAGCATGCGTTCTACTGGCACAACTGCATCGGTAGTTCTTCTTGATGATGGTAATCTGGTTTTAACATATGGGTCTGGTTCAAGGGAGCCAATTTGGCAAAGTTTTGATAATCCAACCCATACTTTCTTGCCTAATGGTAAGTTTGGATACAACAAACGTACAGATACGAAGCAGGTTCTTACTTCATGGAAAAATTTGGAAGATCCTGGGATGGGTCTCTTTTCTTTAGAGGTTGAACAAAATTACAAGCAGTATGTTATCAAGTGGAAAGGAGCTGTACAGTATTGGATTAGTGGAAGTTGGAATGGTCAAATCTTTAGCTTAGTACCTGAAATGAGGTTGAATTATATCTATAACTTCAGCTATTTTGATAATGAAAACGAGAGTTATTTCACTTATTCTTTGTATGATCCTTCAATTATTTCAAGATTAACTATAGACGTCTCAGGGCAGATTCAGCAGTTGACATGGTTGAACCAAACCCGGGACTGGAATTTGTTTTGGGCTCAACCGCGGCAATTGTGTGAAGTTTATGGTAGGTGTGGGGCATTTGGTGTTTGCAATCAGCAGATGTTGCCACCTTGTACTTGCTTGACTGGTTTTGAGCCTAGATCACAGAGTGATAGGAATCTGGGTGATTTCTCTGCTGGCTGTGTGAGAAAAACTGAATTGAATTGTAAAATAAAGAACCTCATGTTTGTCTTAAGTTATGTTGAAACACGCCTTCTTCCTCCCTTACCTGAAAATGAAAATCTGCAATTAGATGAATCAACATGCCGAAGTACTTGTTTAGATTACTGCCTCTGTTTTGCATATACTTTTATCTCCTATACATGTCATCACTGGAATCGTGACAGCTTGAATAACATATCACTTGTGCTTTCTTCAAACGATTCAAATCTAGAGAAGATCTACATCAAAGTTTTTTCATCTGAATATCACAAAAGCAATACCAAAGTGCCAATAGCAGGTGATATTTAGTTGGCTTTTAGTTTGCGATTTCCATTTTTATAGTCTTTAACCACTATTAAGAAAGTTTTGTTCTCCATCTCAGGAATCATTTCAGGATTTTTGGGTCTGGTGTTTGTTTGCAGCATTGGTGTTATATACTACAGAAGGGTGAAAAGACGAGGTAAATGCCACAATTTAATACATTTTTATCTACATTTGGTTCAGCATTAATGATTCTCAGCGATCATTTGGTATTATAATCATTATATTCTCTATTATGTAGATCCAGGGCTCCTGAGTGAAGAAGATAGAAGAAATCTTGATGTACCTTTCTTTGAATTCAAAAGAATAGTATCTGCCACTGAGAATTTTTCACTTGCAAACAAACTTGGACAGGGGGGATTCGGCCCTGTTTACAAGGTAATAACAACTTTTGATCATATTGCTTATTCGCATTCATGTCTCTTAGTTGGGTTTTTAGTTTAAGAAGTTACTTCCTCCGTCCCTTAAAAACCATGACGACAAGATTGGCAAAAGGAAAATATCTACAAACAACCTTCGTATAAAACAACTGAACAATGATGTTTTGTGTCAACTCGGACCAACCTCTACCCAAAACTATGTTACCATACCCTCATAGTTTCCCACCCCTAATTTTCCGCTTCATTACTTGCATATGATTTGACTAGGGAACTTTCCCTGGGGGAGCAAAAATGGCAGTGAAGAGGTTGTTGAGTCAGTCGGGACAAGGTTTGAAGGAATTCAAAAATGAGGTATTATTAATTGCCAAACTTCAACATCGTAATCTTGTTAGGCTCTTGGGATACAGCATGAAGGATCATGAAATGATACTTCTCTATGAATACATGCCTAATAAAAGCTTGGATCACTTCATATTTGGTTAGCCTCTCGAACTTCAATTTGCAACCAGTTTTATGTTAGAAATCTGAAATCTGACATTATGGTTTTGATGGTAGATAGGAAGCTTTGTATACATCTTGACTGGGCTTTACGCTTTGATATTATTATGGGAATTGCTCGAGGACTTCTTTATCTTCACCAAGATTCACGGTTGAGGATTATTCACAGAGATCTGAAAGCAAGCAATGTGTTATTAGATGAGGAAATGAATCCCAAGATATCAGACTTCGGTTTGGCAAAGATAGTTAAAGGCAGGGATACAGAATCTCTCACCACCAGAGTTATTGGAACCTAGTAACTACATTTCACATTTGTATATGGCAAATCTTATTCAAGTTTTTTACATTAAGAATTTTCTTTAAAAATATATGTTGCTCCTAATGCAGTGGCTATATGGCCCCAGAATATGCGCTAAATGGGTTCTTCTCGATAAAGTCGGATGTTTATAGCTTTGGGGTAGTCGTACTCGAGATTATTAGTGGAAAAAGAAACACGGGTTATTATCAAAATCAGCAAGCCTTTAGCCTTGTATCCTATGTGAGTTCCTAAAGAATTTAGAAATCCAAATAAGTTTTAGTAGCTTTTTGTTTAATCCTGATGTGTTTCAGGTTTGGAGCTTATGGAAAGAGAAAAAGCCAATAGATTTACTAGATCCAGCATTGGCTGAATCATGCAACTCGATTGAAGTGTTAAGATGTATGATTGTTGGGATGTTGTGCGTACAAGAAGACCCTCAAGATCGGCCTACCATGACGAATGTGCTTCTTATGTTGGGGATGGATATTGAGAGCCTTCCGGATCCTAAAGAACCGGCTTTTGTTTCTAAACCACACGCTCATAGTTTGCCATCATACGTGAGTGAATCTGAGATCTATCAGTTGACTATTACCCAAGAAGAAGGACGATAGAAAATAAAGGTATAATAAGGTCATCTTCCTTTTGATTTAGAATCAGGATACCATCCACCTTTCAAAGATGCATGTTATTTTAGATTAAATTTGCATATATGTTGATCTTTCACCGTATCATTTATGTGCACCTCGCTTTGATTGTTGGTAAATCATTTATGTAACTAAACTCTTTCATTACCGGTAAGTTATATGTTTGTAATTGGAGGTGACTTGATAAATAGCGTAAAAAGTAAACAAGTATAACTATATTGTCAGTGGAAAGTTGATGTATATTGTATACTCCACATGAAAAAGAAAAGGTTTTCAGAATAAGTGGTTTTTGTTGGAGCAGTTTCTACGTTCTTAGGATAGAGGAAAGTTTTTCCTCCCTACCAATAGCTCTGTTAGACTGTTATGGTAGTTGTCGATTGTGTGAGACACACTCAAGGAGCAAAAGTGTGAGGTTCAAGCCTAGGCAAAAAGTGCAAAAAAGAGCTTGTAATAGGTATATACAATTAATATTACTTCTTGAATATATGTAAAAAAAACTAAAATACTTAGCAAATCAAAATCATCTAATCAAAATCAAACCATTTTAAAAATCTTTTAAGTAATCAGATCTAAAAAGGTAATGTTCTCAGAACCGGTACCTAATTTAAGAACAAGATGATGCCATCTTTACATATATATAGGGTACGGTTATCTTGAGAACTTATTTTTTTTATGAGAACTCTAAGAATCAATGCGAGCCACAAGTTTTCAATAATAAATGGAATAAAAAGATATTGAACTTTATGGTGAAATTTTTTGAAAAAAAAATATCATGAAAAAAACTTATGCACGTTTTGAAAAAAAAGTGGAAAGAAAATGTTACTTGCATATGATGTCAAATGTGAGTGTCACATTATGTAGGGATTGAACCTAAAGGCTCGGGAAATCAAATCAAGATAAGAAGATCAAGCCATACAAGAAGTCAAGTTACCGCGCGAAAACTGCTTCTCGCGCGACAACATCAAGTCGTGCGAGAACTCTTAGTTTAGTATAAATAGGAGTTTTGTAATGTAATTAGTAAGTTTTCTTGTTCATTTCCTGATTTTGTACTTACTGTAATTTGTAATCAAATCAGAGAGTAATACTACTCAAAGTTATTTACATCTTGTGTTCATGTTCATCAATTGATTCAATCTTAACCGTAATGTCAATATTTCGTGTTTTCATTACGAGATCGATCTACATATTGTATTGATCCTTACAATTGGTATCAGAGCCTTGTTGCTCTAGATCGATTGATTTGAAGATTGAAGTGAGACTTTTTGAGTGTTCTTGAACTTTATTCTTGAAGATCTACTTGATTTCTGTAAACTTTGATCATTTTTGAAGATGGTGAAACTAATAATCTCAGCATTTGAAGATTTGAAGATGTTTTTGACCTTAATCAATCTTGATTGAATCAAATAGAGACAACTAGGTATCTTAATTAAACCTAAATCACTAATTGAACGTTTAATTAATCAAACTTTAATCAATTTGGTGAAAAATTGAAGCTGAAAATCTTCGAAATTGCACAAATGGGTGAAGCGAAAAGTTGGTGATTCTGTGTGAAAAAGTGGTATTCGCGCGAGAAGTATTACTTTTCATAGAAGTTTGTTACAAAATGATTCCTTTCGCGCGAGAAGTCATTGTTTTCGCAAGATTCAGTTACAAAAACTTTCCGCGTGAAAAGTTTGTTAGATTTCGAGCGAGAACTTGGGTGTTCGTGCGAAAACTTCAAGTTTGAAGAATTTTTTTTAAAAGTTGATCTCAAATTCTGAAAGATGGCAAATCTGAAGCACATTACTGCTACACTCAATCTCGACAATGAGATCGGAACAAGCACGAAGCCTCCCCGACTTCTCAGCGAGGAAGACTATTCGGATTGGGTCTATCGCTTTGAGAACCATGTCATCTACACGGAACCCAAGATGATGAGATCCATTAAACAGGGTCCATAAATTCCAATTTACACTAATGACAAGGGAGACTTAGTGCCGAAGCCTGAGCATCTATGGGATGAGGAAGATATGAAAAAGATGGAGCTTGATGACAAAGCGTATGCTGCCATCACTATAGCGCTTACAACTGAGATAGCCCGGAAATTCAAGGACTTCAGGAAGGCGAAAGATTTGTAGGATGCCATGGAAGAGCAGATAATGGGAAACAAAGACATGCGGGAAAGCAGGAAAGACATGCTTAACCAAGAGTTCAATATGTTCAATCATATTCTTGGTGAAACTTTAGAAGCCCAGATGTCTAGGTTCGTCAAACTCATAACCAAAATGAAGAGTACAGGAATTACAGGTTCGTCAAACTCATAACCAAAATGAAGAGTACAGGAATTACACTGGAGAACATTTTAGTGAACAAAAAGTTGTTGAACTCACTACCGTATAGCTGGAACAACAACTGCACTACTATCAAGAGAACAAAAGATTTCCTGAGCGATCTAATCTTAACCATCAAGTCCTATGACATGGATAACAAACAAAGGGCTGCCAATTATATCAACACAATAGGTGCTGAAGCATCTGCTTTGTATGCCAAAATGTCTAGTAATCCGAATTACTATGTCAGCTACTCCCAGTTGTCTCAGCAACAACAACAATCAGCATCAGGTCATTCAACTGTTAAGGATCAATCTTTGCCTCAAGTTCAACCATTTATCCCATCCTATCCTCAAAGTCAATCATCTCAACCTGTACAACAAGCATTTGTTGTCAATTCCCAACAAAACAAGCAGACAATTTACACATTGCATTATTTACATCATTCATGAACAGCTATAAAGCTTTCTGTGCTGGAAGACTCAATACACCCAATATCATGGTTGATGATTTGCAACAAGTCAACCCAGATGATGTAGAAGAGAATGACATCAAATATCAGATGGCCATGGTGGTGTATCATGCCAAGAATTTTGCAAGAAGAACTGGGAGAAAAGTTTTTGGTTTAAACAACTCTAGCAAAATCGGGTTTGACAAATCAAACTTGAGATGTTAAAACTATGACAAACCTGGTCACTTTGTTAGAGAAAGCACTGAGGGAAGGCCTGTTCAAGCTGATAATGGAAAGAAGATGGTCATGGTGGAGGTTGAAACTAAAGGAGATAAGGCTAGTACCTCTAATAACAAAGCACTGGTATCTCAGACTGAAGGATAGTATGACTGGTCCGACCAGATGGAGATATTAGATATGAAGCTTTCTACTGCTCAGTTAGCAGAAATACAAAGCGTTGAAGATCATGTTGAGAAGAATGTGTTAGCTGAGTTTATGACTGATGATTTACTAGAAAGGGTGTTTGAGGAGGTTGAAGTGAAGAAGGTTGAAATTATGAATAAGAATGCTAAAGATGTAAAAGAAATAGCTGTTGAGATTACTCCAGCTTATTCAACCACGGTCAAAGAGAAGAAAGATGCGATGAAAGAAAAGGATGTTGAGAACACTCCAGTCAAAACTAAAGAATCTGTTAATACTGTTGAGCTCACTCTAGCATCTGCATGTGATGACAAGAAAAATGCTGTTGAGATCACTCTAGCAATCAAAGTAGAAGAGAAGACGGTGCTAAAGGCCTTCATGGTAAAAGTTATACCTAAAGAGACAAAGAAGCCAGAGAAAGTTGAAGAGGTACATTCTAATCTTTGTTCTGATAATTGCATAGAAAAGGTAAACAGATATAGTGTTCACAATGAAAGCTTGATCTTGGAAGTTGAAAAACTTCAATATCAAGCTCGTAAATATAAATCTGATGAGAAAATTTTTAAAGAAAAGATAGATGGTTTAAACAAATCAATTTACCAATCAAAACTCAATCTTCATGATAAAGAGTGTAATATAAAAGATTTGACAACACGTAATGATGAACTATATTTGGAAATTAACAAACTCAACAGTGAACTCATGTCTGCTAAATTGGTTGTTGAAAAATTTGAGCTTTCATCGAGCATGATTGAAGGTATAATCAAGTCTCAGATGATACAGAAAATTAATGGTGGAAAAAGTGGAGTTGGCTATGCTAACATTGCACCACCAATTAATCATGATTATACATCTTTGCCTTCATCAATTAAAACTCCTGATGAAGAGACCTATGGATTAGGTTTTCAACCAAACACAGATTTCACACCTTCAGTCAATGTTTCACTAACTATTGACCCTGTCATAAAAACTGAAATTAATATTAATCATGACAATTTTTTTGCAGAAAGAGTGAAGATAGAAGGATTGGTTGAAGAGTGGGAGAGCGATGATGAACTAGACTTTAAGAAAAATAAGATTTGTAATGAAAAACAATCTTGTAATTCATCATCTGTCATAAATGAAAGATCAACAGTTTTTATTGATTCAAATGTCTGTTCAAAAATGTCAAATAAAGAAAAGAAAAGAGAATCAAAAATAAACTTTAAAAAGAAAGAAAGTAAACATGTTACAACATCCATATCTGACTTGAAAACTGATTTCAAGAACAGATTTGTTTCTATTGGCAACATTGATAAGGAGGATCATATTTTTAAAGAAACCAATGCTAGTTTTTTTAAAAATAAATCTTCTATTATTGCTAACTCTATGAAACAAGATGTGTGTAGAACAGGTTTGAAAGACATTGATCCTACTCCAGTACAGACGATTCATAAGGATAAAGTCACAAATCATGCTACATCAGCATCAGTAGTGAATCTAAAAGCTAGGACCAATGCCTCAATTTATCCAAAATCATCTCGAGTAATTCATAACGAGAGAAAGGAAAGAGAGACTGTTAAAGAATCAAAAGGCCAAAGACATACTAAGGCCAGATTCTATGATAACTATGGAAGTTATCAAAAACAGTTCATGCAAAACATACGAGCGCCAAATTCATATCATAAAATATGTTGTTATGTGTGTGGAAAGCCAAATCACAAAGCTAGAAATTGTCATCATCAACATCAATTGACAAGCAAACAGAGATTTCATAATTAAATTTTAGACAATAGAAAATGTTTCTTTGTAAATGCAAATTTAAAAAGAAATTTAAATTTGTAAGGCCCCGTTCCAGGTACGCTTACAGCTGGTTAACCATTGCACACAAAGCATAAAACATACATTAACTTTACTAAAATATTGCAGTGGAATTCTTTTAAACAAACCATTTCATATATATATAATTGCTTTTGCAAAATAATACATCGTTGACAGATTACAAAATATTACTCGTTGCATTACATCACAAAAACATTATAATTTAAACAACGAAATCACCTTCGGAATCGTCGTAACTCGATCGCCTCATGCACTTTACTGCCACCGCCATCGAAATCACCTTCGGAATCGTCGTAACTCGATCGCCGTGAATCGTCACCGAACTCCCGTTAGGCGCGATCAGATTAATCATCTTCTTGCGACACACAATGCTCGCCTCGTAGTCCGCCAACCAATCCATTCCTAGGACTACATCGAAACCGCCTAAGGTCATCACGAACGGTCTAACATGAAACTTATGACCTTCTAATTCTATGTCACAGCCTTCTATCATCTCAGAAATCCTGGTAGACTTACCTATGGCAGTTTCTACATCAAAGGGCTCATCAATACTCCTACTACTAACAGGCAACTTCGCACATAAAGCAGCAGAAATAAAACTCCTACTAGCACCTGAATCAAATAACACAAAAGCAAGAGTTTGGTTTACCAGAAATGTACCTGACACTACATCGGGGTCCGTCCTAGCCTCCTCCCTGGTCATCGTGAAAGCCCTGGCGCTAGCTTTCTGCCCTTCAGTATCGGCTGTTTTCTTCGCCCTGGAACTCTCAGCCCTCGGCTTCTTGCATTCTCTGATCATGTGGCCCTCCTCGCCACAGTTATAACACCTCCTTACCCTGCAGTCCTTCGCCACGTGTCCTGTCCTCCCACACCAGAAACAGACATTGGATCTCAACCTACACTCTCCGGTGTGCTCTTTCCCACATTTGCCACACCTCTCCTACCCCGCACCGGGTGTGACCACACGTCGGTCATCCACCCTCGCAACTTTGTTGTTTGGAGCGGTCCTGCCATGTCCAAAACTCATCCCATTCAAGTTCCGGCCACCACCACCCTTCTTGCTCACCTCAGCCACCACCACCTCCCTCTCGTCGTACAACCTTCCTACCAGATCAACCACCGACCTGAACGTGCTCGGCCGGGCGGCGATCATATGCTTGCGGATATCCGCCGGCAAGCCCTGAATATACCTTTTGATTTTTCGCGACAGAGGTGCCACCTGATCTGGCACCAACCGTGCCATCTCGTTGAATTTAGTGGTGTATTGCTGATGCGTCATGGTTCCCTCCTCCAGCTGCAGGAATTCCCTCTTAACCTTGTCGAGCTCCCTATGAGGACAGAACTCCTCGATCACTAGTTTCTTCAACTCACTCCACCTCATCCTGCCAATCGCCCTACTACCCTCGGCCTGGACAATATTGTCCCACCAACACAGGGCCGAGTCCACAAATGAGTGGGTGGCAAACTTCACCTTCTGATCTTCCCGGCACTCGCTGATATCTAGAACAGCTTCCATCTCTCTCACCCACCGGTGAGCAGCAGCAGCAATGCCTTTCCCCTCAAAAGTCGGGGGCTTGCATCTTTGAAATGCCCTATAGTTACAGCCTCGTGCTGCCTCCAGCATAGGCTCTTCTTCTTCTTCCTCATCAGCTGAGACAACCGTCTCAGTCTCCGGTTTCTCTCTCCCTCCCGAGGACCTGTTCCTCTCCTTCCTTTCTCCTTCTCGCACAGCTTTGATCACTTCAGTCACCACAGACGGTAAGATCGTCTGCATGACCTGGTGAACCTCTTCCACCACCGCCTCCTTCACTGAGGCCCTTAAGTTAGCACTCTCGTCACCGCCCTCCGGATGAGGGGTCTCGGGCTCTTCATGAGCCACCTCTTCAGCTCGAGGCCTTCCTCTTGTGACCCGCGGTTCAGCACCACGTCCACCACGACCTCCACCTCTAGAAGCCTTTGAAGATCTACCACCGGCCATCCTCTAACACGCTATAAGATTCAAACACTAACACGGTCATTCAAGGTTATAGCTCAGTTTATGTCAAGTATAGTAAGTCCCTAATTACAGTGGCCAGTTGTGATTAGCCACTTACTTTACTCTTCATACCCCAAGCATTTCCTATCCTGACTACATCAGTATCTAGATCTACTAAGAAGCACATAAACCACATAACATGCGCACGTAATACCGGTTAACATCAAGAAAATACTTGATGGCACGCAGCTACTCGGACTGGCATCCCTTCCCTTTGTCCCATTCTCAGTTTAAGTTTAGGTTTCTTTTGAAAATTTTAACCCGTTTCACTTAAACTTTGGCTCTGATACCAACTTGTAAGGCCTCGTTCCCGGTACGCTTACAGCTGGTCAACCATTGCACACAAAGCATAAAACATACATCAACTTTACTAAAATATTGCAGCAGAATTCTTTTAAACAAACCATTTCATATATATATAATTGCTTTTGCAAAATAATACATCGTTGACAGATTACAAAATATTACCCGTTGCATTACATCATAAAAACATTATAATTTAAACAACGGATGCCATCCAAAAATGCCAAGTAGCAGCCCCGTGCCATCCTCAGCAACATTACCTGCCAACTGGAAACACATAAAAGTCAGCGTTACTGAGTGAGTTCTAGTTTTATGAAATAAAATACTTTTCTTTCGTTTAAAACCATTCTTTCTTTATTTTCACATGTGATCATGCATCATACGTACACAAAGATAATAATTTATTATTATCTTTCATCGTCATTCGTTGACTTCCATTCATTCATCATCGTACGTCATCATTATCATTCGTTATCTTTCATTCCGTACATTTCATTCATTAGCCTTCCTTCGTCCATTCCTTCCGGATCAATGTCATCAGCTATACCCCAAACGTAGGCACAAAGCGGGTACTGGGCCGAAGTTTATCAGACTTCCATTCATTGCGCACAAAGCTTGGCACCAGCACCGGGGTAAGCAACAAGGATCCGGGTCAATCTCATGGATTGAACCCCTTACGAGTCTTTTGTGACAACACCGTCACTCACCTCAACCTTTGGCATACAAGTCTTTTATGACAACACCGTCACTCACCTCAACCTTTGGCATACAAGTCTTTTGTGACAACACAGTCACTCACCTCAACCTTTGGCATACAAGTCTTTTATGATAACACAGTCACTCACCTCAACCTTTGGCATACAAGTCTTTTGTGACAACACAGTCACTCACCTCAACCTTTGGCATACAAGTCTTTTATGAAAACACAGTCACTCACCTCAACCTTTGCTTGCAAGACTTTTCCATTCATTCATTCATTCATTAATGCATGCATTCATTCATTCCTTACTTTCCCTTTTTCATTATCTTCCGCTTTACGTTACATAATACTTTCCATTACTTTTCATAATCATACCACGTAAAGCCACGGAAAATAAACACACATAACAAGGAACATAACATAACATAACCATACCATACATAGCATCATCATCACATCACATATGACATCATAAGGTCAACTTACATTACCCCCGGGAACACCCCAACTCAAAGCCTACACTTTACATTTTCCCCAAAATTTCAGAAAATATTCTAAGGCATAGGCGCATGAGCACTATGCAGGCGCATGACCTTTCAGGAGCATGGGGAACTTTCAGGCGCATGGGCACTATTTGGGCGCATGACCCAACACTTAGTCTCCTGGGCAAATTTCTAGGCGCATGGATACTATTCGGGCGCATGGGTTTTGGGCGCATGGGACTACACTTAGGTAATTTGACCGTTGGGCGCATGTGTCAATTTCAGGCGCATGGGCAACCAACTCTCACTATCAGCATCATAATCAGTCCTAACATCATTAGTTCAATGTGTTCTAACTTGGTTCTAGCATTCTAAGCATCATAATATGAACATGACATCATCATAACATCATAAATCACCCAAATCATAACCCACCCACATTCACACATACACATTCATACGGGTATAAAACCCACATTCATAAAAACATACATACATGCATTTCTAGCCCCAAAATTAGTTAAAACAAGTAAAAAGGGGGGTTGTAGAAACTCACCTTAGCAGCCTTCGAGTATGACTTCCTTCAAACCCGTTTGCACTATGAGTTCAACCACCTAAAACCCACCAAAACACACAACCCGAACACACAAACACATATAAGCATATAACCAAGGCATAGGCCGGCCAAGAACAACTTAAAAACCATGAATTCTTACCTTGAATTCGAATTCCTCTTCTTCTTTCTTCAAAAACCCGAGAGCTCTGCTCTTTCTCTCTCTAAAATCCGGTTGAAGTGAAATATGCAGGAAGGTGTGGGCGGCCATCACCTTTTTGCACCCACTTTTATCTTTTTTTGTCCTTTTGACACATTTAGCCCCTCAACTTGGGTTAAATTGTGTTTTCTTTCTTTTTCCGCACATTTATTCTTTCTTTCTCGTCTTTTAAAATTTTCCGGGTGTTACAAGTCCACCCCTCTTATATAGGTTTCGTCCCCTAAACCTGTTATTCCTCAAACAGATGTGGGTAATACTTCCTCATCTCTTTTTCAGTCTCCCACGTAGACTCGGATCCATTCCTGTGCCTCCACTGTACACGCACAAGGGGAACCACTTTATTCCTTAACCGTTTCTCCTTACGATCAATGATTGCCACTGGTTGCTCCATATAATTGAGCCTTTCATCAACTTCAATATCCTCCAGTGATACAACCATATCCTTGTCAGCTTAACACTTCCGCAGATGAGATACATGGAATGTCGGGTGAATTTCACTTAACTCATCGGGTAACACCAACCTATAGGCCACCTCTCCTACTCGAGCAATGATTCGGAAAGGCCCTATGGATTTTATTAAGAACTCCAAGAGACAACGACACGTATTTATTAGACATGAATGGTACACATTCTTTTGTAACTGCGTCGTGTTTGTTATCTAAGGCCTCGGAAAGCGATACTTTGTGTAAGGCCCCGTTTCCGGGACGCTTACAGTCGGTCAATCATCGCATAAAACATATAAAATTCATCATTTTGCAGCGGAACTTTAAACTTTTCATTAATAATTAAAACATGTCAAATCATCATATCATTTCATTTACATTTCAGAAATGTATTATTACAATAACATTCCCAAAAATATGGATGCCAGACTCGAATCATCCCCAGTAGCTTATGCATCCATGCCTGCACCTCCTCAGCATCAACAATACCTGCCAACTATTATGCGTAAAAAAGTTAGCGACGCTGAGTGAGTTCTATTTTTATATTAAAATACTTTACTTTCGTTTAAAACATTTCATTTACTTTCGTACGTGATCACACATCATACATACATCTTGGTAATAATTATTATCTTTCATCATCGTTCATCGTTTGTACTTTCTTACATTAATATCTTCCACCGTTATCTAGATCCTGCCATACGCTATACCCCCACGTCAAGCAAAAGCCGATACTATGCCGGGGTTTATAAGTAAACCCCACGTCAAGCAAAAGCCGACATAGTACCGGGGTACGCGACAAGGATCTTCTCACAACTCATACGCTATACCCCCACGTCTTGCAAAAGCCAATACTATGCCGGGGTTTATAAATAAACCCCCACGTCAAGTAAAAGCCGACACAGTATCGGGGTAAGCGACAAGGACTCCATCATTCGTTACTTCCATTTTCGTCATTCGTTATCTTTCACTTTCATTACGTAATACTTTACTTACGTACATAAGTATAACATACCACGTAAAGTCACATCATATACATAGCATGGAACAACATCATCATCATAACAGCATACAATGCATACACATCATAAACAAGAATAAGCCACCACAAGACATCATTTCTTAGCACTTAAATTCTACTTTCCAAAATTTCAAAAAAAAAAGTCCCCAAAGAAATGTGGATGACACTGTAGCAAATGCGGATGAAAGCCTTTAGAAAATATTCTAAGTGTCCAAAGAAATGCTGGTAAAACAAATGCGGATGAACTGTAGCAAATGCGGATGACACTGTAGCAAATGCGGATGAAAGCCTTCAAAAAATATTCTAAGTGTCCAAAGATATAAATGCGGATGAACTGTAGCAAATGCGGATGGACTGTAGCAAATGTGGATGAATTGTAACAAATGCGGATGAACTGTAGCAAATGCGGATGACACTGTAGCAAATGCGGATGAACAAAAACTAACCTGCAATGCAACTTATGCCATTTCTAGTCCCAATCATCGTTCTAACACATCCTTAGCACAGATCTATCATACTACGCACTTACAACAAACTAAACATCATACACATCTTAGGAAAACATCTAAAAACATACACCAACAGTACCCAGTCGCACATCAAGTTAAAATTCATGGTTTGGTTTAGAAAACCTTCTGTCCAGTATGCATAACAGCCCCAAACACTTAGAAAATCAGTAAAAGAGGGGATCTAGAACTCACCTTGAATAGCTTTCGAGTAGAACACTTCAAACCTAAGAGCCCACTTATAGTTCCAGCACCTAAAACCCACAAAAACAAGCACTAAACACTAGAATCTTGGTCTAGAAGCTGGAACCCAGCAGAAAACAGGGAAGAAACACTTGAAAACTTTACCTTTCTTGAAGAACTTCTACTTTCTCACTCTAAAACCGATTGAGGGCTTCTCTCTCTCTAGAACCGAAGGTTGAATGTTGTGGGGAAGAAAGTATGGCAGCCCCTTCTTATTTTAAACCCCACTATGTGCAAGTTTGGCTCTCGCATGCTTTTAACCATTTGCTTTTGAACTAACTTCCTGTTTGCTCCCTTACTTTTCTTTTTATTTTTTTTGAAATTTCCAGGTGTTACACTTTGTTATGGCATCATCGTCTTGGACATGTAAATGTTAAAACTATGAATAAACTGGTTAGAGGAAATCATGTTGTTGGCCTACCTTTGAAAGAATTTCAACTAACAGAACATTTTGTATCATGTTTAAAAGGCAAACAACATAAACTTCCTCATAAACCAATTGCTCATTTCAAAATTGATTATATTCTTTAATTCTTACACATGGATTTAGTTGGTCCTATTAGTGTTTTGAGTTTGGAACGTCGTGCATATTGTTTAGTCATTACTAATGATTTTTCTAGATTTACATGGGTTTTCTTGTTAGCAACCAAAGATGAGACACCTCATTTGCTGCTAAAATTCATGACACTTGTGGAAAATCAGACGGACAAAACAATCAAATGCATACGCAGTGATAATGGAACAGAATTTTGCAATCATACATTGAATGAATTCTGTGATTCAAAGGGGATAGCTAGACAATTTAGTTCTGCAGGAACTCCACAACAAAATGGAGTTGCAGAAAGAAGAAACAGAACTTTAGTTGAAGCAGCCAGAACTATGTTATCAGCAGCCAAATTACCATCATTCTTTTGGGCTGAAGCTGTTAACACTGCATGTTATGTTCAGAATCATATGTTAATCAACAAACAATAAAATATGACTCCTTATGAAATCTTTTTCAAACAGAAACCCAAAGTTAAATATTTCAAAACATTTGGATGTTGTTGTACTTTGTTAAACACATCCGAGTCTAAATCAAAATTTGATGAAATAGCTAATGAATGTTATTTTGTTGGATATTCAGCCAACTAAGTAGCACATCGGGTTATAATAAAAGATCTAAATAAATAATTTAGTCATTTGATGTTGATTGGCGCGAATCTAACAAAACAGATGCAGGTTCTGCACCTTCATGGGTTTATGATTATGCTTCTTTATTTGAAACATTTAATTGACCATCTATTATTTCTAATGCTAGTCTACCTTTGACATCCTTAATTCCAGATATCTTTATTGTTGATATTGAATCTAAGTCTTCTCAAGCAAAAGGAATATCTTCAGATATATCTTCTTCTTCTAATGATGCAGCTGTTCCATATTCAGCTCCTGAAACGGATTTACCACATTTGGATACAGTTGTTGAACAAGTGCCACAAGTTTCTGATCAGAGTTTGTCTTCTACCTTAAATGATACAATTGATACTATTCAAGTACCATTTGAAGATCTTTCTCTTGACAATAAAAATCAAGATGAAGATATTGTTTATCAACCTAAAGGAGGGAACACTGCTAAAGAACCAGTTGGTCACATGTCTAACTTAGACGAAGTTATTTTTGAAGATGCTATTCCATAGTTGAGAATTCATAAAGAACATCCAACAGATGCAATCATTGGTCCATTATCACAAGGTGTCCAAACTCAAAGTCAATCAGGAATGATAAATACATGTTTGTATTCATCTTTTCTATCACAAGTTGTGCCGAAGAATGTTGAAATGGCATTAAAAGAAAGCAGTTGGGTGGAGGCCATGCAGGACGAACTGATGCAATTCAATAAGCTGAATGTCTGGCATCTGTGTGAATTGCCAAAAGGTAAATTGCCAATTGGTACGAAATGGATTTTTAAGAACAAGACGGATGAAAAAGATGTGATTGTCCACAACAAGGCCAGAGTTGTTGTTCAAGGATTCTATCAAATTAAAGGGCTTGATTATGAAGAAGTATACGCTCTTGTTGCAAGACTAGAAGCTATACGAATTGTTTTGGC
Source organism: Flaveria sonorensis (assembly GCA_025506505.1). Classification (NCBI taxonomy): domain Eukaryota; kingdom Viridiplantae; phylum Streptophyta; class Magnoliopsida; order Asterales; family Asteraceae; genus Flaveria; species Flaveria sonorensis. The sequence goes on along the minus strand of CM046432.1, from coordinate 53,964,224 downwards.
ATATGCTTCATATGAGAACTTCACAGTATATCAAATGGATATCAAAACTGTTTTCTTGTATGGTGAAATGAAAGAATAAACCTATGTCTGTCAACTACCAGGTTTTGAAGATCCAGATCATCCTGACTATGTTTACAAGTTAGACAAAGCACTTTATGGTTTACACCAAGCACCTCGAGCTTGGTATGCCACTCTTACAGAACATTTGCTTGCAAATGGTTATACCCGAGGTGCAATTGATCAAACTTTATTCATACGGAAGACTGGTGATGATCTTATTCTCGTTCAAGTTTATATCGATGATATTATCTTCGGATCTACTGATGATGATTTGTTCAAGGAATTTAAAGCAGTCATGAAGAAGAAATTTGAGATGAGTTCTCTTGGAGAAATGACGTTCTTATTGGGCATTCAAGTGAAACAAGATGATAAGGGAATACTGATACATCAAGAAAAGTATATTCATAATATCCTAGACAAATACAAATTCCAAGACTCCAAGATAGCTCCTACTCCTATGTCTTCTCGTCCTACTTTGAATCCAGATCTCACGGGAGAAGATGTTGGTCAACATATGTATCGATCAATGATCGGCTCTCTGACGTATCTCACTGCAAGCAGACCAGACATCATGTTTCCTGTTTTTCAGTGTGCACATTATCAAAGTAAACCAAAGAAATCTTACATGAAAGCTGTCAAGAGGATTTTTAAGTATCTGAAGGGTCAACCAACACTCGGCCTTTGGTATCCTAAAAATTCTGATTTCAATTTATTTGCTTATACTGACAGTGATTATACAGGATGTAACTTGGACAAGAAATCTACTACTGGCGGTTATCAATTTCTTAGCAATAGGTTGATTTCATGGCAATGCAAGAAACAACAGACAATATCTACATCCACTGTAGGGGCTGAATATGTGGCTGCATCAAGTTGTTGTTCACAAATCATTTGGATTTAACAACAACTCTTTGATTATGGTCTAAACATTTATGATACTAAAATCTTTTGTGATAATACTGCAGTTTTAAACATTGTGAAGAATCCAATTCAATATTCAAAGACAAAACACATTGACATCCGCATGCATTTCATTCGTGACTGCTTTGAAAGCAAACTTATCCATTTGAAATCAATTTCCACATATGACAACATTGCCAATTTGTTTACTAAGGCGTTTGATCATTCTAGATTTGACTTTTTAGTTAAATCTTTAGGCATAATTAACTTTGGTTAACGCTTATTCTTACACCCTTTACAAAATATTTTCTTTATTTTTGGTTAAAATTGTTATTTTCTGTTTAGATAATCACAATTTTAGGGGGAGAAAATTTGAAAATACTTAAAAAGATTTTGTTCTTAGGGGGAGTAAATAGTTTGAAGAAAAGTACAAAATATTTTGGTTTTCAAAAATTAAGAAAATTAAATTTTCAAGAGTTTACAGGAAATGATAGTATATTTTTTGATTTTGATTTGTTACATCCTAAGACTTACAAGAAACTGACTTGGATTATGTTTGATATGTTGATAGGCTGGACATTCAAGAATGAAAAGCACTATGTTCTGTGATGCATTAAAAGTAACTATCTATGACTAAAGTGGGTAACACATCAAGTTTTTATAGTAACTCTGATTCCATGCTAAAACAGACTGAGTGTTATAGTCTGGTCATACTTAAGCCAGTTACTTTTGTGATCCAGTTTCATTCAGAAATTGTATATATATGTAAAAATCAAAATACAAAAATAGATATGCAAATGAAAACAAAATACAAAAGAGAAAAAAAACAAACAAATGGAGCAAATCAAAAGATATGTCATAGACATACATACTATATGATAAATATTTTTCTTTTTGAGAATATGTTCTGACACAGGAGTCAAAATTAGAAGATGGGGCATGTAAGTCCGACATGGCATGTAAGTCCTAAACGTCTTGCGAGGGCAAAAACATAAGTCCGACTGGCTGTTAATAAGTCCAAAAACTTGTTAATATTCTATGTTCAGAAATGTTTCTCAGGCTAGTTATGATCATAATAGATATTATATTAGATAATTTATTCTGAGAAGGCTGATCAGAAGTGAATGGTTTAAGTCAAGTTGGGGTGACTTGAAATCTCGAAAGTGTCTTGAAGTTGGATAAGGTTCTACTGGATTTTTGATTGTGGGACACACTGAAGACATATAATTTAATCAAAACATGATAAATATCACAACTTATGTGTCTAAGTAAACTTGAAGTCTAAGTTTAAACTGGACATAATATATTGACAATTAACATAACCAGTTCCATTTATAATAAAGCTGGATGATGGTAATGATCGATTTCTAAGAAATATGATCCTGTACTTGAAAATTTATCAAAAATAGTTAAGTAAATAATTAGTTAGTCAATATTATTTGTTTACATATGTTTTTCTACTTGTTTCAATTTTATATCTTTTACAAAATTAAGGATGTTACAATAGTTAAACATAATCTTTTTCATAACAAATCAAAAGGCTTAATAAGTTAATTAAAATTGAAAATTGAAAATTAAAAAGTTGAAAATTAAAAAAAAACATGCGAAAAGTTCAACAGGTGCGAAAAGTCTCAGATACGAGAACTCTGACTTCTCGCGCGAGAAGTCAGAGTACTTTAAGTGCAACAGTTGTGCAAAAAGTCACACTAATCGCACGAAAACTTCAGAAATTTCTCTCTCAAAATTCTAAGTGTAGAAACCTGTTAAACTTTGATTACAGTATCCATCTACCTCGCATTGGGTTTTATTAGTGATCTACAAGGTATATAGATGATTTTGTTTAGATTTAAGTATGTTTGTTACTTGACCGAAAGTTAATGTGACAAATACATGATAAATTGAACAAATTAAACATGTTAAACCTTTAAGATCACTTAGGCAACATCTAATAAAAAAGTTTTAATGGTTGAAACACTCAAAAATTGAACAATTGAAATTCTGAAATTGCACAGAGTTTTCGCATGCGAAAAGTATCTTGAAATTGAACAGACGCGAGAACTTTCAAATTCGCAGAGAACTATTCGCATGAGATTTGACTTGTCGCGTGAGAAGTTGACTTTTAGTCAAATTCAGTTTTAAGCGAAAACCTATCTTGTCACGCGAAAAGTTAAGACTGAAACTTATTGCTTTCTTGCGAGAAGCTGATGTTTTTGCGCGAGAAGTTCCATTTTTCAAAATTTTTTCTAAGGGTGAATTTCTGTTTTTAATTTGAATTTTTGTTTCATGTTTGAAATATTTTTGTTCTTATTAAGTTTGTTCTATGTTTCTGTTGGCACGTCCATTGGTTTTTAATAAAACCCATAATGTTGTGGCATATCTGGGAGATATAGCGGATGACAAAGCCTTGTTTAGATCACTTATTGATGGGTTGAAGTCGTCTCGGATTCATTATGCCATTCGGCTAATCCCACTATTTTCACTGATGTTATCGATCAGTTTTGGGAGACAGCAGTTAATGAGATTGATCAGGATGGTGAACCTTGCATTTCTGCAACTATGAAAGGGAAGAGGGTTGTTGTCACAACTAAAGTGATTAACAGTGTGTTATTGCTTGAAGATCAACCCAACGCACCCATGAAGATAGATGATGATGTAGTAAGAGACCGCCTAAAGTGGATGGGATATGATCACAAATATCCATCTCTTGAGAAGAAGTATCTTCCACCGTTTTGGAAGTACTTATTTCATATAGTTATCCATAGCCTAAGTAATTTGAAGGCAAGCATGGATAGTCTTAGTGCTGTTTTTGGATCACTGCTGATATCGCTTGTTGATGAACTCCCTTTCAGCATATCCGAGGCAATCTTTGCTGAATTACAGAAGAACGTGATAGCGACTGTTGTGAAGAAGTTTGTCATGTACCCACGATTCATTTAGCTTATAGTGAATGCTGCTCATCCTGAGTTAGCAGTATCCAACTCATCTACCTATGCTGTCATGGTGATGAAGAAAAGGTATTTTCACTTATCTTATGGGGGCTAGAGGAAATTCCTAGAACTAGATTGATTTTTCCAAACTGGGAAGATTTGTAGAGGGTTTTTAGCCAGAAGCACAAGAGACTGAAGAAATGGCCACACAAGCTGAACAAGCTGTACAAGTTGGCCCTTCTAATACTGTGCCTAAAGATGTCCCTGAGAGTTCACAGCCAAAGGGAACTGATATAGATGTTGAGATTGATTCATAGTTTATGGGCACTGAAAGTGAAACTGATAGTGATCAGATTGGGAACATATCGTATGTACTGCAGGAACGTCCCAGAGTACGTGAAACACCGGCAAAACGTACTGCTGAGGATCGTGATGCTGATTTTATTCTTGAAGAAACACCTGTCACTAGGGGAAGAAGGAAAAGGATGGCGAGAAGAGCAGGAGAAAGTCCTCATGGTAGGGGTAGAGGACGTGCCGTGTTGAGATAACATCGGACCCCCATGACCACTGAGCCAATTGAGGAAGATGTTACTGTTACTGAGACCCTAGTCATAGTAAGTGAGGCTACACCAACTGAGACACCATCTGATGTGCCCACTTCTACTGCTGATGTATTGAGGACACCTCCAAGAGATCAGGTTTATGAAGAGACTCTTTGTATGGAAGACTTCACCAACACTCCTCCTGAGCATAGACAGGGTGCTAGTTCTTCAACTAGTTCACCTAAACATATCACACTTGATGATAGGGTACATAATTTAGAGAGAGAGATATTGGAGAAGACTCAGATGATAGATGATTTACAGAGGCAGTTTTTGAGAAAGATGAGAGGATCAGGGGTCTTGAACATCAGCAAACATTCATTTTTAGCTATGTTCAAATCCTAGAGCAGAATCTGAGAGATCTTACTTCTCGTGTGTCTTTTCAGTTTACACAACAGACAATAGAAGTTGGAGAAAGTAGTGGACATTAACCTGCTGGTCTTGAACTTGCTGAAGATCCTATTCCTGCTACAGAGCATCCTGTTGATCATGTTGTTCAAGAAGGGACAACAGAGACTGCTGATGTTGGTCAAGAGTCACCTACCACTGATATACCTATGACTACTGAGGATCAATCTATAGTTTATACTGGAGAGGCATTTATGGAGCTTATATATGATGCCCATTCCTAACCCAGTAGATGATGATGATGATGGTTTAGACTTGATTGATTATGATTCCAGTGATGATGAGAATAAAGATGATGATGAGGATGATGGTGGTGATGATGGTGATGAGGAAGGTGATGATAAAAAGGATGATGGGGATGATGATGATCAGGGTGGTGATGTAGGTTCTGCAGGTGGTGCTTCTGGATCATCAGGTGCTGACAATGTCTCTGGACCAAGTCTCGATGATACCATTGATTATACACCTCTAGACCCAGCTGTAGAAGAAGCTTAAGAGAAAGAATTTTACACTTTCCAGCAAAAGATAATTGCTGAGGAGAAATAAGAAGAGTTTGGGGATTTTGATGATTTAGAAGAAGGAATAAAGTATACAGACATATTTGGAAATAGTCTTAAAGACTTGTTTTCAAACACTTTGATTGAAGAGGGAGAGATTGTAGGAGAGTCGAGCATTCCACAAACGACTGACGAGACAGCCAATGTTATAGGTCAAGTGTTGTGCGTCAGGTCGGGAACTTAACTGTTGTAGCTCCTCCTCCACCAGCTTATATTCACATGCTGAGGCATTCCAAACCTTTCACAAGGTACGGGAACTTAGAAACTGTTATCACCTGGGCTTAAAATGAAGAGAAGAAGATTTATATAGTGAAGAGAAAGGGTGGAGCTATCGAGTACTTCCAAGATGAACACGATTTCCATTCACTCATAGCATCAGATTTATATGCCATTGGTCGTGTTCCGTTCATTAACCCTAGTAACTACAACAAGAAAAATTGGGTCAAAAATATGATTTGGAAGCAAAGCAAAACCAACTTCAAAGACTTCAAAACTGCTAAATCTAAAGTCATTGAAGATAAGACCCGAATTGATCCAAACACTAACAAGCCTATGAAGATAAGTGTTTATAGACATTCAAGATATGCGAAGAAGATCCCTATTCATGCTTCGGTGCGAGTTAACAGCTTGTCAAAGCTAATAGGGTGGAGTTGTGAAAAGGAGACAAGACACGCGTTGATCAAATGTGTAGAAAGAGAATACCGTGTCATCGACCCTGTGGATTTACTCAAATTTGGAAAGGAAGATTTGATGAAGTTGCAGGCTTGTCTAATTGCAGCCGATGAATCTATACATTTCATAGCAGCACAGTTCGGTTGGATGATCACGAAGGCCTTGAACAACAAGATGTATGCTTATGGAGGCAACTATCAGGTTGATGATGTGGACTTCTAATAGCATTGATTTACCAAGCCTAGGGGGAGATTGTAGGGGTTGAACTTAGAGGCTCGGGAAATCAAATCAAGATAAGAAGTTCAAGCCATGCAAGAAGTCAAGTTACCGCGTGAAAACTGCTTCTCGCGCGACAACATCAAGTCGCGTGAGAACTAGTGACTCGCGCGAGAACTCTTAGTTTAGTATAAATAGGAGTTTTGTAATGTAATTAGTAAGATTTTTGTTAATTTCCTTATTTTGTACTTACTGTAATTTGTAATCAAATCAGATAGCAATACTACTCGAAGTTATTTACATCTTGTGTTCATGTTCATCAATTTATTCAATCTTAACCGTAATGTCAATATTCCGCGTTTTCATTACAAGATCGGTCTATATATTATATTGATCCTTACACATTAGTTTCTAGAGTTTTCACAAAAAAGTAAGTTCTCATTTGAACCTTTCCCTATATATAACCATTTCTAACCACTCATTTCATATTCTATGTTTTTATTTTTTAAAATTAGGGGTGTTATGGGTATTTTACCCATTTTTTTATTACGGGTATGTAACTGGAAAAAGAAGACTAAAAAGGGTATAATAGGTATTTTACTTAGCCCACTCTCCTACTAACTATTCTTCTCCTTCCATTTTCTTTGTTTAACATCCTGTTCATCATCTCTTTTACTCTTTTTTGATCAAAACGATGTGTCTAAGTGGTTCTGGAGGTGTTTCACCATCAATTTCTTATCATCTAAAGAACAAGGGTTTCTCCCTATGATTGGACGCAATCACACTAAACATCCTTTCATCGTTTAGATTGAAGACATTGACAAACCCTAGTCCACTACAACCTAAATTGAAACTAGGCACCAAGATAACTAACTAACTAACAAACAAGGAAATAAGATTCTTTACTGAAAGTAAAATGAATGAACGATACAAACACCTGCTACTTTTATACAAAAACACATTTACAAGACTAACCCTTCATAATTCATGGAATTACAATTCAAACCTCCAACATACTCCCCCCTAATTCCACAATTCATTACTCAAGTCTTCAACTCCTAACAAAAACCTCATCTCAACAAATTTTACTCTTACTAGTGGCTTTGTCAAAACATATGCTCTTTGCATATCTCTACTAATAAATAAACTTGAATTTGACCCTTCTCTATACACTCTCTAATAAAATGATACCGAGTGTTATTGTGTTTACTTTGGCCATGAAAAACAAGATTCTTCATCAATTGTATTGCTAATTTGTTATCCACATACAAAGTAACTGTACCTAGTTTTTGACCTGTGATTTCTTCAAGAACACCTTGAAGCCATAAAGCTTGACAGGCTGCTGAGGTTGCAGCCATGAACTCAACTTCACACAAAGACAAGGCTATAGTTGCTTGCTTCTGTGAATGCCATGAGACAATTGAACCATTGTAAAAGAAAACATTTCCTGAGGTACTTTTACCATCATCATTATCAGTTAGATGATTACTATCACTATAACCAACCAGACCTCCACCTTCCATTTTCTTATATCTCAATCCATAATGAATAGTTCCTGACACATACTTGATCAAATGTTTCATAGCCTTTAAATGTGCTAATTTAGGACACTGCATAAACCTTCTAACATAGCCAACAACAAAACTTAAGTCTGGTCTGGTTTGAGTTAAGTACCTTAATGACCCAACCAACCTCCTATGCTCAACTTGATTCACATATTCACCTCCTTCATCCTTAAACAACTTTAGTCCAGACTCCATAAGAGTGTTTGTTGCATTACAGCCTTCTAGACCTGCCAATTTACTACCTTCTTCGCATATGCAGACTGCTTGACTAGTATGTTATCTTTTACTTATGTGACCTCAATCCCAAGATAGTAACATAACACTCCTAAATCTATCATTTCAAACTTTGATTACATCTGCAACTTGAACTCCATTTTTTCTTGTTCATTACTTCCGGTTACAAGTAAGTCATCTACATATACTCCTAAAATTAAGATAGAGCCAAGTTTAACCTTGACATACACTACTTGCTCATGTTGACATCTTTTAAAACCAATTTCATTCATTACTTCATCTAGTCTTGTGTTCCAAGCTCTTAGGGCCTGTCCTAACCCATAAAGAGATTTAATAAGCTTATAGACTTTGTACTCAACACCCTTTCTCACATATCCTTCAGGCTGCTTCACATATAGACTCTCCTTAAGCTCACCATGTAGAAACACTGCCTTAACATCCAGATGAAACACTCTCCAACCTTTCTTAGCAGCTAATGCCAGAATCAACCTAATTGTCTCAATTCTAGCCACCAGGGGAAAAGCATCTTCAAAATCAACCCCTGGCTGTTACACATATCCTTTTGCAACCGGCTTGGCCTTATGTTTTACAAATATACCATCTGTATCTCTCTTTAGCTTTTATACCTATTTCAAATCGATTGGATTACACTTCAAAGGAGCATCAGTAAGAACCCATGTCTTGTTTCTTTCAATAGCTTGAATTTCTTCATTCATGGCCTATCTCCACACCTTCTCCTTTATAGCTTCTTGGAAACAAGTGGGTTCCTCATCTTGTGTAAGAAATAGTTTCACATCAACCATTTCTTGTTGTTGAGCAGTTCCATATTGGACTCTTCCTTCTATTATATAGTCACTCAATCATTTAGGTACTTGAGGGACTTTGTTTGATCTCCTCAAACCATGCTCATAGTTTTCTTCTACAACATGATCACTCATACCCTGCTCACTAGCTTATTCAGGACTCCCACTTTCAATTCTAGACCCATTGAATCTAGTCTGACCCATTTAAGAACCATTCCCATACCTAACTTCATCTTCTTGGACATTGAACTCAAACCAACTAGAACTAGACCCACAATCTTTATATAGAACAACACCCCAATCATACATTCTATTTTCTTCAAACTTCACATCCCTGTTCACAATAGTTCTGTTGTAGAGTGGATCATACATTCTATGAGCCTTAGATCCCTGCTCTACACCCAAGTATACCATAGGATTACTCTTGTCTTCCAGCTTCTGTATGTTTGGATTGGTGACCTTCACATGACCCACACATCCAAACACTCTTAGGTAACAGAGGTTTGGTTTCTTACCTTTAAAGCTTCATAAGGGGAACAATTTGGTAAAGCCTTAGTGTGCAGCCTATTCAGTTGATAAACTGAATGTCTCATACCTTCAGCCTAAAGTTCCCTAGGTATCCTTATTGCCTTCATTATACTTCTGGTCATGTTCAAAATGGACCTATTCCTCCTTTCTACGGTCCCATTTTGCTGAGGGGAGTAGGGGGCAGTTAGCAATCTGTTAATTCCCTCTTTTTCATAGAACAACTCAGACTCATATGAGGTAAACTCCCCCCCCCCCCCACGATCAGATCTTCAAGCTTTAAGTCTATGACCCAATTCATTTTCCATTTTGGACTTAAAAAATTTGAATTGTTCAAATTCTTGATCCTTTCTTTTCAACATATAGACCCATATGTATTTAGTGAAATCATCCACTAGTAACATAAAATACCTATTACCTGCTTGGGTTGTGGGGCTTATTGGTCCACAGAGATCAACTAAGACCAATTCAAGTGGCTGGGAAGCTCTATATGAAGACTTTGGAGGAAACGAATGTCTAGTGTGTTTACCAGCCAGGCAGGCTTCACAAACTTCTGTAGGAGGACTTATCATGGGTACTCCATTCACCATTCCTCCGCTTGACATCAATCTAATTGATTCAAAACTGATGTGCCCAAGTCTGCCAAGCTAGAGCCATGACTGACTATCTAGGTTCACATGAAAGAACATTGGTTACGGTAAACATGGCCTTATATAAGCAATTTGGTGACCTTTTAACCTTCATCAGCAGTCTGCCAGTCTTCTCATACAACCATAGGTGATCATCCTTCATTTTCACCTCACATCTATTTTCCGTGGCTTGTCCTAGACTAAGTATATTACTCCTCAACTGTTGAATGTAACATACCCTAGTTAGAAGTCTCTGTTCCTTATTTTTGGATTCTAGTATAACTGAAGCTCTCACTTCTATGAGGACAGTTGACCCATCCTCGAACCTTACAGTTCCATTGATGTTCTTGTCTAGGCTTGCAAACATAGACAAGTTACCAATCATGTGGTTGGATGCCCTATTATCTAAAAACCACACAGATACTTCATCAATTTCACCTGGGTAAATTATGGGAATTACCTTTTGTTTATTAAGGAACACCATCTCTTTGTGTTGTTGAACTTTGACTGTCATTAGGAGGGTGGGATCTTCTTCATTTTTCTGAGACAAATTTACTTTAAACTCTTTGTTCTTGGTGGAATATTCTGAAGCATAGTGGTCGTACAGATCACATTTAAAACACCGGATCTTGGACTTATCTTTACTTGGTCGACTCAAGGCCTTTTGAGTCTTGGAAAATTTTCAATCAGTCTCCTTCCCTTTCGATCGAGCCCTTCCTTCCTTCCTTCCTATTCTTGCTGCTCTTGTCATACTTACTCCTTATCTTGTTTAAGTTTTCTGATTCTTTGTGGCGACTCTGCCACTTTGAGTAGGTTAGTAACAATTGATCACTTTTATGAGTGATTGTCTTATTCTTCATCCCTGTTCTCTCCTCGAAGGCCTTTAACCGACCTATTGCTTCCTGCAACAACAAGGTTTTAAGATTTACGAATTGTTCGATTGACACAACAATTTGTAGAAATCTGTCTCGCACTGATCCAAGAAACTTTCGGACTAGCACTGATTCTTTGAATGGTTCGCCTAAATCGTTGGCTTTAGAGGCAATTGCACTGAGTTTTGTGATGAACTCATCAATTGAGTCTTCTTCTTTCATCCACAAACTCTCGAATTCATTCCTTAGTGTTTGCATCCGAGCTTTCTTGACTCTTTCGACTCCAATGTAACTGGTCTTGATTGAAGTCCAGATATCCTTCGCCGATTCACAGCTAGCGACTTGCAAAATCAAGTCTTCTGGCATTGCCTGATACAGGTAGGCGATGGCCGAACTGTTCTTCTTTGGATCGACTTCGGTTCCTTCTGGTGGTTCGATCGCTTCCCACAGCGAGTGAACCTTGAAAATTGCCTTCAACTTCAAGGCCCAAATCGTGTAGTTGGTTGGTGTTAGAATCAGGCATTGGAGGGGAATTGAGTAATTTTCTTTGACAGTGATCAACTGGGTGTTTGGTGGGTTAGCAGCCATAGACTTCTTCTTTCTTTGGTATGAAATCTCAAATCTTGGATCAGGCTCCAGCACTCCTTTTGATTCTTTTTGAACTCGCTGCTTCTCTTCTTCGAGTTCGTATAATCCCTCGATTTAATCCTTCAAACCGATTTCTTTTTTCTGTTACGTGCTTTTCCCTGAAAGCTCTGATACCAATTGAAACTAGGCACCAAGATAACTAACTAACTAACAAACATGGAAATGAGATTCTTTATTGAAAGTGAAATGAATGAACGATACAAACACCTGCTACTTTTATACACAAACGCATTTACAAGACTAACCCTTCACAATTCATGGAATTACAATTTAAACCTCCAACAACTACAACCTTAGAAGAAGGAACCTCTGCTTAGCATAAGCATCAATTTATACATCGTGAGCTGAAGAACAAGCATTAAATGAACCTCCAAACTCGTGAAATCATTCACACTAAACTCAAGGTACATGTTTTTTTATTTCCAAACTCCGATTGTAACCGACATGGCGACATCATGATTTAAAGAACATGATTTCTATATTTTCCCTTCCAATTTAAAGGTTAATAATGGTTTATAGGTTAATGAATTTTTTTAGAACTGGATGTTGATGCTTGTCTAAGGTTTACAACCTAGGGTTAAAATACATATGTATTGTGATTAGTAATCCAATATAATTTGTTACTATTATATTAATCGCATATTGTTCTTTAATTTTGTAAAGAAAATCTTTAACTCTATAGGAATAGTAAGTATGCACACCGATCTTTTAGAAGTACATATTTCTTTCTTTTTGTTGGTTATTTTGATTATTTGTTTGATTAATGCCATTTAATTTGTTGTTTTATCATTTAATCTTGTAGGTTTATCCATTTGTTATATGCAGGTATAAGAATAACATGGAGAAATTTTACAAGTTCATGGATCCATTAATAATATTCATCACCTCCCGAAGCATAACTAGGTATTTCATCTTTTTATTTCCAATTAAAACACAAGTTACAAAATCAAAGTTTTAGGTCTATACTTTGCATTAATCTCTCTCCATGGATCAACAAGGGCTAGCTACTTGGCTAGTGTAAAATTGTCCTAATGTCCAATGAGTAGGTTCCTGATCACATTAAGTTGTTGGATTCGTTGTTGCAAATGGGATTAATAGTATAAGATTAATGTGTGTCTCTCCTAAATATCAACTATTTGTCTTCATGGCTTATTTTCTTAAGAAGCGTCTTGCATTACAGACCTTGTGAAATTATATAGGTCTTTCTTCTTTTAGGAATTTCATGGACCTTTTAAATTTTCCGACATCATAGTTTTTAAAATTTTGGTTTGAGTTTTGATCCAATTTTGATGAATGTTTTCTTTTAAGTAAACGATTTCTGTTATTTTTCATTATACGATAATGAATTTCTTTTGGTATTATTATGTTATTAAGGAATTGTATTATGTACACAATACATATTGACTTTACCTGTTAATGGCAGCGTGCAGAGTGAGCCTGCTAACAAGGTATGGAATCATTATTTGGAGCTAGTAATGTCATGGTTAATATGAGGTCTCACATGAAGTTGATAGAGATAGCTGCACAAATATGTAAATTTTCTTTATATTCATTTAGTCATCTCTCCCAGGTTGAAAATATACCATGTTATCTGCTTAGCGGGTCAAACATGTTCAGGTTAAAATTGTTTAACAAATAATGATATCAACTTGTTCCAACTCGCATAAATTTTGGTTTTTTGCTAAAAGCTAGCCCCTTGTTGATGAGATAAGGAAATATATATATGCACAAATGCAATTATGCATACATGCACATTTTCTTTCACATGCATATATGCACATTTTTCTATATGCCTATATGCACATTTTTCTGTATGCATATATGCATAGTTTTGATTATAGTTCTGATTTAAGTGTGCAAATGGTCTTTTAGAGTGATGTTCACAATTCAAGAAAACTAGTATTAATACCATCACATTGCGAAGGGTGAACAAAGCCATGAAAAACTAATGCCTGAATGTTCTCTTGAATCCACGTGTTGAAACAAAAAAAAAACAAATGAAGCACATCGTTGAAAATATTCAAAACTATATATTGAATAACGAAATTGTCACAAACCCTTCCGTTGCGACAAGACTGTTAGAACTTCATATTAAAAATAAAAAAGAAATCGTTAATAAAGTTAATGTTAATACGTTGATAAAATAGGCACGTCTCTAACGGAAAAAAAAACCAAAAAGTTTAAATTTTAACGATAATAAAAATAAACATGTTTAAATATGGATTTTGCAAAATCATTTTGTAAAAGTTGAAGGATAAATAATAAATGAAATTGTAAAAAATTCCAACACATAAATCAAAACTATTAAACACTACATCCAAAACAACAAATTTGTTAAAGAAATCACAAACAAAGAAAATAATATAATTTGGAAAAAAACATAAAAAATAAAAGCAAAATAACCCAAAAAACCTACTACTCAGAAGTCAGGAGGCTTGAATCCGCGCTTCCTTCTTAAGCTGTCAAAGCATTAACCACCAAGACCAAACAAAACCTTTTGTTATATTGTCACTCACTTTGCCTATATCTAAAAGCCAGAGTCATGTGGCACAATTTGATTGACCACCGACTTTGGTTTTTAAAGTATAATCAATTTGTTCTTTCTTTTATTTTTAGTACACACAAAAAAGAAGTTGCGTACGGGATGATTTTAAGGATATGATTTTGAAAATGGCAATGACAAAACTAGAAATCAATACATATAATTTGATACTTGCCTTCCATTAATTTTAATGATGCATCATCTGAAATGCAAACCAAAGATAAATATATAGAACTCCATGCCAAGGTAATTAATATGATTTCATTTAAACAAGGTGCAACTTGTTTAAATGATTTTATCTTATATTCATATACATTTACTTTTGGAAGACTAATATTAAATGGTCAGATTTGGCTTTCTTCTTGTTGTGATGGATTGCATTTTTAGGTTTTGTGACTGTATAACTGAAGTCTTCAAGCTTTTTGGATGAATTTACAATAAAACTTAATGGAAGTTAAATTGTTTTTGAGGTTCTACTCAAATAGAGATACATGCTGTTCATTACAAAGTTTGCTCAGAAGTTACAACACATTTTTGTTGTTGCATAGAGAATGTTTTTAATCTTAAAAATTGCAAGACATACATCAACCTTGCTTGCAATGTCTGTATTATAAATGATAAAAAGAAGTTGCTTAAATAAATTAGAAAATACAAAGTAAACATCTTAAAATTAGTACCAATCGAGAGGAGTGCATTAGAATATATAGTATAAGAAATACACTTAAAGGCTGATGCAACCAAAGAAAAACCAAAGAGCTCTCAGCATGCACATATGAAGTACTAGGAAAGTATTTCGAAAGATTTGATACAACTCAGTGAATTATGCTAAGTATCAAATCTTCCAAAGCCAAAAAACCAATTCTTCAGAAACCAAAGATAAAGTCTTTCGAAGCTTCAAAGACAAAGTCTTTCGAAGCCAAAGACTGTCTTCTTCCAAAGACAGAGAAGGCATGTCTTCTCTGACATACTTTTGACAAAAGCTAAAACACCTTTCCGCTGGCATCTCTTAATACTCACCAACTAGCATGAGTTGGTGAAAAATTCATGTCTTTGTCAACTGTAGATTAAGGTGTTGAGTCTGTAACCTTCCAACTATATACTTTTATCCTTTTTGTATTAGATAAGCATGTGAGTTATGGCATGTTATAGTCAGTAGTCAAAAGGCAACCTGTCTTTTGACTCTACATTGATCTTGTTGTCTAGATTAGTGTTTCCAGCTGGCCTTCAAAGTATGACCGACTGTAGGATGTAGTATAAAGTATCTCAAGTACTTGTATTTTGAATTAAGCTTTTAAACACTTGTAAGAACTTGAAAGCAATATAAATCATTCTTGAAAACCATATTATCTTGTTCTTGTTATTGTTCTTTCTTTAAGTGTTCTTTGTTTCATCTAAGTCGGTCCCCTATTTGATCTGCTAAGTGTTCTAACTCTCTCCACCTTGTTAAACTATTACAATAACCACCTTTTAACAGTCCTGCAATTGGTATCAGAGCTTTTCAAGCTCTTGATTATAAGATTTCACCATTTTAGATCTCTTCTGTTTCACAAAACACTTATCAACTCAAATGGCAGATATCTCTAAGGCTGATATGGAAACCGATACCATAACAAAGTCTCAACTGATCACTCCTGATGACTTTAATACTTGGTGCCAATGTATGGAAGGGTTCATCAAGTCTCAAGAGAGTAGAATGTGGAGATTTTTTGCTGAAGGACCTCACATCCTAAGCACCTCTTCAGCCACTGCTGGTGAGATGATACCAAAGGAAATGGCTGACTACTTTGAAGAAGACTGGAAGAAAATAGATGTAGATCAGAAAGCCATGACCGCTCTCCAAACTGCTCTTCCAAACTCCAAATACAGAGGTTTCAAGAAGTGCAAAACTGTTAAGCAGCTCTGGGATTCACTAAAACTCATGTATGAGGGGTCTGAGGAAGCCAAGGAAAACAAGAAAGGCATTATGAAGCAGCAATTTGAGAATTTCACCTACAAGACAGGTGAAACCATGACTCATTAATACTTTAGGTATGTTGAGATTGTGGACCTTCTAATAGATGTTGGAGTCAAGCTTGAGAATAGGGACATAATGAAGAAGTTCATGTTCTCTCTTCCTAGACAATGGACTTACTACTGTGTGGCCATCAAGAGAACTGAGAACCTTTCTACTCTTACTCTCAGTAAGCTGTATGGTACCCTTAGTCGTTACCAGATGGAGATGAACCTGCAAAATCCATCAAGCAGCTCGTCTAACAATTAGTAGAGTTCATTCTAATAGATGTTGGAGTCAAGCTTGAGAATAGAGACACCAAGGGAGAGCTACATTGAAGGAAGTCTATTCCAAGAGTAAGCTTTGATCAAGCCTTTGTGTTTGCTGGTGAAAGCTATGAAAACTTTCTCTTCACTCTTAAAGAGTTGGACTGCATCCATCCAGATAACCAGGAGTACATGGAGATAATCCAACAGATAGCTCTTCTCACTTATAGAGCCAAGAAGTTTTACAAGAGAACAGGAAGGAAGTACTCAAGCAATGTGGCCAGTGGAAAGTTTAGGCTGGATAAAAGCAAGGTGAAGTGTTATAACTATAACCAAATGGGACACTTTGCTAGAGAGTGCAAGGCACCAAGGACAAACAGTGGCCAAGCACAATCCAGACCAAACTATAGTGATGTAGCTCCCAGAACTAAAAAGCCAAGCCAACCAAAACAACATGCAATTGTGGCTGTTGAAGAAGGAAGCTTTGACTAGATCTTTCAGGTGGAAGATGCTTCCTCAAACCAAACACTAATGGCTGATCATGAAGAAGCCAAGGTATAAGAACATCTTTGTACTCCTAAATATATTACTAAAGTGAATATTTACAGGTCTTACAACTTGGAAGTGAGATCTGATCTTGAGTCCTTAAACATTTTAAAAGATGATTTTAAAGAGGAAAAAATGATTATAAACTTAAAATTAAAGATTTAGAGAAAACCATTTCTACTCTTAAGCATGAGCATACAAACTATAGAACTCAAATCAAAGATCTCATAACCAAGTTAACTGAATGCCAGGCTGAGCTTTTGATCAGCAAATCCACGGCAGAAAAATGAGTTCTTGAAGAAGAAACCTTCAATAACATAATATCCTTATCCTTGCATGCAAAAGTTTGTTACAAAAACGGACAGGGACTAGGGTCAAGTGAGATAGCTCCTCCACACACACTCCTATCTATTAGACCTCCAAGGTGTGGAACTTGTCAAGATGAGCTGCCTCCTATTGATCCTATCCAAGAGAAGGATGAAGATGTAGAGGAGATAGTGAAGGATGAACCTAAGATGAGTGATAAGGGTTATCTTAAGAAAGGACACTATTCTCCTGGAGAGAAGAAGGAACCAAGAATGACCAACTCTGTAAGAAAGAACTTAATAAAGGCAGCCAAAAGAAATTCAAAGAAAGCCCAAGAGATCAAGGCCACCTTCAACTCCAAGCAAAAGCAAGTTTTCATTTCTGCTGGATTTGAAGTGGTAACGACTGAGGACATAACAATGGAATCTAGTACCAAGAGTTCTAGTTCATGTCCAAATCATCCTAGTCAGGAGAAGAAGGCTGATCAAATATGCACCATTACTGCACAGCAAGAACCATCCAGTTCCAAGAGCAAGCCTCACCCTAAAAAGCCTACTACATCATCTGAGAAGACGAAGAAGGAAGTGGAAAGTGATCAAGCCCAGCCTCTTAGTCAGAAGAAGACTCTCAGAAGCATGCTAACTGAATGCATCATGTGTGGTAGTACTTCTCATTTTTCCAAGGATTGCATCTACAATTCCAAAAGTACTATCCACATGACCAAGAAGAACATTTCTAAGAAGAAGAAGAAAAAGATAGCTTCGGAAGGAAAATCTGTTCCTTTCAGAAGCTCCAAAGTGAAGAAGAAGATAAGTGAAAACTTACCTTTGGAAGAAAATTTGGTCTCGGAAGAAAGAAAATTGGGATCTAGAATGATTTTATGATGAACACAGGCTTTCTTTGAATTGGAAGTAATAAGACTATCACAATTACCGAATCTTCGATTTCTTCCAGAAGCAGATGAAATTTGGTATCGTAAGAAATGAATGCTTCCAAAGTACTGAAGTCTGCTGCAATGGATGCAAAAGCTTGCAAAGGTCCAATCTCCAAAAACTTCCGAAGTCATCAAAACTTCTGAAGTAGTGAAGGCCAAGTCTAGTCTTCCAATGATGGTGTGGAAGATAAAGGAAGGCCATATGATTGAAAGTGCTTCATCAACAATAGCAAATGATCCTCAGAGCTTGCATATATGATCAATTAGAGTTTCATTATATTCCGTTCACTTTGAAAAGCCCAAGACCAGTGATGCTTGGGTTTCCAAATATAACTAACCATCTTTTTATGTGACATGCAATGGCTTCTTGCTTCAAAACTCTGAGAAATTTGATGGGGGGCTAGGTGCTTTTGGAGGAGAATTAGGTGGTTACATTACTGGAAAGGGCAGGGTCACAAATGGTAACCTCAGCATTAAGAAGGTAAATTTTGTTAAGGAGCTTGGGTACAATCTCTTGAGTGTATCCCAATTTTGTGACTAGAAACATAACATGCCCTTTACTGAGCATGAGTGCATTGTTCTCAAGCCCGGGGTGGTCATTCTTCAAGAGCATATCCTGCTTAGAGCTCCCAAGAAAGAAAACATGTACAAGATGGATTTGCAGGAAACATTCCCTACAGGAGAAGTTTTTTGTTTTCTATCAAAAGCAAATAGTGATGAGTCTTTCCTCTGGCATAAAAGAATATGCCATGTAAACTTTAAGAACATGAATATATTAACTAAGAATGATTTGGTAATTGAAATGCCAAAGAAAGAGTTTACAAGTGATGACCATTATGTTGCATGCCTAAAAGGGAAGCAACACAAAAGTGTCTCATAAGCCAAAGGATATAAACTCCATCACTACTCCCGTACACTTATTATATATGAATCTTTTGGCCTCACTAGTGTAATAAGTCTAGGAAGGACCTCATACTGTTTGGTGATCATAGATGACTTCACAAGATACACTTGGGTCTTTTTCTTTAGAACTAAGGATGAGACCCCTAAGATCTTGAAGAGTTTTATTCTAAAAATTAAGAATCAATGTGATTAAAAGATCAAAATCATAAGATGTTATCAAGGAATTTAATTCAAGAACCAAATCCTTGATACAGTTTATGATGAGAAGGGTATTACAAGACAATACAGTGCTCCCAGGACTCCTTAGCAAAACGGTGTTATTGAAAGGAGAAACAGGACACTTATTGAAGTTGCAAGAATCATGTTATCCGACTCTAAACTATCCATCACCTTCTGGGCAGAGGCAGTCAACACTACCTGCTTTGTGCAAAATAGAGTTTTAGTAGTCAAGACTTATGATAAGACTCCTTATGAGCTGTGGCACAAAAGAAGACATTTCTTTGGTTGCCTCAGGTCATTTGGATGTCCTTGCACCATCTAGAATACCAAGGATCAAATAGCCAAATATGCTGAGAAATCAAATGATGGCCATTTTATTGGATACTCTTCCCAAGCTAAGGCTTATAGAGTATACAATCTCAAAACTAGAGTAGTCGAGAAGTCAGCCAATGTGACCTTCAATGAGCACATACCCAGTGTCAAAGGTTCTGGTCCTTATTGGCTATTTGATCTTGATTTAGTTAGCAATTGTTTTAACAAATTTTATGAAGATGTTTCATGATCTACAGGTAGCTTATTAATAGGAGATTCTGATCCAAGATTTGAGTTAAGAAGACCAAGTGTTCAAATTACTTCAGCTCTAGTGGTAATTAACCCTGCACTTGGAAATCCTGTAAGCACAACCATGATAAATTCTTCAGCTGATACATCTGAGGTGCCTATAAATTCTAGCATAGAGGCACAGAACTCAAATGAAGGAATATCCAATATAGGAGGAGATGGAGGTGGTGATAGTGATCAATAATTTCTTGATACTAATAACCACTCTATAAAAGAAAACATCAATGATGTAACACACTCTTTGGATTCAGTTTCTCTTGATAAGTGTGTTGATGTGGTGGATAACACTCAATTATCGGATCTGAATTTCACTTATTTAGATCTGTCTAACCAAATTGTTAAGATTTCTTAATTGAGAATCCACAAGTCACATCCCACCACAAACATCATTGGAAATGTTGAGACAAGGGTAAGAACAAGAGGACAAACTCATGTCAGAAATGTTTGTCTTCACTCATGTTTCTTGTCCCAGACTGAGCCTAAGAAGATTGATGAGGCTCCGAAGGATGAAAGTTGAGTTGAAGCAATACAGGAGAAGATGCTTCAATTCAAGAGACAATAGGTTTGGAATCTATGTCCTCTTCCTCAAGGGAAGACTACTATAGGTACCAAGTGGGTATTCCGGAATAAGAAAGATGATAGAGGACTTGTCATTAAGAACAAGGAAAGACTAGTTGTTCAAGGGTACACACAAGAAGAAGGGATTGACTACACTGATGTTTTTGCTCTTGTAACAAGACTTGAAGCTGTTAGGATATTCCTTGCTTTTATTGCATCCAAGGATTTCAAGGTTTACCAACTTGATGTCAAGTGTGCCTTCTTATATGGGGTGATTGATGAGGAAGTGTATCTCAAACAACCACCTGGCTTTGCAGACCCAGATCATCCTAATTATATCTACAAGCTTGACAAAGCTCTCTACGGGTTGCATCAAGCTCCAAAGAAGTGGTATGAGACTCTATCACAGTATCTCTGTCAGCATGGATACAAGCGGGATACTATTGATGGAACACTCTTCATTAAAGGAATAGGAAGTAACTTGATGCTGGTTTAAGTTTATGTAGATAACATCATCTTTAGTTCAACTAATCCAAAGCTCTGCAAAGACTTTGAGAAGCTAATGAAGAATAGATTTGAAATAAGTGCCATGGGGGAACTCAATTTCTTTCTTGGAATTCAAGTGAAGCACGTTGACAATGGCATCTTCATAAACCAGTCAAAGTATGTGCAAAACATATTAACCAGATTTCATGACTGAGTGCAAGGTTTCTAAGACACCCATAGCCAGAAACCACTCTCTAGGACCTGATCTTAAGGGTAAGTGTGTTAATGAACATCTATACAGGGCTATGATTAGATCTCTTATGTACCTCATAGCCAGCAGGCCTGATATCATGTTTGCTATATGTATTTGTGCAAGATATCAAGCCAACCTTAAGATGTCACACCTGGTTGCTATCAAGAGAATTCTCAAATATCTCAAAGGTGCTCCCAAACTGGAACTGTGGTATCCAAAGAATTCTGACTTAAATCTATATGCCTATACAGATATTGACTATGGTGGCTGCAACATGACTGTAAAGTCTACATCTGGGGGATGTCAATTCCTTGGTGGAAGGATAGTCTTATAGCAATACAAGAAACAATCCTGTTTGTCTACATCAACTGCTGAAGCTGAATACATTGCTTCTGCAAACTACTGTGCTCAAGTGCTTTGGATTCAGAATTAGATGCTAGACTACAGATTCAATTTCAAGGAGACTCCCATCCATATAGACAACAACAGTGTTATCTCTATTACAGAGAATCCTATACAGCACTCAAAGACAAAACACATCAACATCAGGTATCATTTGATTAGAGATAATTTTGAAAAAGAATTGATAAAATCGATCAAAGTTAGCACAAATAAACAATATGCTGATCTGTTCACAAAAGCCTTTGATGAGTAGAGATTTAAATATCTTGTATCAGCTATTGGGATGATTAACTTTAAGTAGATTTTACTTAAACTAAACTCAAGATTATTTTTAAATATGTGTGTCTTATGTTGTCTATATCATCACCTATATAAGACCAGTTTACTTTGGAAGAAAATTTACAAAATTGATATCCCTTAGAATTTTGAGAATTTTGGCTATATTTTTCTTCAGAAGACATTAAGTTGTCTTCGGAAGAAGCTTATGTCTTCAAAACCAATAACTACTTCTGAGAAATTTACCTTCAGAAGAAATTATGTTATAACTTTCAAAGCTTATATTTGTCACCAAGTACTTATATGTCTTGAAGGACTATCTTCTTCCCAAAGCAATTAAGTCTCGAAAGCTTCATTCTCTCTTTGAATAAAATTTATGATATTTGATATCTTCCGAAGCAAAATTTGTCTAAGAAGTAAAAATAGTCTAAGTATATCTAAGTATTTTCTTCCGAAGCAAAATCCTTGAAAGACTAAGGAATATCTTCTGAGGCCAAATTGGCTTCGGAAGTTTTATCAGAGCTTCCAAAGACAAATTACCTTCGGAAGATTTTAGACATCCAAGAAACTACCTTTTTGGGCACTTTTTCATAGGTGGGACCGACATCCTGATTTTAAAGTTTGTCCTTATGCATTAACTTTGTCTCAAATTCAATTCATATAAATATACCTTTAACGGTTCCCCCTCTTTCACCATCTCCTTCATCTGCAAAAGTTTATAACCTGAATTCACCCACACACTGCTTTTGTTCTTATCTTTCTTCACTTCTAAGCTACTCAAAAATGGCCAACCCTGATCCCCGAAACCAACCTGATTTTTCCATGCTGTTACACAGGCAACACAATCAAGTTGCTCTGTTAACATTTCAGAAATATCCAGGTTTCTCAGATGTCTGTCACTTCTAGTCTCTTTCAAACTATCTCACCGTACTTACCATTGACCTCCCTTGTACGAAGATAAACTTGTAGAGTTCTAGAGGACCTGCCAAGAGGTCATCTTGGACGGTGAGAAGGCATTGTCTGCCACAGTGCAGGGGAAGACAATTTTCGCACTCCGGCCACCATCAACTCTTATCTGAGGTTGGATGATGAAGAAGGCGAATTGTCCTTCCCCAAATCTGGTGTAAACAACTCATTCCGGCATATGGGCTATGAAGGAGACTACTCCTTAAGAACCTTCAAAAAGGGTAAGGATTCCTCCCAATGGATGTACTTCCTCCATGTTGTCATCCATTCTTTGTCCAACAAACATGGAGGTTGGGACCAAATTCTTAAGGACTTATCCTACATAGTTCATGTAATGGTTCAAGGGGTCAAGTTCAGGTACTCTCAATTTGTTTATACAAACTTGCTTGCTAACTTGGACTCCTTAGAGTATTACATGTTCCCTTGATATGTTTAACACATTCTTAACTGTGAACTGGGCTTATAGTTAAGGGGAACAGGTAACACTCTTAAACAGGGACAGATTAAGCCCGACATCTTTAAGACAATGAGAAAGTCCATTGTTGGCTTCTCAGGGGTAGAAACAGCCCTGGTCCCAAAATGTTAGAGCTCATTGGTCAAGGTGACAACTTGACAACACAAGCCAATGTTGAACCCATACCTTCCACATTTGCACCAACCACACAGCCACAAATCACCATCACCTACCAACGAAAATCCAAACGAACCCCTGCTCAATCTACTCAGGTTGAGCAGGCCCCCATATCACCACGCACATAGGAAGAAGTAGAAACAAGAGCTCCCACTTCTCCTAAGGAGAAAACCACTCCTATCATTTCTTTGATTAGTGCTGACGTTCCTCATGCTCAGCCTAATAAGCTCACTACCCTATCCTTAAGCCTTCACTCAGAGTCTCAAAACTCTAGTGATCAACCTTAAGGGGAAAGTTACCATCCCCAGCCTTTAGATCTCAATCAACCAATCCCAAACCTATAATTCTATGATGATGAGGATAAGGGCTTCAGTGAGTATCATGAGTCTCTCTTCTCCACCCCTACTTAAGGAGAAAGGAATGCTCCTGAATCACCCATATCTAGCCCACATCATCCACCCACAACGGAGGTGGACCCCCTTGAACATGTTTAGGAAGTCCATATAGAAAAGGTTCTCACTTTTGCAAGTGATTACATCATTAGGACCTAAACCATGGCCAACCCATTGACACTTCCTTCGAAGCTGTCATGGTGCAGGGGAAATCTAGCAGCCAAGAACCACTAGCTGGTGATGAGGAAGAAGACCTTGGTCCTATTCTCTCATCTCCCCATGATTCTTATGATAAAGATGAGGGGAGTCTGCAACTAAAGGTGGAAAAACTATAAAAAACATGCACCTATTTAGTTTCAAAGGTGAGTCACCTGGAATCTCAGGTGGCTACCTTACAAAGAAGGGTCAATGACCAGCAACTTGAGATCACCGATCTTAAGGGAAAGTTAGCTGAGAGACCCATCCGGAGAACTCAACTAGGCCCATAAGAACCTGCAGATGTGGTGGACCTAACTCTTGACTCCCCTATGCAAGAGGGTGATGATACCAAAAAAGGGGAGAAAGTCCTACCTACAATCACAGAACCTGGGAGTTCCTCCCAGAGTATGGACATGGAGGACTCACCACCCTCATTTGCGGTTGTCCATACTCAACAACCTCCTTAGGTCCATATTAATGTGGACTCACTCATTCAAAGCTTGTTTTAGGATGGTATACCAAGGGCAATGTCTACTCCATGTTACTCTGCTGAAAATCCAATAGTGGGATGGAGGTATGACGCTGAAAGGAGAGCCCTGGTAATCTCTAGGTCTCAAGGACAACAAGAAATCTTCAACTTCTACAACTTGAGATACTATGAGAGCTTTTCTCTAGTTGACTTGGCACTTTCCAGCCTAAGTCAATCCAGGCAAGCTGCAAGGTTAGCAGAGTGAATACAAGAAAAGGTGCTTGAAGAGTTCAAGCTAAGATCCAAATTATATAAATAGACGCTAGCAGGCAAGACTATTGGTCAACTGGATGCTAAGGTGGACCCTAAGATTACCTACGAAGGGGAAACCTTGGCTGAAGGCCTAGAAGTTGAGCCTGTGAACCTTGAGACATGAATTACTTCAACACCCATTACCCTCAGTGAGGCACCAACTGGTGAAGGTGTCTCATAACCTCTCTCTGGCCAGAGCTCAAGTACAGCACCAAGTAATAAAGGCCAAAGCTCTCTCCAGCCTGAGTCACACAGGCCTGTAAGTGACAAAGGGAAGAGGAAAATGACCTTTGAGGAGATTAAGGAGGAGAAGAGAGTGAGAGGAAGAGGAAGGAAAGAGGAGAGAGTTCAAGTGGAACCCCTGCTTTATGGAAGCTACTATTAGGGCTGCCCCCAGGCCAAGCACTCAAGATGATGAGTTAAGGGCAGACAGATTGAACTATTTGGGGTGTAGGAAGTACAATGTTGATGAACTTATCTCTCTCCCTTTGGATGACCTAAATGAACAGGCTGACATAGAAATGTCAAAGGAGAGGAGGGAAGCCGAGGATGCAGAATTACTTCTTAAGATAAAGGACGAAAGGAGGAGAAAAAGACTCTACAAAGCTCTAACCCTCTCCCCAGTTCAAGAAAGTCCTGAGGAAGAGGTTGTGGCTATTGAGCAACAAACTCATGTAGGTAGGGAACAAGATAGGCAAAACATGATAACCTACCTAAGTGTCACAGGTCTCTATCAGGCAACATACCTTCTTCCCTTATCATATGAATACATTGAGTTTGAATACCTCAAATAGCTTGATCAACAAGTGTAAAAATAGCAAAAAGCTGCAAAGAGGAAGATGAGGGAAAATGCTGTAAAGTCAAGCGCCACCATCAGAGCAAATCTGAGGAAGTCTGCTGATAGACAAAAGATGGTGAGCTTCTTGAAACTGTATCGATTCTACAGAAAGAGACTTGGTCCAATGTCTTTATCCATTATGGATTATCACATTAGAGTGATCAAGTAGAAGATCAAAACGGGTGAGCTGGTTGACTTGCATTCTCTACCATGTCAGGCTGCACCTGAAGCTGAGGTCAAGGTTGAACCCTAAGAGACAACATAACCTGGACCTTATGTTGCATCACAGCTAGCTTCATCTTCTGATTCATAGCAGGGTCCTGATCCTTCTTCTTCTGAATATGTGAAGGACAAGGACCCAAATAAGAAGGACAAACAAAAACAATCTGGTACTGCAAGCCAGTCCTCTTAGTTAAAATACAGAAAGAGGAAAAGGATGGCTATAAGAAGGGACAAGAAGAAGAAGAAGAAGAAGAAGTCCAAGGCATCCACCTCTGCACCTTAGGATGGGTCAGAACATCCTCAAGAAAAGGCTGCTCAACAAAGTCCACTCATAGTAGAGCCTCTTACTGTTGAGAGACCCATCTTGTCTTGGGTGTTTGCTACTAACCTAGACAGATGATATGTCACTAGAGATCAAGGAGGTCAAGACATCTACTTCTTGCAAAACATTCTTGATCTCCCTCTACATGATCTCTATGACATGAGGAGATACTTTAAGAGTCTGGGGAATCCTAACCAACTGATAATGAAGGGAATGGTCTTGATTCTGATGAGGACTATCAACAGATGAAGATCAAGACTCGAAGGTCTCTTCAGTTTTGGTAGCATCAGCCTAGGGGGAGTTTATAAGGAATACACTTAAAGGCTAATACAACCAATAAACAACCAAAGAGCTCTCAGCATGCACATGAGAAGTACTAGGATAGTACTTCGGAAGATTTGATATAAATCAGTGAATTATACTAAGTATCAAATCTTTCGAAGCCAAAAGACCAATTCCTTCTAAGCCAAAGATGAATTCTTCCGAAGCTTCAAAGACAAAGTCTTCCAAAGCGAAAGACTGATTTCTTCCGAATACAGAGAAGGCATGTCTTCTCTGACATACTTTTGACAAAATCTGAAACACCTTTCCGTTGCCATCTTTAAATACTCACCAACTAGCATGAGTTGATGAAAAGTTCATGCTTTTGCCAACTGTAGATTAAGGTGTTGAGTCTGTAACTTTCCAACTATGTACTTTTATCCTTTTTGTATTAGATAAGGATGTGAGCTATGACATGTCATAATCACTAGTCAAAAGGCTATCTGCCTTTTGACTCTATATTGATCTTGTTAACAAGATTAGTGTTTCCAGCTGGCATTCAAAGTATGGTCGGCTGTAGGATGTAGTATAAAGTATCTCAAGTACTTGTATTTTGAATTAAGCTTTGTAACACTTCTAAAAACTTTAAAGCAATATACATCATTTTTGAAAACCATATTATCTTGTTCTTTTTATTGTTCTTTCTTTAAGTGCTTTTGGTTTTATCTAAGCGGGTTCCCTATTTGATCTGTTAAGTGTTCTAACTCTCTTCACCTTGAAAAACTGTTACATTAACCACCATTCAACGATTCTGCATATAGTCATGACTACAAAAAATCAAAGACAACAAGAATTTGATTGGGGATAAAAAATAGGGTTGGGCTCCATGTTTGTATGATGCATATTAGATCTCTATTGATCTGAATTACTATTTACGATTAACATTGTAGTGTATATTACTCAAGTGCATTAATGCATCTAGTTGTGCATTAATGCATGAATGCATTACATATATTCTTAATAAATCATATTCCAAGCATTTATGAATTTAAATATTTGAATAAACTAATACGTAAATCCAATACACTCCTAGAATTTTAAAATAAACTAAAAATTTATGGTAACTTTTGTCAATAATGCAACCACGCTATGATTAACCATATTTAAGAAAGACCATTGTGCCCTTAGACAATTACTAATGTTTTAGACACGTGTTAAATTCAACAAAAATAATGAATGCTATAAAAGGTTCTTTAAGTTCATAACATTTTTTTATTCTCATTAGAATGCATCCTGTGTAGGGTTCAAATGATAATTCATTTTTTTAAGAACTCTACGAACCAATATAAGCCACTAGTTTTCAATGGAAAAATGGTAATTAACGAAAACATAATAAAATAATTATAAAATAAAAAATAACATAAAAATAAAAAAATAAAAACACAAACCTGTTACTCTCGTTTCCCTCTTTCTTAAAAAATAAAAAAATCTATAAAAAATAAAAAAAATCTCATTTTTTTTACGAAATTCGTTTTACACATGTATAATACCGGATTCACACATGTGTAAATCCGGTATTAAACATATGTATAACCAGATTTACACATATGTAAATAACGACCGGACGATTTTTTAAAAAAAATATATCAATATGGTAGGTGTTGAAAAGATAAAAAACTATTGAAATTAATAGTGAAATTTTTTTAAAAAAATAATGTCGTGAAAAAAAGTTATGAACATTTTAAAAAAATATGAAAATAGCATGCAACTTACATGTGATGTTAATTGTGTGTCTCATATTGTTTTTAAAGTTCTCAAAAAAAGGTGGTTCTCAAAATAAGCATGCTATATATATATATATATATATATATATATATATATATATATATATATATATATATATATATATATATATAGAGAGAGAGAGAGAGAGAGAGAGAGAGAATCTTTTTAGAACTCCTAAAGATCGTCAGAACCGCGAGAACTAATGTCATCCTTTGATCTATATGGTTTTTAAATTAAATTAAATTTAAAGTAACTTTTGTTTTTGGTCCCTGTGGTTTGAGCATTTTAACTATTATAATCTAAAAAGGAATCTTTTGTCATATCGTACCTTATGGTTTCACTTTTGTAATAGTTTTGGTCCCTAATAGTAACTCTGTTAGATTTCTCTGTTAAGTGTAGGGGCATTTCAGTCATATTACATTTAAGGGACTATTTATGTAGATTAGTAAGATTTTTCAAAATCTGAGGGGTTGTTTGTGTCATTTGCTCATAATAATAAAAATATTAAAAAAATTCACGCGATCACCCCCCCACAACTATAACATTCCCGTCAAGCCACCACCACTACACTACTGGCACCCCATCACCCAATCACCCCATCACCACCACTACCACTACTACCACAAAACTAGTGCCACCACCACCATCCCTTCCAGCCACAACTATTCCCTCAAGGCACCATCACTACACCGTCGCCACCCCCATCACCACAACCACCATTGCCGCCACCACAAAACCACCTGTCCCCAACATCACTACCACACTTTCTTAGTCCTAGATCCATTGCCATGCCACACCACGCCACACCGGTACCATTGCCTCCTTCTCACCCCTTCCCACCAAAATCAAATATTAACTTAGCCCAACATCACCATCGGTCACCATGATTACCACCACAGTAGCAATCGCTAAGCAGATGAAAACCTAGACCGCCACCTTCGTTGCCTCATTCATGTTCGTTATTACACCACCACCATCCTTCTGAAACCCCCAAACATAATCAAACAAATTCAAAGCCCTAATTTGGGTGGAATCCCTAATCGATTTTTTTTGGTAACCTATCTATAACCTAATAGCAGATGATGATGTAGTTATGTTCAAAGATGATGACGACGACGGCAGTTGTAGTAGATGACCGATGGTGAGAGATGATGAAGATGAATAATGATGATGGTGAGAGATGAAGATGAGGATGGTGGTGTCGGTTGTCTTGTGGGTGATATTGGGGTGATAAAAAACAACCCCTCAAGTTATTTATCTAGTTATAAAATAGTCCATGTATGTAAAATGACCAAAGTACCCTTACATTTAAGTGTAAAAACTAAAAGAGTTGGTGTCAGGGATCAAATCCATTACAAAAATGAAACCATAGGGCATGATATGATCAAAGATTTTTTTGAACTGAAATGGTTAAAATATTAAACCACAAGGACCAAAACCGAAATTTACTCTTTAATTTATTAAAAGGGTATTAATGTAATTGACATATAACTTCCTAATTACTCCCTCTTAATATGGAATTTGATTTATTTTTAATTTTGGTTCTCTTTATGCAATCTTTAACTTCAATATCTTTTCAAAATTGATTTCATTTCTTATGATCATATCTTGATCATCAACAACAAATATATGTTTGCATTGTTTGTGAGAACAGTTCAAAGGTAGCTAACTTTGTTTGTTAACGTATGATTTATATATGCATTTAAATCTGGAGATTAAATGTTATTACGAGGAAAAGGTGGAGCCACATATATCCATTCATATTTAAAATCAAACTACATGATCTTTAAGGCATTGTATGAGGAAGAAAACGTGGAGCATTATAACAAATTACATGTTCTTTGTTTCATCGTAAGGCATTTTATAACGATTTTGTCTTCATTATTTTAGGTATTAGTTTAATTACATTATTATTTTATCATACAATTAAGGCTCAAGATTCAGAAGAAAATTCAAACCGAAACTATAATTGTGTTTTGATTGTATTCGTATCGTCTTTTGATACTTTAAAACATACACTACAAGAAAGTAGGTCTATAGCAACGAAAATATGACACCTTATAGCAACGACATGTCGTCGCTATAGATAATTTTGACCTATAGCGACGACATGTCGTCGCTATAGAGTTCGTTCGTAAAAGTTAGTTGTAATAGGCTGATATGTCGTCGGGATAGAGGTCGTCGGCATAAGTTGGTCTATAGGAACGACAAATCGTTCCTATAAGTGTCGTGGTTTCTGATTTTATCAAATAAAAAAAATAAAAAAATAAAAAAATGAGATCAATAGCGACGACATGTCGTCGCTATAGGTGTTTTTTAATTTTTTTTTAAAAAAGGAAGACACCTATAGCGACGACATGTCGTCGCTATAGGTATTTTTTATTTTTTTTTTTAAAAAGGAAAATACTTTATAGCGACGACATGTCGTCGCTATTGATCTCATTTTTTTTATTTTTTTATTTTATGCAGAACCTTATTTTTTTAAAAAATTTAACAAACATATAATTAAGAAAAATCCAATGCAAGTTTAACAAACTAATAATTCATACAACTTCAAATATAAGTTTAACAAACAGATAATTCATACAATTAGTTTAAAATTCAACAAAATCTAACAAAAATACAAACGCTAATGACCACCAGGTGGTCGTTGCTGCTGCCAGTAGCGCATCATTTCCATCTGCTCTTGAAGTAATCGCTGCATTTCTTGTATTTGTTGTTGTTGTTGTTGTTGGATTTGTTGTTGTTGTTGTATAGTTTCTTGATTTTGTTGTTGTTGTTGTCTAAGTTCTGCAACTTCATCATGCAAATGTTGTGTTGGAGGAGGTTGCGAGCTACAAAAATCAGGGGTGGGATGTCTCACCACGCGACCAACACCTCGTATATGTCCTCGCCTTTGACCTAAGGCACGCTCAATGCATTGAATCTCATCAACAGCAGATGAGTCTCCA
The DNA here is from genome assembly GCA_025506505.1 of Flaveria sonorensis. Taxonomy (NCBI): domain Eukaryota; kingdom Viridiplantae; phylum Streptophyta; class Magnoliopsida; order Asterales; family Asteraceae; genus Flaveria; species Flaveria sonorensis. The sequence goes on along the minus strand of CM046432.1, from coordinate 53,932,957 downwards.
CCGGTCTCGCTAGAGGATCTCACATACTCCTCTTTAATTCTTTCCTGCATTAAACATATTGAATATTTGTCAAACGGGTCATTTTGACCAAAACACACTTAAACATACTAGAATCACACAAAAGTTAGTTCAAATGGGTCATTTTGACCCAAACACACTTAAACATATTAGAATCAATTAAAAGTTAGTTCAAACGGGTCATTTTCACCCAAACACATTTAAGCATACTAGAATCAATCAAAAGCTAGTTCAAACGGGTCATTTTGACCCAAACACACTTCAACATACTAGAATCACACAAGAGTTAGTTCAAACGGGTCATTTTCACCCAAACACATTTAAGCATACTAGAATCAATCAAAAGCTAGTTCAAACGGGTCATTTTGACCCAAACACACTTAAACATATTAGAATCACACAAGAGTTAGTTCAAACGGGTCATTTTCACCCAAATACATTTAAGCATACTAGAATCAATCAAAAGCTAGTTCAAACGGGTCATTTTGACCCAAACACACTTGAACATACTAGAATCACACAAGAGTTAGTTCAAACGGGTCATTTTCACCCAAACACATTTAAGCATACTAGAATCAATCAAAAGCTAGTTCAAACGGGTCATTTTGACCCAAACACACTTAAACATATTAGAATCACACAAGAGTTAGTTCAAACGGGTCATTTTCACCCAAACACATTTAAGCATACTAGAATCAATCAAAAGCTAGTTCAAACGGGTCATTTTGACCCAAACACACTTGAACATACTAGAATCACACAAGAGTTAGTTCAAACGGGTCATTTTCACCCAAACACATTTAAGCATACTAGAATCAATCAAAAGCTAGTTCAAACGGGTCATTTTGACCCAAACACACTTGAACATACTAGAATCGCACAAGAGTTAGTTCAAACGGGTCATTTTCACCCAAACACATTTAAGCATACTAGAATCAATCAAAAGCTAGTTCAAACGGGTCATTTTGACCCAAACACACTTGAACATACTAGAATCACACAAGAGTTAGTTCAAACGGGTCATTTTCACCCAAACACATTTAAGCATACTAGAATCAATCAATTGCTAGTTCAAACGGGTCATTTTGACCCAAACACACTTGAACATACTAGAATCACACAAGAGTTAGTTCAAACGGGTCATTTTCACCCAAACACATTTAAGCATACTAGAATCAATCAAAAGCTAGTTCAAACGGGTCATTTTGACCCAAACACACTTCAACATACTAGAATCACACAAGAGTTAGTTCAAACGGGTCATTTTCACCCAAACACATTTAAGCATACTAGAATCAATCAAAAGCTAGTTCAAATGGGTCATTTTGACCCAAACACACTTGAACATACTAGAATCACACAAGAGTTAGATCAAACGGGTCATTTTCACCCAAACACATTTAAGCATACTAGAATCAATCAAAAGCTAGTTCAAACGGGTCATTTTGACCCAAACACACTTCAACATACTAGAATCACACAAGAGTTAGTTCAAACGGGTCATTTTCACCCAAACACATTTAAACTTACCCAGTCCGATTCTGCAGTTGTATTCACCCATCCCGTGCCTTCTCTGAAATGCATCTTCTGAAAGAGATCAATCGGTCCACTCCCCTGTGAATAATAAAAATTCTAAGAAATGCATCTTCCGACAGTTAATACTTATTTTTATAATAACAATTATACTTTTACCTCCATATGTCTCTTCTGTGCATATGATTGGCTCCCATGGAAACTCGGATAGCGTTGTTTACCTCTGTTTAATTTGTTTGCCTCAGATCGGCTCCAATAAGCAGGATCTAAGAACAACTAATTAATCACCCGAGCCCATGCTTGCGGGTCAGTTCCCTCAGGAGGACAAGTTAACGCTGTTTCCACGTCATCATAACCACCCACATCATCAAAATGAGATTTTAGATCTTGCTTTCGATCTTTATAGGCTCTTTGACACTCGGCATTGATTCCGAGCCTTACGCCTTCCCACTGTTCGGATTCCCTCCATCTAGCAAGGTCAAAATATTCCTACAAAATGTAATACTTATATAATTAAAATACGATAAAAACACAACATTGTATACTTACAAAAAGTGTGGGATATATGGCTCTCTTAAACTCATCGGGAACAGCTTGCCAACTGGGATAATGGAAAGGAACAACCTTACTAATCTCATTAGAGATTAACCTTATAAAATCCGAGCTGTTTTCTCCAACAAACTTATATTGGCCCCCCTTGCTTTCAACTTCGATCGGTAGTGGTTGGCCTTTGTTTTGCTCAAATTTTTTAAATAATTTAATGTTTTTTCCTTTTGATCTTCTTTTTCTCGCGGGTTGTGCTACATTAATATATGCAATTGAAAAGTTAGGAAACATAGATTATGTTCAACATAAATATGTATTTTTTAACTTTAACAAATAACTTACAAGACTCGCAACCTATTGGGATCCTATTTGGATCCCCATGCGGAGGTAGATCCCCGCCATCCCCACCATGTCCTCGAGCAATATATGTTGACATGCTTCAACAAAAATAGACAATAAACATCAACAATATACCTATGCAAAGATAATAAACATTAACAATAAACACATACAAAAATAATTATGTTGTAAATATATAATAATAAACATAAAAAATAAACCTAAACAAAATTAATAAACATACTTTCAATCGGAATCATCACTACAATAAAGGGTATCTACTGGATCATCTTCTTCGTCGTTTTCGTTATCATCATTTATATCATCTTCCTCGCAAGAATTGTATTCGTCTTCATCTTCATCTTCTTCATTATCATCAATAAAAATTTCATCATCAATGAATTGTGCACTTGATTCACCAACATCTAAAGTCGACTTCATGGGCAAGTAGCCTAAGTCGACTACCAATTTTCCAAATCTATCTGATTGCGCGTGTTGTATGACATTTGTCTCATTATCAATGAATTGTGCACTTGATTCACCAACTTCACAGCCTGAGTCGACAACCAAGTTATAATCAGATGATTGGGTGTCATGCAATATATCTATCTCGTTAACAACACTCATGGTTGGATGATCCCAAAGTTTTCGATGGTGAACGTCTTCAACAACCCTCCAATTATCGGTGGTTCGAGAAGGATCTTCAAGATAAAACACCTGTTTAGCTTGTGTGGCTAAAATGTACTGATCATCATCATACCATGTGTCGTTGACGTCGATAACAGTGACATTGTGTTGCTTGATTAACCTCTTACCAGATGTTTTGAACCATTTGCAATGAAATAGTACAACCGAGTAACCATCTATGTAGTTCAACTCTAAGATCTCCTCTAGCTGACCATAAAATGGAGTATCGTCTTCTCCTATTGAAACAACACCACTATTTTGAGTAGTGTGTCGAACATCACGACTATGAACCACAAATCTAACACCATTGACTATGCAAGCAGTGTAAGAATATGCGTTTAAAGGACCATGTGCCAATGCCTTTAATTCTTTGATACCTTCTTGAGACAAAGAAGAAGAAGATGAAGATGATGATGATGATGTATTAGCTTTATACTTTAACCATGAAGAAAATTCTGTTTTCATACTTCGTCCAGGAAATTTAGATACAAATTCCGATTTGTAGTCACTAATTTCATTGCAATTGTTTAGAACAAACCAGTGTAATGATTTGTAGTCATCTTCACATAGCGCAATGATTTTCTTTTTAGACATTGGTCGACATTGTGATGAAAACACATGAAATTGTCTCTTTGGGATGCCAGAATCTGCATTTCTATCGGGTCGGTTGAATTTGGTTTGCATACCTTCAAGATACATAGAGCAGAATGCCAATGCCTCATCTGCAACATAACCTTCTGCTATTGAGCCTTCAGGTCTAGCTTTGTTTCTAACATATGCTTTGAGCTTTTTCATGTATCTTTCAAAAGGATACATCCATCTCATATAAACGGGACCACCAAGAATAGCTTCTTCAGGTAAATGAAGAACTAAATGAACCATTATATCAAAAAATGCTGGAGGATATATCAATTCCAAATTGCACAATATCTTTACCACTTCCTTATTTGTTTTATACATGTCACTCACATTTACTGATCTTGCACATATTTTCTAAAAAAATGTACAAAGGTCAATGATTGTTGTGGACACATTTTTTGGGAGACCAACTTTCACCCCGATCGGTAGCAATCGTTGCATTAGGATGTGATAATCATGAGACTTTAACCCGATTATGTTTGAATAATTAGAAAGCACTTTATTTTTAAAGTTTGAACCAAAACCATCAGGTAGTCTCACTCCTTTAACAAATTGACAAAAACGTTCACGATCATCGGGTGTGAAAGAATAAGAAGCATGTGGTTGGTAGACTTTGTTGCTTTTCTTTACTAGCCATAAATCAGGTCGAATACCCATATTTTGCAAATCTTGTCTTGCTTTGTGCGTGTCTTTTGATTTTTCATTCATTAGCAAAGTACCCAACAAGCTCTCACAAATATTTTTCTCTACATGCATGACATCAAGATTGTGTTTTAAAATGAGTGAAGACCAATATTCCAGCTCATAGAAGATACTTCGTTTGGTCCAATTCAACTTGGTTGCAGCACGCTTTCTTTTCACACCTCCATGTGTAGGATGTTTCCCTGGAACACGATTAGGGAGGCTTTTTAGTTGTTTTAAGATTTGTGCAATACTCAAACGTCTAGGAGGATCTCTTGTCTCTCTTTTGCCATTGAACAAAAGATCATCTCTCAAACTATGCTTTTTTGTCAAGAATCGTCTATGACCAATAAAAGCTATTTTATTTGTTATAGGGCATGAGGGTGTGTCTACGTTACAAGTAGGGCATGCCATATAACCTTGACCACTCCATCCAGACATATAGCTACGAGCAGGATAATCATTTATAGTCCATAATAGAGTTGCACGCATCCTGAATACAGCTTTGGTTGATGCATCTCTCATTTGAACTCCTTCGGCCCATAACATTTTCAACTCATCTATTAAAGGCCTTAGGAAAACATCAATGTCCTTTCCAGGAGATTTAGGCCCGGGAATAAGCAAGGTCAACATAAAAGAAGACTCTTTCATACATAACCATGGTGGTGTGTTATATGTTGTCAACACAACTGGCCACATACTGTAAGATTGACTCATGTTACCGAATGAATTAAAACCATCCGCAGCCAAACCCAAACGTACATTTCGGGGTTCTTTGGCAAAATCAGGAAATTTTTCATCAAAGTCTTGCCATGCCTTCCCATCAACTGGATGACGCATCATACCATCCGTTGAGCGTCCAGTATAATGCCATGTCATTTCTTTTGCTGTGAATCTTGAGCTATACATTCGTCGAAGTCGGGAAGTTAAAGGAAAGTAGCGCAACACTTTTTGAGGTACTTTCTTCCCCTTTGTGTTTTTGTCAACCCATCTACTCTCGTTACAAACCGGACAATTTTGCATCATCTCATTTTCTTTCCAAAACAGAGCACAATCGTTAATGCAAGCATGGATAGATTCATATCCTAACCCAATCTTTCTTAATCTCTTCTTAGCTTCATAGTATGAGGCTGGAATTTGATTTTCTTTAGGGAATGCAACTCTCAAAAACTCTAAAAGTTGGTTAAATGAACTATCCGTCCATTTGTTGATAACCTTGATATGCATTAATTTTGCTAAAAAGTTTAAAGAAGACATCCAACTACAACCGGGGTATAACTCGGTATTCAGCTCCTTAAATAATGCATCAAACTCCAGGTCAAAACCAGTTCCACCTTCTTCTACATTTTCTTCGTTAATATTCTGCTCCGCCATAACATCATCAATTACATCAAACATCTCATTATTTGTTGCTGGAATTGATTTTCTTGGAGCAAAAAGGTCTTTTATTTCTGAAGCAAGTGGATGTTTCTCACCATGATAAGTCCACGTCTTATATGATTGTAGAAACTCATTGTCATGTATGTGGGCATAAATGATATCCAGATCCTGCCGACACCCATTGCAACATCGTTTACACAGACAAAAAGCTTTTCCTAAACTATCGACATGGTTCTTGGCTTGTTCTAGAAAACTACGAAGACCTTTTATAAATTCCGGAGAACTCCGATTTCGCAATTTAATCCAACTCTTATCAATTGTCATATCTATGGTATTATAAAACATGGAAATACAACTTTATCAATTAACATATACACAAAGATGTACTAACATTAAATTCATATACACTTACATATACATACATACAAGCATAATCACAACACATAATCACTTACAAGTATACAAACATACAAATATAAAGCATACCTACATACACAATTACAAAAATACAAACATACTTACATACAAGTATACAACATACTTACATACACACTTACAAGTATACAAAAAACATACAAGTATACAACATACTTACATACACAATTACAAAAAACAAACATATAATATACTAATGAACAAACATATAAACATAAATACATACAAACATTCACATACAAAATTTACATAATTACATACATATAAACATATACATAAACAACTAAATACATCAAACCATATACATATAAATTAACACATATAAAAATACATACAAACTTAAAACCATGAAAATATATATAGTGGCATTTCATCAAACACTTGGTGTGCATAACCTAATCTACCATCAAACTTACATACACTAACATATATATACACTTTTATAATCATACAAACCTAATCACAAACATATTCACTAAACAACACTTAAATCATAAGTTTTAAACGAATTTCATACCTTCAAATCTTCAAATCCTTTAATTTCAAGCTTTAAACTTTAATCCCACCTAAAACATAAAAATTTAGATAAAACTTATAAAAACAAGATTATATAACTTTATTATAGTAAAATAACATCATTCTTACCTTCAAACACTTCAATTTGATACCAAATACGTATATAAACCGAGATGAAAATCGTGAGAAAAATTGGGTTTTTTTTGGGTGAAAAATGGGCAGAATGTCTGAAATGCGATTTAAGGGGTCTGCACTCTATAGCGACGACATGTCGTCCCTATAGAGTAAAAAAAGTGTCGTCGGGAAAAGAGGATTTTAATTTTTTTTTTTAAATCTGTAAGTTGAGACAGAAAAAAATATAAAATTAAATAACCTCGCCTGTCCCGACGACATGTCGTCGGCACAGAAAATTATTTTTTTATATTTTTTATCTATCCTGACGACATGTCGTCGGGAAAATTGGATTTTAATTTTTTTTTTTTTTAAATCTGTAAGTTGAGATAGAAAAAAATAAAAAATTAAATAACCTCACCTGTGGCGACGACATGTCGTCGGCATAGGAATTTTCATAAATCCCGCGTATTATTTTGAAGCCCGCCAACTCTATACCGACGACAAGTCGTCGGTATAGAGTTTGACCAGTCAAAAATCCCTATTACTATATAGCGACGACATGTCGTCGCTATAGATCAAACTATACCGACGACTTATGTCGTCGCTATAGATGTCGTCGGGACAGAACTAAATTGTTGTAGTGATATATTGCTTAGAAAACAGGATTTCAAGTTACATTTGTAGGTTGGTTCCATGACATACATTCGATTATGCATTTTTTCTTTTTTTGTTCTTGAATTTTTGTTTCAATTGATTGTATTTCAATTATATAATTGATTTGTATATGAGTTGATTTTGCTACAATATACCACGTGAGGAGTAAAACGTCTTATTCAATATGATATTGTATATTTGTTATAAAGTTGGGGTATTCTTGAGTTTTAAGATTCAAGTTTGAAAGATGCAGACTTCGATAAGTTGTCACATTAGACTCAGATGGAAACATTAATTCTATGTATACGTAAAATCAGCAACTCAAGACATATATTTTAATTTATATATATGTGTATGTAAATAATCGAATAACAAATAAGTTAAACTTCAAAGTTACACATTTTGTATATCTAAATAATTGATTTACACATATTTTAAACATTACATATACGGTAATAGATGGTTATTTTAAAATTTTATGTATATGTAAATCATATGCTATTTTAGAAAACATAATTATCTTATATGAAATTTACGTATATGTAAATAGTATAAAAATACAAATTTGCATATATAAATACTACGTAAATAATCTAAAGTTTACTCGTATAGAAATCATTAAAATTGAAGAGATGAGAGAGAAGAGAGAAAAAAATAGATTAATTAATTAATTCTTAATTAGAGAGAGAATGTTAACATTTTACCATTATACTTTTTTTCCTAATTAAACTCATTTAATAACATACATATTTATAGTTTTAACTTTCTTAATCACAACTCTTGATCTAAGTAAACAATAACTAATATTAGTTCTGCGAGTTTTAAAAATAAAATAAGTTTTACAAAGAACCTAACCCTATAGAGAGAGAGAGAGAAAGAGAGAGAGAGAGAGAGAGAGATGAGGGATCAAATACGAACTTATTTTTTTGTGAGAACTTTAGCAAGCAATCTAAACCACTAGTTTTCAATGGCAATTTGGTAATTAACAAAAAATGATAAAAAAAATTATTAAACGAAAAATAACATAAAAATAAAAAAATAAAAACATAAAAATGTTTCTTTCGTTTCCCCCTATCATAAAAAAATTATAAAAAAAATTCATTTTTTTTACAAAATTCATTTTATATGTGTAATACCGGATTTATGTTTATAACCAGATTTACACATGTGTAAATAACAGGTGAACGATTTTTTTAAAAAAGTATACCAATATGTTAGGCGCTGGAAAGATAAAAAATACTAATTTAATGGTGAAATTTATTTGAAAAAAATAATGTCGTGAAAAAAGTTATGTACGTTTTAAAAAAATAGTGAAAATTACAAGTGACTTGCATGTGATGTAAATTATGTGACTCATATTGGTTACTAGAATTCTTACAAAAAAATATGGTTCTCAAGATAACCCTACCATATATACATATATATATATATATATATATATATATATATATATATATATATATATATATTATATATATATATATATATATATAGGAGAGATCAAATGAAAACTATTATTTTAGAAGAAAACCATTATCAAGCAATCACATAATTTCTAGTAATTTTCTTATTTTTTTTTTAAAAGGGTATTTTAGTAAAATAACATATCTCCTACTTTAGGTAATTACATCTTTTTAGAATTTAAATCCATTCTTTAATGACTTCTGTTTTTATTGAATCATTTAAAATATTCAAATAAAATGAAATATCATCTGTAGATTTCTCCATCATCATCTCTAAACTTCATCATCATCATTTTTAGGGTTTTCATCATCGTCATTTTTTAAAAGATTATACCCATCTCCATCGCCATTTTGAAAACATTATTTGAAGGTTTACATAAGATCCATGCTTTAATCGTTTTTGAATTGAAGCCACCAGAAACGAAGAACACGGCGATGATCATAAAAAAAGATGACTATTATCTTTATCATTCCTTATATTCATAAACAATGATGAGGTTGATAGGCCATAGATGATGAACCATGAAAGAAAACAATGATGATCATCAAAGAAGATGATGATGACGAAGAACAAAGTGAAAAAGGCAAAGAAGATGACGACGACAAAAAACACAGTGAAGAAGGCGAACATTGCGATTATGTATACGTAACACTTCTGTTACATAGTGAATAAGACAAACACTGCGATTATGTAAACGTAACACTTCTGTTACGTATACCTAACATTTTTGTTACATATACGTAACACTGCTGAATGTAACTTTTCTTTTACTTGTATTATTTATTTATTTCCTTGATTGCACATACGTATCATGAAATATAACAATTTGATAACTATAAATATGCCTTGATTACACACACTTATCACGAGAACGATTGAACATGGTTTACATAGACTAACACAACTTTTTTTAATTGCACGTACATTGTTGTATATACACAACACTACTCTTACATATAACGTAACACTTCATTAGTACATTGCATGTAACTCATACATAAACGTAACCAAAACATTTAAGTGAGCAAGTTATTAAAGATAGGGAGGTTTCCTACATACTCTCAATAAGTAATCATGTTACATATGAGCTTACATATCCGTATATATGATTGCAACTATCCCTTATAGTTTGATTTTTTAAAACAAATGTTGAAGATGTGATGAAAATGATGAAGATGACTTTCAATGTTTGTTTTTATAAAATTATTACACTTAATTTATGAGAGATGACAGAGAAGAGTGAAAGTAGGAATTTAATGGTGGTTTCCAAAACTAATATTTTTATGTTCTAGATTTACACTTACATCATTAATATAACCTCCTTTAGTTTTGAATTATTACTAAAATACAATAATCTATATGAACTATTGATCTAATAGCTTAATGGTTTATAAGTGGTTTTCATAGTTTTAATTATAACATGGTTTTCATTGGAACCCTTCCATATATATATATATATATATATATATATATATATATATATATATATATATATATATATATATATATATATATATATATATATATATATATATATAGGATGGAGAACGAATGTTAACCATTGTTTATTTCGATAACTCATTAACCCAACTAGTGGTTCACAGCAAGCTATGTCATAATTGTAAGTTGGATTTACAATGGTAAAACTAGTGGTGTACAATGAATGTTAAATTTAAAAAAGTGGTGTAGTTTTATAACAAAATAACATCATAGAAAAAATTAAGAGTGTTTTAAAAAAAGGGTGCAGTTTTTTTTAAAAAAGGGAGGGAAATTTTAAAAATGGGAGAAAATTATTACATCAGTGGTGTAACACGGTATAAAATTCAGTTACACTGCATAATTATGATGTAAGTGTTTGTTACATTAGTGTCAACGTGTTATCACAATATAGGTAGGTTAACAACCGTTCCTTCCAATATATATATATATATATTATATATATATGTATGTATGTATGGAAGCAAAATATGGATTATTTACTAACTTTTTTTATACTACTAACCCATAAACTCTACCATAACCTTTGATCAAATAAGAACTTCTATATTTTGCGAGAACTTCAAAAATTCAAGAAAAACAATAGAAGCTAATATTTGAACTACAATACTAACGTTATTATTAAATTTAACATCATTATATGAGTTTATATGTGATAATTTACATGTATTTGTATGTTTAGAACTTAAAACATATGTAAATAGTAAATTCTTACACATATGTATATGGTAAGCTTACACATGTATAAAACTTTATGATATACAAATACATGTCAATTAACACATATAAGTTCATAAAAATATGTTATGATTTAATAATAATGATAAGTATCTAGATAAAACATTAGTTTTAATAGTTTTTCGTGACTTCTCAGAGTTCTCATGAAAAATAAGAGTTCTCAAGACAACTCTCCTATATATGTATACACACACACATACACACATATAGGATAAGGATCAAATGTTACCCTCTATTACTCGGATAACTATGTTAACTTTTCAAGATCAATCAAAATAATTATTTTTTATTTAGAATAACATCATTACACTTATACAAAAATATTTTTAAGCGTAAAAAGATTACATTAGTGTAAGTTACACTTACATCTCGGAAATATTTATAGATCTAAGTGTAATTTACAATAGTGTAAACTTTTTTACGCTTACAAATTTACACATATACATAAAATAACATATTTTTGTATATATGTAATGATGTTATTCCAATAAAAAAGATTAAATGATTTTGATTGATCTTGAAGAGTTAACATGATTATCGTAATAACAGATGGTTAACACTTGAACCTTACCCTACACACACACATAAAAAGGTTTAAATGCAAAACAAAAGATATTGAAAAAACTCTTAAACTTAATCTAAGCCTTTAGTTGGTTAAGATCCATAATTCTAGATAATGTTCGACCAAGTCCCACCCAAGTACAAATTTGTACTTTTTTATTCAAAAATATCTAGAACCATGGATTATAATCAACCAAGGGCATGGATTTAGTTCAAAAATTTTCTTAGTTTCACTTGGTTTGTATTTGAACACTTCCATATATGTAGCTATAAAGTTAATTTACGCTTATAACTTAAAATGAATTATTTTTCAAGCTTATTGGATTTAGATAGACATACGCGTGTTACGACGAAGATTTTATACATAAATAAAACCAAAGAGAAATATATATTTGAAATATGTTTGTTTTATAGTATTTTAGTTAAAAAAGAAAATCAAATTAAATGTTTTATTGATTTTTGTATTAAGAGAGAGAAAGGCAGATTTTTTTTAATATGCTTGAATGATGCCTGTGTCCTCTTAATTCTTTCTTTTAAGAGTAAATTATACTTTTCACCTTTTAGTTTTATAGAAAATTTTAAGTTTCATACTTAAACTAAAGAAATCATAATAAACGTCATTTACGTTTAAAAAAGCTTGCACGTTTCGTCCTTTCTTTTAACGGTAGTCTATTTTTGACATTAAATAAGTCATGTGCTTGTCATGCGAGGGCAAAATGCTTATTTTATATCTATTAACCTAAAACTTAAAATTAAAAATAAAAATAAAATTAAAATTAAAAATAAAACTAAAAAGTATATAAAGTCCATAGCCCAATACTCATTCTCACAAGTCTCTCTCTCAACCATTCTGAAAGTCATGTCTCCGGCGACCACCACTGGCGATGTCTCCGGCACCATCACCACTCTCCGCTTCGATGTCTCTCTCACCCGTCTTTCTCTCCCTCTTTCTCTATCTCATGGCTGAAGAACCCTAGATCGGAAGAATATCTCTGATTTCATAAACCTAAACTGATAGAGGGGATGGTGGTTTATGGTGATGGAGGTCACAATGATGGTGGTCATCTAGTTGTAATTTGGTGCTGATGGAGGTACGATGGTGGTGGTCTGGTGATCATGGGTTAGGGGTTGATGGAGGTGATAATGGTGGTGGTCGCGGGTTGGAGTTTGATGGAGGTGACGATGGTGGTGGTCTGTGGTCGTGGGCTAGGGTTTAATGAGGTGATCATGGTAGTGATTGGGTGCTCACGGGTTAGGGTTTGATGGAGGTGACAATGGTGGTGGTCAGGTGTGGCGACCCTAAAAACTAAGATTAGGTAATTTTATACCAGGGTTAATATGAGTTAACCTTATATTTGTATGTGTGCTTTAAATAAATTAAAGGTGTTATTACGTGATGATGTTTTATATGTGAATGTGTATTAGCATATAAAATATATGTGTATGCTTTATAAGTTGCATGAATGCATGATTCTATACGTGTGCATGTAGGTACACATTTGTGACAATTATGAAATATTAAGAATGTTAAACTATAAGATTATGTGCTTAGCTATGTGAATTATATATCATATATCTAATTAATATATAATAAACTAAGTTTATAACCTAATCAATTAAATTAACTTTTTGGAATATTATCATGAAGAACCCTAATTAAGCTAATCTTGAAAACACTTAAACATCATCACCAAACAAATACTAAGCACACTCTTAAGTGTAACACAGGGTCAATTATACACTAAGTATACTTCTAATATCGACATCTAACTTTTACCAATTAATGAACTTAAACATAAATTCTTCATACTTAGCTTAAAAACTAATTTTTGCCATAACCCTCGGTCGATAACCCAACCCACAACATCATTACCAACATAACACTAATCCCATCCAATACATGACACTTAACACATCTAAAAATTGAACACCTAGCAAACCAACTCATCAAAATTCATGATGGTTCTAGCCATTACTTTCGGCCAACTTCCATGCATATTCATCAAGCATAAGACACTAAGCAAACCAGGAATTGTGCCATATAAGTGCCCTATTAAAACACCTCATCAATGGTAATTATTACTAATTTGCTGTCAAAATTTCTCGGTTAACCAAGACATGGAACCGCCACCACATCCACAAACTATATTCTCAAAACTCTCGGCCGACTTTATGCATCATCACCATACTAAAGACACCAAGCATTCTCTTAGGTTGCCACATAACTCATTAGTAATCATTATTAGTCCTTGTTGTCATCCTCTTGGCTGATTCATGAATCACCACTAACTCATTCTTTTGGATTCAAAAATCACCACAAACACAAACCGAAAGACACCACAATTACTATAACTCTTGGTCTTTATTCTCTCCCGGGTACCATGCAACATTAACCAATTACATCACCACACAAACACCACTAGATTACTTCAAGAATTTCCTTGTTTCCTTGGTTCCCATTCCCACGGTTTTGATAACAACCAAATAACAACATCAAAGGTTCTGTATTATCAACAATTTTGGAGAATTCTTCAAGTTCAAGAACACTTTGGAATTCAGAAGCCATCTTCAGCTTTCTTTCATCTAATTAATGAGGTTTGATTCTTACAAACTATGTTAAAACAAGAGATTACACATGTGTTATACATACATATCTAACTAGCTTGTTATATGTAAACATCAAAAAAAAAAACTATTCCAAAAATCACTTAAACATCTGATTTTTCTTGTATCAAATTCAGTATGGAGAAGTTCTAAAACTACAAATTTAAGAAGTTTTATGATAATCAAGAATTTAAAATAAAATAAAAGAATTGAAACATGTGTTGATTCATTAAATATTTAGTAAAATAGGTTAATAGTTAAATGATTGTGATTGTGGGAATAAAAAATTAAAAATCAATCAGAATATATTAAAAAATAAAAATCTGGAAATTTTGGGAAATTATTATTTGTTATATTAATTTATGTGATTTATTTAAAAAAAGTAGAAGAAAATACTTAAAAAAAGATTTAAAAGGTGATAAAATCTAAAAAAATTATCGGAAATTAATTATAGATAGGTATTAACTGAAAATTTTATATGTTAATCTGGATTTTGAGATATTACAGTATATAAAATTTGGAAATTTTTGGTTGACTATAGCTACTGTTTTGGAGTTTCTATTGAATTAAGATGCTGAAAATTTTAAAGAAATAAAATAATTTTATTTCTAACTTGTAATTAATTTTTATAGGATATTGCTGGAATATAATGTGAGTTTCATAGCCTCATTTTACATTTATGAATTTTGGGGGAAAAAGCATACTGATTTTGGTTGATGCAAATATAAATAAGACTTTTTGATAAATCTTGTCATTGTGCCATAAGTTGCAACCATTAATTCGGATGAGGAACCGTCTGATAATGTAGGTAGCGCTACTTAGGAAAATATTTTCTGCACCAACAGGATGAGTGTTGTGATGCTATATTATCTGATTTTATGATTTGTATGTGTGACAGTTATAAATCACCTGGCATATAAGTAGGTTTGGTTGTGATCTTATTTATGTTGCATCAATATATTTTGTTTAGTCATTAAACCTATGTTCTCACCAACATTACGTTGACTATTTTGAGTATGCTTTTTCAGGTAAATAAAATGACTCATAGTGTTATGCTTTCCTTTGATGTGTATAATGGGTGGTATGAAGTAATTGGAAAGATGTGTGTTAAAGTAACCGTGACTTTGATCGATCTCAGCGTAACAATGGACACACATATCCACTACTACTGAAGACTGAGAAGCGGTTACTAGTATCTTTTGTATTAGGGTTACATTAAAATATGTAAAAGTCTTTATGTAGACAAATTTTGTATACGAATTATGAATGTAACCCGAATATATATATAAATGAATGATGTGCTGTTATGTTAAATTACTTATTATGATTATTTTATCTGTAATCAATGTGTTCCGTACCGATAGTCACATCAAAGCTTTTCACGCTTTCGTCGGGATGTGACAGCTTGGTATCAGAGTCATTGGTTATGGAGAATTAGGTATTATTAGCAAATGCCTAGACTATAACCATAAGCTCATATGATAGCAGGTCATCAATGTGATATTGTTTTCTTTGTATGATTTTATGTGATCATATTCATGCATAGATAAGAATGAAACTTGAGATATATATGATTCATATGTGAAAATTTTATGAATTTTGTTTTATTTACATTAGTTAATTTGTAAGAATTTTTGCAGCATGAATTCTGATAGCTACTATAATGAAACTGATAATTCGGATCATAGCAACCATAGAGAAACAACACCTGAGATAGAGCCTCAGAACAAAATAGAAACACCTCAACCTGAGACCCGGACCAACACAGCGCCAAAGTTTTACGTCCGACTCCATGGGAGGTTATACAATCACGACACCAAGAAAAAGGGTACGACATGGTAAGAAGTTTTCAACTAAGAAAATCAAGGAGCAAGAAAACAGAGATCCAGAAACCCTTTCCTCGACATTTGATATAACACCTGTAATCCAACCTGATAATTCCAAAATTAAAGAGAGAGGAATTAAGAGACAAAGGTTGGAGGGATGTCAAATGAAGATTACTAGACAAATTCTTTAGAAGGTTAAGAAGATACAACGAGAAATTCGGGTGCTACAAGCAGATGTCAAGGAAGTGAAGAAATAAAGCAAGAGTATCTTCGCTAAGATATGGAACTGGGTCTGGGGAAATTAGAAAGATAGGAAACTTTATTTGTTATGTGTGACTGTTTTAATATATAAAATAAGAATATAATGGAATATCTTGTTTATGGCTATTTAATATTATGATGTAATGTGAATAAAATTATGTAATATTAATATAATTGGTGTGTAGTGAAAAATACTGCTAAGAAAAGATACCCAACCAGTACAAAGAACTCCACGTGTTGGGCGACCAAGAACTAGGTTTGTAGAAGAAGCTCCACCGGTAAACACTGCCACAAATGAGGATGAGAGGATTTCACGGATAGTAACTCGATAGCTGGAAGCTGCAATGCCTACATTAGTGACTCAGCTTCAGCAAGCTCTTAAATCTAAAAGAGTGCCGTCTGGAGATAATGGACCAGAACACGCTAACAAAGTGGAGAACCACGAAGGGGAGGCTATATATGACACTAGAAAAGGTTGTTCTTATAAGACTTTTATGTCTTGTAAACCCCGAGACTTTGACGGAAAGGGTGGAGCAGTACAAGCCTTACGCTGGTTAGAGGAAATATAGTCAGTTTTAGACATCAGTGATTGTGCTAATGACTGCAAAACCAGGTTTGCTTCGTATTCTCTTAAAGGAGAAGCACAATCTTGGTGGAAAATGGAAATCCAAACAAAGGGAAGGAATGTTATGAATGAGTTAAGTTAGGAAGAATTTAGGAAACTAATGATTGAGAAATACTGTCCCTATAATGAGTTAGAAAGGATAGAAGTAGAATTTTTAGCACTAGAAATAAAGGGTGCCGCTATTCAGGAATATATTGATAAATACAATGAATTTTCTAGATTAGTGCCCCATTTAGTGACTCTTGAAACAAAAAGGATAGGGAGATACATCTGGGGTTTAGTACCACAGATAAGAGGAATGGTGAAATCTGCAATGCCAAACACTTTCCAGGATGCAGTGGCTCTAGCAGGAAGTTTGACAGACGAGGTGATTAGAAACGGATTGTTAACTACAACCAAAATAGGAGAGAAAAGGAAATGGAACAATAACACAGGAAGGAACTTTGGAGGAAACTAGAATAAGAAGGTCAACAGAAACCCAGAAAGAAACTATATGGGAATCATGCAGGAGGAAAGACCACGGACAGAAAGTCAACCTTAGTGCAACACCTGCAAGAGGCATCATGTTGGGAGATGTATGCAGGTAATTTGTTATAATTGCAAGAAGAAGGGACATACATCAAGAGAATGTAAGGGGCCTACAAATTCCAAACAAGTATGTTACCAGTGGGGAAAAGAAGATAATCTATGCAATAGATGCCCGAAACTGAAAGGAAAAACTCCAAAGAATCTCAATAATGCGCATGGTTGAGCATTTGTACTTCAAGCTGAAGAAGCAAGACAAGAACCAGAAGTGGCGACGGGTACGTTCCTTATCAATGATCAATACGCAGTGTTATTTGATACGGGAGCAACCCGAAGTTTTGTTTCAAATCATTTCAAACCCCTACTTGGATTAACATCAGAGAAACTGAAAAAATAAGTATACAATAGAGTTAGCTGATGGAAACATGATAGAAGCTAATGAAATTATTCCTAACTGTATTTTAAACTTAGAAAATCATTGCTTTGACATAGATCTGATCCCTGTTGAATTAGGAGGTTTTTATACTATAGTAGGTATGGAGTGGTTAAGTAAGAATCAGGCAGAAATCATTTGTGGAAAACGAATGATCAAAATACATCTAACTTCAGATAACCAAATTCTTGTCATACACGACGAGAAACCTAGAGGTCCTATCAGAATGATTTCTTGTATGAAGGCTCAGAAATATTTGAAAAAGAAATGTCTAGCATTTCTGGCTCACATAGCTGATACCAAATCAGTTAAACAAAACTTGGAAGATGTTCCTATTGTTAGAGAATATCCAAAGGTATTTCCTAATGAATTACCAGGATTGCCGCCCCCGCTTCAAGTAGAATTCAAAATAGAATTAGTTCCAGGAACAGCACCAATTGCCAAATCTCCATATCGATTAGCGCCATCAGAAATGAAGGAATTGATGAATCAACTACAAGAGCTGTTGAATAAGGGATTTATACATCCTAGCGTTTCACCATGGGGAGCTCAAGTCCTGTTCGTGAAAAAGAAAGACGGGACCTTTAGAATGTGCATCGACTATAGAGAACTTAATAAAGTGACTATTAAGAATAGGTACCCACTTCCTCGAATAGATGATCTATTTGATCAATTACAAGGATCAAGCTATTTCTCAAATTTGACCTGGGATCAGGTTATCATCAGTTAAGAGTACAAGAAGAGGATATACCTAAAACTGCATTTAGAACCTGATATGGTCATTATGAGTTCCTTGTGATGCCATTTGGCTTAAAATGCTCTAGCTATATTCATGGATCTAATGAACAGGGTATGCAAACCTTACTTGGATAAATTTGTCATAGTCTTTATAGATGACATTTTAATCTATTCTAAAAGTAAGGAAGATCATGAAAAGCATCTAGGTAAACTTTGGAGTTACTTCAAAAGAAGAATTGTACGCAAATTCTCAAGTGTGAATTTGGAAGCGAGAAGTACAATCTTAGGACATGTGGTTAATCAAGATGGAATTCAGGTCGACCCAGCAAAGATTGATGCAATTAAGAAGTGGGAATCTTCGAAAACCCAACTGAGATACGTCATTTCTAGGTTTGGCCAGTTATTATAGGAGATTTATAGAAAAATTTCTCATGAGTAGCCCAACCTTTGACGGAATTGACCTAGAAAGATAAGCCATATGTTTGGGGAGAAAACAGAATACTGCATTTGAGATTTGAAACATAAATTATGTAGTGCTCCTATTTTAGCTCTTCCAGAAGGTACTAATGATTTTGTAGTATACTGTGATGCATCACATCAAGGTTACGGATGTGTTTTAATGCAACGGAATAAAGTAATTGCATATGCGTCTCGACAACTCAGAGGAGTGAAAGAATTATACTACTCATGATTTAGAACTAGGAGCAGTAGTATTTGCACTTAAGAGTTGGAGACACTATCTATATGAACCAAATGCATAATTATACGGATCATAAAAGTCTGCAACATATATTCGACACAAGAATGTTGAATATGAGACAGAGAAGATGGGTAGAGTTACTGAGTGATTATGATTGTGAAATCAAGTATCATTCAGGCAAAGCGAATGTAGTGGCCAATGCCTTAAAGGAAGGAAAGAACCAGCCATTACGAGTTCGTGCTATGAGAATGGAGTTACATTCAGAACTATAAGTCAATCCGAGACGCTCAACAGAAAGATGAATTGAGAAGTGTAGTGGAACAGAATGAATAAATAGAAGTTATGTCAGATGGAATCTTGAGATTTAAAGGAAGAATTTGGATTCCTGACAATGACATACTTAGAAAAAACATTCTGAGTGAGGCACACAGGTCAAGATATTCAGTACATCCAGGGAATAATAAGATGTACAAGGACCTGAGAAACCAGTATTGGTGGCAAGGAATGAAGAAATAAGTTGCAAAATTTGTAGAAAAATGTGATATTTGTTCAAGGGTTAAAGCCAAATATCAAAAACCCTCTGGACATTTACAACAACCAGAAATCCCTAAGTGGAAATAGGACCAGATTACCATGGATTTTGTGACCAAACTACCTAGAACCCCAAATGGGTATGACATGATATGGGTTATAGTTGATAGACCGACTAAATCAACTCATTTCTTACCAATCAGATAAGATTATAAAATGGAGAAATTAGCTAAGATTTATATGAAAGAGATCGTGTCTAGACAGGGAATACCAATTTCAATTATATTGGACAGAGACAGCCGATTTACTTCAAGATTTTGGCAGACCTTGCAAAAAGCATTAGGAACAAAAATAAATATGAGTACAACATATCATCCACAAACAGATGGACAGAGTGAGAAAACCATCCAAACATTAGAATATATTGCGAGCTTGTGCATTAGATTTTTGGTAGTTGGGATACACACTTACCTTTCATAGAATTTTCATATAATATAGCTATCATACTAGTATAGGAGTAGCACCATTTGAATCTTTATGAAGAAAGTGTAGGTCACCTTATGTTGGAATGAAGTGGGAGATAGACAACTTATAGGCCAGGAATTTATACAAGAAACATCTGATAAGATCTTTGAAATCAAAGACAAATTGATGCAGCACGTGATACACAGGAGTTATGCTGATATAGAAGAAAGCCGTTAGAATCTCAGTGTGACATCCGTAATTTTCCATTACCAACTCCGTTAGTTCCGTTAAATCTTGCATACACGTGTCGGGAGCACACACTAGTTGTCGTTGAACGTTGGTGACTTAATAATAATTAATAATGATAAACAGATAATTATTCACTAATATGTTGTATTGGTTTGATTATGCGATTTAATATTAATTGTGAATTTTATCGCGTAACGTGGAAACGTGTGTGTTGGATGTTTTGTATCTAGTGAAGATAATGCATATGATTATTATTTTAGTTTATATGCTTATTATTTTATGTTTAAACCTTTTAAAAAGTAATTAAAGCTTATTTTAATAAAATACAATTATAAGGGTTAAAAGGGTAATTATGGATTATTAAATAAAACAAAAATCCCACCCTAGCCCCCACACCATTCTCGGCCGCGATCATCATCTCCACACACACACACCTGTGAATTCAGCCTAGAACAAGCATTGTGCTTCGTTTTGGTCGATTCCAAGAACTACATACTTTAGAGGCTTCAATTCTCACCCATTACGTGATTAAAGGTTAGTTTCTTTGTGGTTTCCATGGATTTTTAGTCTTGGCCGAACCCTAGTTTTGAAACCTGCAATTGAAGTTTTCTTGGTTGTTTGTTGATGTAATGTGTTAGTTGGATTGTATATATGTTAGTTAACGTCGATTATGCAAGAAAGCTTCGATTTTGATTCATTGTTCATAGGTTACTAAGAATAGTAACTTTATTTTGCATGAATTGATGATTTGATGATGTATGAATGTTATGGATGTGTTTATAATGATTAGATGCTAGATTGTTGATATGAATTGAAATCGAGAATGCACATTGTAGTTCTTACCTTGCTAAAAATAGTAACTTTTGATGTTGAATGTTGATGAAACATGCCAATTAGATGTTGTTGATCATGTCTAGATATTGTTATGGACTTAATTTGGTATGCAAATGGTAAATTCATGAATGTAGTGTGAGTTTGATGAATTTGGGATGTACTTTCCCAAAAGGGAAACTTTAATTGTGCAAATCCTTGAATTGATGATTTGAGCATGTTTGAGACATTAGGACCATGCTAGTGTGTTCATGGATGGTTTCTAAGGTGATTAAATGTGTTGTTTAGGTTATATGAATGTTGATTTGGTTTGTTACCTGTTTTGGCCTGTTTGTGGAAAATCATGGCATGAGTCATATAGGTAAGCTAGGACTTTGTTGATTGATGGTTGATTAAGAATGAACATTTTGGATGATATGAGCTATGGAAATTGGTATGTTAATGATCATCATACACACGTGCGAATCTGAGGCCCCTACTTAGTAGGATTGGCAGGGTTTAGGGTGTGAAGTCGTGAGTGGCTTCACATGGCATGTGATGCGTGATTTGATCCTTGTATGGTGTATTATTTGTGTTATAGATGTTATGAGCATGATAATAGTTTGAGATTCGCATGACTTGTATGATATCTGGCTGTATGATGATCTAATTAGTACATGTGGTTAATGAAGTGCTATATGTAATCAATTTGTATGTTAATCATGTGTGATAGGCTGTTATGCTTGTTTGAATGGAATTCACCTATAATGTCACCAACGGGTCAAACGGGTCAACTGGGTCAAATGTGTCTTGTCTTCTAAAACTTTGAGTTCTTTGGTTTGTAAAGCACTTAGGGTTTCAATATGATTCTGTGTACACGTACTTATGTACTCTCGTGTTCTAGGTAACCTTTGAAGGGTTGTCTTTGCACCTATCACCAGTTCTCTTTAGTCATTATCTTTACACACCAGGTGAGTTCATGCCCCTCTATTTTTATAAACCTTCTTCTTGGGGGAGGTAGCATACTTGTACTCAAACACTATTTCATTATTATAAGTTGTGTATGTTTTAACATAGTGCTTAATACCTTGAAAGTCCTCACACTTTGGATCGTTAATAATGGTAACTAGCGGGAAATCTTGGGTAGTACTACTGGGTCTGACGAGCCCCACCTGTGCGACTCGAGGTCAAACGGGTGCAATATTGTCCTAGACACAAATATCGTCACGACCTGGTAAGTCGTGACGGGAGGCAACAAACGCAACACAGTCAGCTTCGATCGCGAAATCACTATGGTTATTACTTGTGAATATAGACTAGCTATCTATTTCAATGCACTTCTTATGTTATGTAAATGTTATTGTTTATGATAAACGCAAACTCTTGAACTCACCAACCATTGTGTTGACATTTTAGTATGCTATTCTCAGGTTGTTAACTCTGCTTGCCATTAGGAGCACCACACGGGTCCAGCATGCATTCTAAGACTCTATTTTAAAGACATATTTGTTGGTATCTATTTATGAGTGTTTAAATATTTGGGTTGGCGCATGTTTTGCCAAATATGCATTTTTTTATATTTTGGGTTTGTCTTATTTACAAAACGCTTCCGCATGGTTTTAAAGTTTGAACTTTGGTTGGTTTTATTTTTAATGTGGCATATAGTGTCGTTCTAAGTAACTATTGTCTGTGATCCTGGTTTGTTCACACGCCTCGCGGTAAAACTCCACACGTGGATTTTGAGGGTGTGACAGATTGGTATCAGAGCCATTGGTTATAGGGAACTAGGTTGCATACACACACTAGACTATAACCGCACAGTTGTTAGTTACTTATCGCTTACTCTCCTTACTGTATACTCATTGGCATACGCAACACGTACTTCGTAGCATGGCATCGTCGTCTAGAAATTTGGGTAAGAGACCTGCACGATCTGAGTCACCTCCTACGTCTCCCGTACCCGATAGGGGATTTAACTGGCCCCGGCATCCTTATCCTCCTGGCGAGATAGACTGGGATCAGCCTTTCATACCTCCTGAGCTCGATCCTCAGCGAAACTGGGATTTCTACCCCACCTACATAAACCGTATGGCTTAAAGAGAGGTACCACCAGTAGCTCCTACACGACCTAGGACTAGGTCATCGACCGCCTCTGCATTGCCTACTCTTCATACCTTGAGCATCCCTCTGGAGCAGGCATTTGCGGCCCTAGTAGCCACTCTAGACACGGAGCGACAGCGGATTAGAGGACTCACTGATGAGAACTCTGCATTACTATCTGAGATGCGTCAGTTGCGTTTCCTGGTAAGGACGCTTCAGGAGAGACTCTCGATGGCCATCGGTGGACATCATACTCTGGCAGGCAACGTTGTAGCACTTAGTGGGCGCATGGATGCACAGGATCACCATAACATAGTGATCGATGATAGGTTTGCTGATCTAGAGGCACAGCTAGCAGCACTTCAGGTTGTTGAAGGCCCTGCACCTTTGGTGAATCCTGATGAGGAAGACCCAGAAGAGGAACCCGAGGAAGCCCCCGAAGAAGAACCAGCAGAGATGGATGAGGACAGTGACGGATCTGACGTACTGGACTGATTCTACTTTTAAATGACTTAGACTATGTGGTGTTTCTTTTCTTTGAAACCTATGTGCGAAGGGTTGTTTCCCACCCAACTGACAAACTTAAATTTTGACATGGATGGAATATTTTGTGACTCAATTGTAATTTATTTATCTTTGGTTATTATTTATGTTATAAATGTTGTGGTTGTGGTGAATGCATTATTTCTTATTGTTTACTGTACCTTGATGAGATTAATGTGTTGGATGTTACTCATTATTGTAATTGTGAATTGTAAAGTGAAATATGGACGCACGAGGAAGAGGACGTGGGCGTGGTCGTGGACGTGGCGCCGGAGGCCGTGGTGCCGGAGCCATAAACATGACGCCTGCAGAATTGGCGGCATTAATTAACGAACATGTTCAGGCGGCAGTGGCTGCTGCCCAACCGGGACAACCAGCAGGTAAATGATAACAAGAGGTTAAACTAATTATTCTAGTTAATTGTCTAGGATATCTGACTAATGTTTGGGTTGTCAAAACAGGACCACCACCATGTACCTACAAGTCCTTCATGGACTGTAAACCCCATACCTACAGCGGGACGAAAGGGGCTGTAGGGCTTGTAAGGTGGTTTGAGAAGACAGAGTCTGTCTTCGCAAAATGCAACTGCCCGCCTGCTGATCAGGTGAAGTATGCCACTGGGACATTGGAAGGCGTAGCACTTTCCTGGTGGAATGCCCAGGTGCAAATGCTGGGTCAAGCCTTGGCTAATGAACTACCTTGGGATGAGTTTAATGGGATTATGACCGAAGAATACTACCCCCGAAATGAAGTGCAAAAACTGGAGATTGAGTTCTGGCAACTAAAAATGCAAGGCTCAGAAATTGAAGCCTACACGACCCGTACTCATGAGTTAGCCACTTTATGCCCAGGGATGGTGAATGAAATGCCCAAGAGGGTTGAGCATTATATACGGGGATTGGTGCTCGAAATTCAAAGTATGGTAACTGCCTCTAACCCCACTACCATACAACAAGCTACCCGAACAGCCCACAGGCTGACTGATCAAGCAGTCGAGCAAGGTCGATTACCTAAGCGGGGTGCGGTGGCAAGCGTGCCCGACCATAAACGCAAGTGGGATGGTTCAAGCAACAAGGGATCGTCATCTAGCAGCCAATCTCAACCTCAACAACAGCAGCAAAGTCAGCAACAGCAACGGAAGTTCGATAACAATCGAAGCTTCAACCAGGCGACTCCCTCAAATCAAGGACCCGGTGGGTATGGCGGAAGACAGCCGAAGTGCAACCGGTGTAACTACCACCATGTGGGTCGATGTGATAACTTCAAGTGCCAACGTTGTGGGAAGATTGGTCACGCAGCCAAAGACTGCCGGGGTGAACTGATGAAAAAGCCACAACAATCACAAGAAACTCCGAAAGGTTGTTTTGAGTGCGGAAAAGAAGGCCATTACAAACGCAACTGTCCCCAACTTAAGAGGAATGGTAATGGCAACAACAACAATGGAAACAACAGCAACAATAACAATGGCAACAACAATAACAACAACAATGGTAATGGCAACAACAATGGTGGAAACAACAATGGAGCCAAAGGAAGAGCCTTCGTCATTGGCTCAGGTGAGGCTCTAAACGATCCTACAACAGTAACTGGTAAATTTTCGGTTAATGGTCGTTTTGCTACCGTATTATTCGATACCGGAGCCGATAGAAGTTTCGTGTCCACTAGGTTCTGTAGTCTTTTAAGTGATATGCCCTCAGCCTTAGAATCTAAATACACCGTAGAGTTAGCTGACGGTACACAGATTCACGTAACGCATATTCTTAGAGACTGCAAGATAGAGCTTGCTGGTCATACATTCACCATAGATCTCATGCCTGTTACGTTAGGAAGCTTTGATGTGGTAGTAGGCATGGATTGGCTTTCCGATAAACAAACGGAAGTCATATGCCACGAGAAGATCATACGGATTCCCATTGGTGAAGAAGTCCTTACGGTCAGAGGTGATAGAAGTGGTGCGGTGATAGGCATCATCTCGTTCATGAAGGCACAGAAGTTGTTACAAAAGGGTCGTCTGGCCATATTGGCGCTCGTCACAGATAAACAGACCGAGGAAAAGAAGATAGAGGATATACTCGTAGTTTGCGAGTTTCCCGAGGTGTTTCTGGAAGACCTGCCTGGATTACCGCCTCATCGGCAAGTTGAATTCCAAATTGAGTTAACTCCAGGAGCCGCTCCAATTGCGAGAGCACCGTACCGGTTAGCTCTGAACGAACTGCAGGAATTATCTGCCCAACTACAAGAGTTGTTGGATAAAGGGTTTATCCAACCAAGTTCGTCACCCTGGGGAGCGCCAGTTCTATTTGTGAAGAGAAGGATGGTACATTTTGAATGTGCATTGACTATAGGGAATTGAAAAAGGTTACTATCAAGAATAGATATCCCTTACCTCGTATCGATGATTTGTTTGATCAACTGCAAGGATCAAGCTATTACTCTAAGATTGATCTGAGGTCTAGGTATCATCAGCTGAGAGTTTGAGAAGAGGACATCTCGAAGACTGCTTTCCGTACACGATATGGTCACTATGAATTTTGGTCATGCCATTTGGGTTGACGAATGCACCAGCAGTATTCCTGGATCTTATGAACCGCGTGTGCAAACCCTATCTTGATCAGTTTGTTATCGTCTTTATTGATGACATATTGATATACTCAAGGACTGAGGAAGAACATGGAGAGCACTTACGTTTAATCTTGGAATTACTTAGAAAGGAACAACTGTATGCAAAGTTTTCTAAGTGTGATTTCTGGATACGTGAGGTACAATTCTTGGGTCATATTGTCAACGAGAACGGAATACATGTTGATCCTGCTAAGATTGAAGCGATAAAGAATTGGTCTGTTCCTAAGACACCAAGTGAGATACGACAATTCCTTGGATTAGCGGGATATTATCGATGGTTCATCGAAGAATTCTCTAAGATTGCACAACCTCATAGCCTTGACTCATAAGGGAACAGCATACAAATGGGGTGAGAATCAGGAATCTGCTTTCCAGTTGTTGAAACAGAAACTGTGTAGCGCACCAATATTAGCGTTACCGGATGGTAGTGATGACTTTTTAGTCTACTGCGATGCTTCTATTCAAGGACTTGGATGCGTCTTGATGCAGCGGGATAAGGTGATAGCTTATGCCTCTAGACAGTTGAAGATTCATGAGAAGAACTATACCACCCATGACTTGGAACTGGGTGCAGTAGTTTTTGCCTTGAAGATCTGGAGTCATTACTTGTACGGTACCAAATGCACCATCTACACCGATCATAAGAGTCTTCAGCATATATTTGAGCAAAAGGAGTTGAATATGAGGCAAAGGCGCTGGGTAGAGTTATTGAATGACTATGACTGTGCTATCAAGTATCATCCGGGAAAAGCAAATGTAGTTGCTGACGCGTTGAGTAGAAAAGAGACTGCTAAGCCTCGATGAGTGCGAGCTCTGCAACTGACGATTAGTACGCAATTACCTGAACAAATCCGTGATGCTCAAACTGAAGCTCTGAAGGTAGAAAATAGGGTTAGAAGGGTTACGGGAATGGAAAAGCAACTAGAAGTAAAAGCGGATGGAATTCGTTATTTCATAGATAGACTTTGGGTACCTCTACACGGAAATCTGAGAGACTTGGTCATGAGTGAGGCACACAAGTCTAAGTACTCTATACATCCTGGATCTGACAAGATGTATCATGATTTGAAGGCGCACTATTGGTGGCCTAACATGAAGCGGATGTAGCTACTTATGTGAGCAAGTGTCTGACCTGCTCAAAGGTAAAAGTGGAGTATCAAAACCATCTGGTCTACTACAACAACCCGAGATCCTATATGGAAGTGGGATCAGATATCAATGGATTTTATTACTAAGTTACCTCGTACTTCTACTGGTTGTGACACAATATGGGTTATCGTGGATAGATTAACAAAGTCTGCTCATTTCCTAGCGATAAAGGAAACAGATAAGATGGAGAAATTAACTCGACTCTATTTGAAGGAGATCGTTTCGAGGCATGGAGTACCGATCTCAATTATTTCTGACCGCGATTCTCGTTTCACATCACACTTCTGGCAGTCGTTGCAGAAAGCTTTAGGTACGCGATTGGATATGAGTACTGCTTATCATCCACAGACTGATGGTCAAAGCGAGCGTACTATACAGACTTTGGAGGACATGTTACGGGCTTGTGTGATTGACTTCGGGAATAACTGGGAAGTTCACCTACCATTGGTGGAATTTTCTTACAACAACACTATCACACTAGCATAAAGGCGGCACCTTTTGAAGCTTTGTATGGGAGAAAGTGTAGATCACCAGTTTGCTGGGCTGAAATTGGTGATAGTCAATTAACGGGTCCTGAGTTAGTACACGAGACAACTGAGAAGATTGTCCAGATAAGAAACCGCATGGCCGCAGCGCGAGACAGACAGAAAAGCTATGCTGACAAGCGACAGAAACCCTTGGAATTTCAAGTTGGTGACAAAGTCTTATTGAAAGTCTCACCATGGAAAGGCGTAGTTCGGTTTGGTAAGCGAGGAAAGCTAAATCCGAGATACGTTGGACCATTTGAGATAGTGGAAAGAATTGGTCCAGTGGCTATCGACTAGCCTTACCTGATTCATTGAGTGGAATCCATGATGTATTCCATGTTTCAAATCTAAAGAAATGTTAACGGATGAAACTATGGTTGTACCGCTGGAAGAAGTTCAAGTAGACGAACAGTTACGCTTCATTGAGGAACCTGTCGAGGTGATGGATCGAGAGGTAAAGACACTTAAGCAAAGCAAGATACCCATTGTCAAAGTTCGTTGGAACTCGAGACGTGGACCAGAATTCACGTGGGAACGTGAAGACCAAATGAAGCTTAAGTATCCTCAGCTATTCGAAAAGACGATGCCAGCCGGCGAAGGTACTGATTAAATTTCGGGACGAAATTTCTTTCAACATGGGGATGATGTGACAACTCATCCAAAACTCACTCGATTTTGATTTTCTTGTGCCAATGCAGTAGACCAGTGATGGAACACTCACCATGTAACGCAATTTTCGGGACGAAAATTCTTTCAACATGGGGATAATGTGACATCCGGTAATTTTCCATTACCAAACTCCGTTAGTTCCGTTAAGTCTTGCATACACGTGTCGGGAGCACACACTAGTTGTCGTTGAACGTTGGTGACTTAATAATAATTAATAATGATAAACAGATAATTATTCAACTAATAATGTTGGTTATTGTTGTGATTATGCAATTTAAATATTAATTGTGAATTTTATCGCGTAACGTGGAAACGTGTGTGTTTAATCCGTATGTTTTGTATCTAGTGAAGATAATGTATATGATTATTGTTAGTTTATATGCTTATTATTTAAGTTTAAACCTTTTAAAAAGTAACTAAAAGCTTAGTTTTAATAAAATACAAATTATAAGGGTTAAAAGGGTAATTATGGATTATTAAATAAAACAAAAATCCCAACCCTAGCCCCCACACCATTCTCGGTCACGATCATCATCTCCACACACACACACCTGCGAATTCAGCCTAGAACAAGCAATTGTGCTTCGGTTTTGGTCGATTCCAAGAACTACAACACGTTAGAGGCTTCAATTCTCACCCATTACGTGATTAAAGGTTAGTTTCTTGTGGTTTCCATGGATTTTTAGTCTTGGGCAAACCCTAGTTCGAAACCTGCAATTGAAGGTTGATTCTTGGTTGTTTGTTGATGTTAATGTGTTAGTTGGATTGTATATATGTTAGTTAACGTCGATTATGCAAGAAAGCTTCGATTTTGATTCATTGTTCATAGGTTACTAAGAATAGTAACTTTATTTTGCATGAATTGATGACTTGATGATGTATGAATGTTATGGATGTGTTTATAATGATAATTAGATGCTAGATTGTTGATATGAACATTGGGAAATCGAGAATGCACATTGTAGTTCTTACCTTGCTAAAAATAGTAACTTTTGATGTTGAATGTTGATGAAACATGCCAATAGATGTTGTTGATCATGTCTAGATATTGTTATGGACTTAATTTGGTATGCAAATGGTAAATTCATGAATGTAGTGTGAGTTTGATGAATTTGGGATGTACTTTCCCAAAAGGGAAACTTTAATTGTGCAAATCCTTGAATTGGATGATTTGAGCATGTTTGAGACATTAGGACCATGCTAGTGTGTTCATGGATGGTTTCTAAGGTGATTAAATGTGTTTTTTAGGTTATATGAATGTTGATTTGGTTTATTACCTGTTTTGGCCTGTTTGTGGAAAAATCATGGCATGAGTCATATAGGTAAGCTAGGACTTTTGTTGATTGATGGTTGATTAAGAATGAACATTTTGGATGATATGAGCTATGGAAAATTGGTACGTTAATGATCATCATATACACATGCGAATCTGAGGCCCCTACTTAGTAGGATTGGCAGGGTTTAGGGTGTGAAGTCGTGAGTGGCTTCACATGGCATGTGATGCGTGATTTGATCCTTGTATGGTGTATTATTTGTGTTATAGATGTTATGAGCATGATAATAGTTTGAGATTCGCATGACTTGTATGATATCTGGCTGTATGATGATCTAATTAGTACATGTGGTTAATGAAGTGCTATATGTAATCAATTTGTATGTTAATCATGTGTGATAGGCTGTATGCTTGTTTGAATGGAAATTCACCTATAATGTCACCAACGGGTCAAACGGGTCAACTGGGTCAAATGTGTCTTGTCTTCTAAAACTTTGAGTTCTTTGGTTTGTAAAGCACTTAGGGTTTCAATATGATTCTGTGTACACGTACTTATGTACTCTCGTGTTCTAGGTAACCTTTGAAGGGTTGTCTTTGCACCTATCACCAGTTCTCTTTAGTCATTATCTTTACACACCAGGTGAGTTCATGCCCCTCTATTTTTATAAACCTTCTTCTTGGGGGAGGTAGCATACTTGTACTCAAACACTATTTCATTATTATAAGTTGTGTATGTTTTTAACATAGTGCTTAATACCTTGAAAGTCCTCACACTTTCGGATCGTTAATAATGGTAACTAGCGGGAAATCTTGGGTAGTACTACTGGGTCTGACGAGCCCCACCTGTGCGACTCGAGGTCAAACGGGTGCAATATTGTCCTAGACACAAATATCGTCACGACCTGGTAAGTCGTGACGGGAGGCAACAAACGCAACACAGTCAGCTTCGATCGCGAAATCACTATGGTTATTACTTGTGAATATAGACTAGCTATCTATTTCAATGCACTTCTTATGTTATGTAAATGTTATTGTTTATGATAAACAAACTCTTGAACTCACCAACCATTGTGTTGACATTTTAGTATGTATTCTCAGGTTGTTAACTCTGCTTGCCATTAGGAGCACCACACGGGTCCAGCATGCATTCTAAGACTCTATTTTAAAGACATATTTGTTGGTATCTATTTATGAGTGTTTAAATATTTGGGTTGGCGCATGTTTTGCCAAATATGCATTTTTTTTATATTTTGGGTTTGTCTTATTTACAAAACGCTTCCGCATGGTTTTAAAGTTTGAACTTTGG
Source organism: Flaveria sonorensis (assembly GCA_025506505.1). Classification (NCBI taxonomy): domain Eukaryota; kingdom Viridiplantae; phylum Streptophyta; class Magnoliopsida; order Asterales; family Asteraceae; genus Flaveria; species Flaveria sonorensis. Next base: position 53,901,199 of record CM046432.1, on the reverse strand, counting down.
TTGGTTTTATTTTTAATGTGGCATATAGTGTCGTTCTAAGTAACTATTGTCTGTGATCCTGGTTTGTTCACACGCCTCGCGGTAAAACTCCACACGTGGATTTTGAGGGTGTGACAGATTGGTATCAGAGCCATTGTTATAGGGAACTAGGTGCATACAACACTAGACTATAACCGCACAGTTGTTAGTTACTTATCGCTTACTCTCCTTACTGTATACTCATTGGCATACGCAACACGTACTTCGCAGCATGGCATCGTCGTCCAGAAATTTGGGTAAGAGACCTGCACGATCTGAGTCACCTCCTACGTCTCCCATACCCGATAGGGGATTTAACTGGCCCCGACATCCTTATCCTCCTGGCGAGATAGACTGGGATCAGCCTTTCATACCTCCTGAGCTCGATCCTTCGCGGAACTGGATTTCTACCCCACCTACATAAACCGTATGGCTAATAGAGAGCGTGTACCACCAGTAGCTCCTACACGACCTAGGACTAGGTCATCGACCGCCTCTCCATTGCCTACTCTTCCTACCTTGAGCATCCCTCTGGAGCAGGAATTTGCGGCCATAGTAGCCACTCTAGACACGGAGGGACAGTGGATTAGAGGACTCACTGATGAGAACTCTGCATTACGATCTGAGATGCGTCAGTTACGTTTCCTGGTAGGGACGCTTCAGGAGCGACTCTCGATGGCCATCGGTGGACATCATACTCTGGCAGGCAACGTTGTAGCACTTAGTGGGCGCATGGACGCACAGGATCACCATAACATAGTGATCGATGATAGGTTTGCTGATCTAGAGGCACAGCTAGCAGCACTTCAGGTTGTTGAAGGCCCTGCACCTTTGGTGGATCCTGATGAGGAAGACCCAGAAGCGAAACCCGAGGAAGCCCCCGAAGAAGAACCAGCAGAGATGGATGAGGACAGTGAGGGATCTGACATACTGGACTGATTCTACTTTTAAATGACTTAGACTATGTGGTGTTTCTTTTCTTTGAAACCTATGTGGGAAGGGTTGTTTCCCACCCAACTGACAAACTTAAATTTTGACATGGATGGAATATTTTGTGACTCAATTGCAATTTATTTATCTTTGGTTATTATTTCTGTTATAAATGTTGTGGTTGTGGTGAATGCATTATTTCTTATTGTTTACTGTACCTTGATGAGATTAATGTGTTGGATGTTACTCATTATTGTAATTGTGAATTGTAAAGTGAAATATGGACGCACGAGGAAGAGGACGTGGGTGTGGTCGTGGACGTGGCGCCGGAGGCCGTGGTGCCATAAACATGACGCCTGCAGAATTGGCGGCATTAATTAACGAACATGTTCAGGCGGAAGTGGATGCTGCCCAACCGGACAACCAGCAGGTAAATGATAACAAGAGGTTAAACTAATTATTCTAGTTAATTGTCTAGGATATCTGAGTAATGTTTGGGTTGTCAAACAGGACCACCACCATGTACCTACAAGTCCTTCATGGACTGTAACCCCATACCTACAGCGGGACGGAAGGGGCTGTAGGGCTTGTAAGGTGGTTTGAGAAGATAGAGTCTGTCTTCGCAAAATGCAACTGCCCGCCTGCTGATTAGGTGAAATATGCCACTGGGACATTGGAAGGCGCAGCACTTTCCTGGTGGAATGCCCAGGTGCAAATGCCCAGGTGAAGTTAAATCCTTGGTATGTTGGACCTTTTGAGATAATTGATAGGATTGGTCCTGTAGCATATAAGTTAGACTTACCTCAGGAATTAAGTAGAATACATAACACCTTCCATGTATCTAATCTGAAGAAATGTCTAAATGATGAGACATTAAGAGTACCAATAAGGGGAGTCAAAATAGATGAGAAACTTCATTTTGTGGAAGAACCAGCGAAAATTATGGATAGGGAGGTGAAGAAATTAAGGAGAAGTAAGATCCCAATAGTAAAGGTCAAGTGGAATTCAAAACAAGGACCTGAATTTACATGGAAACGGGAGGATGAAATAAAAAGAAAACACCCCTACTTATTTGAGGTTAAACTGAATGAAAAGGACAGTTATAAAGACAAACTCCCAAGTCATCAGATACTGATAACAGATGAATTTCGGGATGAAATTCTTTCTACGGAGGGAGAATGTGACGACCCTGAAAACTAAGATTAGGTAATTTTATACCAGGGTTTATATGAGTTAACCTTATATTTGTATGTGTGCTTTAAATAAATTAAAGGTGTTATTACGTGATGAAGTTTTATATGTGAATGTGTATTAGCATATAAAATATATGTGTATGCTTTATAAGTTGCATGAATTCATGATTCTATACGTGTGCATGTAGGTACACATTTGTGACAATTGTGAAATATTAAGAATGTTAAACTATAAGATTATGTGCTTAGCTATGTGAATTATATACCATATATCTAAGTAATATATAATAAACTAAGTTTATAACCTTATCAATTAAATTAACTTTTTAGAAGATTATCATGAAGAACCCTAATTAAGCTAATCTTAAAAACACTTAAACATCATCACCAAACAAATACTAAGTAGACTCTTAAGTGTAACACAGGGTCAATTATACACTAAGTATACTTCTAATATCGACATCTAGCTTTTACCAATTAATGAACTTAAACATAAATTCTTCATACTTAGCTTAAAAACTAATTTTTGCCATAACCCTCGGCCGATAACCCAACCCACAACATCATTACCAACATAACACTAATCCACATCCAATACATGACACTTAACACATCTAAAAATTGAACACCTAGCAAACCAACTCATCAAAATTCATGATGGTTCTAGCCATTACCTTCGGCCAACTTCCATGCATATTCATCAAGCATAAGACACTAAGCAAACCAGTAATTATGCCATATAAGTACCCTATTAAAACACCTCATCAATGGTAATCATTACTAATGTTTTGCTGTCAAAATCTCTCGGTTAACCAAGACATGGAACCGCCACCACATCCACAAACTATATTCTCAAAACTCTCGGCCGACTTTATGCATCATCACCATACTAATGACACCAAGCATTCACTTGGGTTGCCACATAACTCATTAGTAATCATTATTAGTCCTTGTTGTCATCCTCTCGGCTGATTCATGAATTACCACTAACTCATTCTTTTGGCTTCAAAAATCACCACAAACACCAACCAAAGACACCACAATTACTATAACTCTTGGTTTTTATTCTCTCCCGGGTACCATACAACATTAACCAATTACATCACCACACAAACACCACCAGATTACTTCAAGAATTTCCTTGTTTCCTCGGTTCCCATTCCCATGGTTTTGATAACAACCAAACAACAACATCAAAGGTTCTGTATTATCAACAATTTTGGAGAATTCTTCAAGTTCAAGAACACTTTGGAATTCAGAAGCCATCTTCAGCTTTCTTTCATCTAATTGACGAGGTTTGATTCTTACAAACTATGTTAAAACAAGAGGTTACATATGTGTTATAGATACATATGTAACTAGCTTGTTATATGTAAACATAAAAAAAAAAACTATTCCAAAAACCTCTTAAACATCTGATTTTTCTTGTATCAAATTTAGTAGGGAGAAGTTCTAAAACTAAAAATTTAAGAAGTTTTATGATAATCAAGAATTTAAAATAAAATAAAAGAATTGAAACATGAGTTTATTCATGAAATATTTAGTAAAATAGGTTAATAGTTAAATGATTATGATTGTGGGAATAAAAATTTAAAAATCAATCAGAAAATATTAAAAAATAAAAATCTGGAAAGTTTGGGAAATTATTATTTGTTATATTAATTTATGTGATTTATTTAAGAAAAGTAGAAGAAAATGCTTAATAAAAGATTTATATAAAATCTAGAAAATTTTTATGATGACCTTTACAGTAAGTTAGATGTTAAGAATAAATTTCATGAATTAATTCATTAAAATAATAAATTTACATATTTTAGAATGTATAATATGTAGAAAATCGAATTAAATAGAAGCACAGTATGAAAAACTATGAAAATTTTACATAATATTTTAAATATTATTTAGAATCTTCTGTATAAATTTAATAATTTTTAGAGACTTGTAGTTATTTCCTCTATTGAGTGTAAATTTTTAAAAATTATAGGAAATTAATTATAGATAGGTATTAACTAAAAATTTTATATGTTAATCTGGATTTTTAGATATTACAGTATATAAAATTTAGAAATTTTTGGTTAACTATAATTACTGTTTTGGAATTTTTATTGAATTAAGATGCTGAAAATTTTAAAGAAATAAAATAATTTTATTTCTAACTTGTAATTTATGTTTATAGGATATTGCTGGAATATAAGGTGAGTTTTATAGCCCCATTTTACATTTATAAATTTTGGAGGAAAAAGCATACTGATTTTGGTTGATGCAAATATAAATAAGACTTTTTGATAAATATTGTCATTGTGCCATAAGTTGCAACCATTAATTCGGATGAGTAACCGTCTGATATTATAGGTAGCGCTACTTAGGAAAATATTTCATGCACCAACAGGATGAGTGTTATGATGCTATATTATCTGATTTTGTGATTTGTATGTGTGACAGTTATAAATTACCTATCATATAAGTAGGTTTGGTTGTAATCTTATTTATGTTGCATCAATATTTTGTTTAGTCATTAAACCTATGTTCTCACCAACATTACGTTGACCGTTTTGAGTATGTTTTTTCAGGTAAATAAAATGACTCATAGTGTTGTGCTTTCCTTTGTTGTGTACAATGGGTGGTATGAAGTAATTAGAAAGATGTGTGTTAAAGTAACCGTGAATTTGATCGATCTCAGCGTAACAGTGGACACACATATCCACTACTACTGAAGATTGAGAAGTGGTTACTAGTATCTTTTGTATTAGGGTTACATTAAAATATGTAAAAGTCTTTATGTAGACAAATTTTGTATACGAATTATGAATGTAACCCAAATATATATATAAATGAATGCTGTGATGTTATGTTAAATTACTTATTATGATTATTTTATCTGTAATCAATGTGTTCCGTACCGATAGTCACATCAAAGCATTTCACGTTTCCGTCGGGATGTGACATCAGGTAGTCGCGGGTTGGGGTTTGATGGGGGTGACAGTAGTGGTGGTCCAGGTGGTTGCGGGTTGGGGTTGATGGGGTGATGACAATGGGGGTTGGATTTTTGCAGGTTGGGATGGTGGTGGTTTTCAAATGTGTATAATTGATTTTGAGTTTCAAATTAAAATTTGGGGGTGGATGATAATGATGATGATGACGATGATATGATGATAATGATGATGATGATGGTGATTATAATATGACGATGATGGTGATTATGATATAACGATGATGAAGTGGGGGCGGCGGTGCCGGTGGTGGATGATGGTGATGGTAGCGGTGGAGAATGGTGAAGATGATGATGTGGATTATTATGGTATAATTATAATTTTTTTATGTCTTAAGTGAGTTTAGGTTTATTTTTATTATTTTTTAAAATGACTAAATTGCCCTCATGTGCAAAGCATAGGAACTGACTTAAGAGACAAAATTAACATCTCTTAGAGAAAATGATGAAACGTGCAAGCTTGTTTAAACGTAAAGGGCGTTTACTATAATTTTTTTAGTTTAAAGATAAAAACTGAAATTTACTATATACCTGAAGGACGAAAAGTGTAATTTACTCTTTTTTTATATAGTATAGATATAGATGTATAATTTAATATTTGCAAAGGAAACTTAAAGTTAGAAACTAAATTTTAAACAAAAGCTCTAAACTTCCTCAATCTACAAGGGACCATAATAATCTCATGTGTTTTCCTATATTACTTTCATGAAAATGTATCATACGAGTTCAAGAAAAACAAGTCACAAGTCAGATTTAGTGTATCATCATGTATTCGGTGATACGCAACTACACATGATATACTAGTATATATGCTCATTTGTTTTCGACACTCGCAAAGATGCCACTGAAATGCAAGACTTCGTATATAGTAACCCTATTAACTATACCAAATATACCTTCTGTATACAACTTAATGATTAGCATGCATACAGTAATGTAGTACACCCATATAGCTTGTGAACTCATAAATAATATCTTGCATGTATTTTAGTCACAAAAACAACATTTAGTCATGAAACTCACCTTTGCAGCTCTACCAGGTATCCGTTAATCTTCTGTTTAATTGCTCCTTTCATTTATCTAATAAGTGAAACGAGTATAATAATTTGTTTAATTGTAATGACGTTTATGATATTCAAAGACTTGTATTATTTTTATTAGAGTAAATTTCGGTTTCGATCCTTGTGGTTTAACCATTTTAACCATTTTAGTCCAAAAAGAAATCTTTGATCATATCATGCCCTGTGGTTTTATTTTTGTAATAGTTTTGGTCCCTCTATTAGTTTTTACAGTTAAATGTAAAGGTTCTTTGGTCATTTTACATTTGAAGGACTAGTTATGTAAATTATATTAGATTAGGATAATTGTTGTAATTTTTTAAAAAAATAAAAAATAAAAAAAAAACCTAAATATAATCTAACCTACACATCTCCAAATCTCCCAACCCACCCACCCCACCCCTACCATAGCTGCTGCAAGTGTGGTGATGTCGCAAGTAGGTGGTGGCGGTGGCGCAAGGGGTGGGGGTGGTGGTTATTTGAAGATGAGGAAAAAGACATTGGGGGATGATGGTTGTCCGATGATGGGGGTTGTTCGAAAATGAGGAAGAAGATGATGGCGACTGTGGTTGTCCGGTGGTGGTGCAAAGTGTGCGGCAATGGTTGTCCGGTGGTGGTGCCGATGGTGAAGATGGTGATTGTCTAACTTAGATTTCTTAGATTTATTATGAGGTAGAAGATGATGAAAATGGTGGTTGTCCGGTGATGGTGGCTTTCCGCAATGGTACCAAGTGTCCGACGACGGTGGATTTTCGCGACGGTGTCGAGTGTGCGATGATGGTGGTTGTGCGGTGGAGATGAAGCTCCCATTGTTGTGAAGCTACTATTACCGGTGAATTGAACCAAACAACACCACCGCCACCATGAGATTTGACTCATTCCAAACTAGATCAACACCACCATCGCCCCCCCTGCCGCCGCCGTCAAGCTCCTATTGCTATGTGTATTTCTTGCTTATCTGAGATTGTATTTTGAGGGTGTAAACTAGGTTTAGTGATTTGGGAAATCTTTGGTGTTAATTTATGAAAAGAGAAAGATGGTGGTATGTAACATCCCATATTGGTTGAGAAGGTGAACGAAGGCTTCTTTATAAAGGGCTTGAGACCTTCTCCACTATGACCCGTTTTGCCTGGGCAATGGTGGTACGTCCCGGCCAAAGCGGACAATATCATGGTGCGGTTACGCTGGGCTGTTACAGGTGGTATCAGAGCCAGGGCCAGGCCGGTGTGGCCAGGAGGACGCGGGCTCCCTAAGGGGGGGGGGGTTTAACATCCACATTAGTTGGGAGGTGACGAAGGCTTCTTTATAAGGGGCTTGAGACCTTCTCCACTGTTACCATTTTGCTGGGCGATGGTGGTACGTCCCGGTCCAGGTGAAAACAAACTGTGAGGCGATGGTGGTTCGTCCCGGCCAAAGCGGACAATATCATGGTGCGGTTAGGCTGGGCTGTTACATGGTAGCGGTTTCATTATCTTTAGCTGTGAACCAATCCCGCCACCGTGCCGACCAATATCGCTGGCATGGAAGGGTGGTAGTTGGTAGTGGTTGTGGTGGTTTATGAATTTTGAAGAAGATGAATGGGTATTCCATTTTCTTGTTTTCTATTATTTTTAAGTAAATTACACAAATAACCCCTTAATTATTAAATTGTTATATTAATTTACATAAATAGTCCTTTATGTTTAAAATGACCAAAATACCGTTACACTTAACCTAAAAAATTAACAAAGTTAGCGTTAGGGACCAAAATCATTACAAAATGCAAACGTCAGGCCTTGATATGTCCAAAGATTTCTTTTTGAACTGAAAGGGTTAAACAGATCTAACCTCAGGGACCAAAAATGAAATTTACTCTTTTTATTATAAAATCTTCCGGGTTGTTAAACGTACGTTCATTATTCAAGACTCTAATATCTTAAAGGGTCTTAAGAGACATGATAAGGTTCCTATTAGTTGAAATGAGACTAATAAACATCAATACACTTACATAGAGTTCCCTAGTCTTGACTATGACCTAGAATTTCATCTTCACATGTCCATGCATCATGTATGCATGAGCTGTTAGATATTTTAGTGTAATTGGATTGATCAACGACCTATTTGATTATAATATCCATCAAACAAGTCAGGAGGTGCGGAGTGCACACTTGTTTGAGTTTATTGTAATCTTTGAAACTTTAGTAGAGGCGAAGCCCTAAAGCAATGGGGTCCAAGGGACAACGCCCCCTTGGCGGGGTCTGGGGTAGTGACCCTGGGAGCGGGGTCCAAGGGGCGGCAGCCCCTGGCTGGGGTCGAGCTGCCACCGACAATTTTCTCCCCTTCCCGGGTTGGGGTAAACATTGCTTTATCAAAAAACGCACGAAGTTTGATTTTACCAAAATTTCACATGTGAAACTTGAGGGTAAAAAGTGTAATATTTTGATACTGTCACCGGTAGTTTTCTCCCATTCCCTGCAAATATTGATTTCGAAACATATTGGTCATTCTGTTCTTTCTTTGGGTTCACGAATATCACACAACAAAACATACTAATTCTTCATCTCGTTTGAGTTATATCCAATTGATTTTTTCGGGTGAACTGCAGTTTAATTTCGATCTGAAAGTGATCTTCAGGACTCTCAGATTATCCAAGTATAATTTCAAGTATTCTACATGTCTGTGGTGGATTGGTTTTATTCTAACATTGTAGCACGAACAAGGATGTCTTGAGCATATGTGTGTTGAAATAAGATAGGCCATATTGAGTGTAAGTAACCAAGATGCCCAAAAAGTAGCTTAAAAAACCTGGACGAGAAAATTTGGTCGCACGAGAAATTGCGCCACAGCATCCATAGTGTCGAAATTAATCTGTGATTAATACAAATTTAAAAGCCTGACTAGATGATCTTGAGTCCAATATATATCTAAGTTGTGTGATTTTTTTCATATAGGCTGTACTACATCAGTTGGTTATTAGTTCCTTTTTAGAGTAGCTCCTAATATACTTTTCAATTATTTTTGTAAATCATCAATACCTACATTTTGTAAAATTTAAACTCTTCATTTATTCGATAGTGAGAAGACATCTTACCACCATATATGATATCCCCGAGCGAGTGTTGATTATTAGAATTAGAACATGAAACCACTAGGTTCATACCTTAAGCTTATTTCCTCCCTCCCATGGTTAATGTTCACTTTTGTTACTATATATTCATCAAAGTACACTATGAAAATTATTTTTTCATATAGGCTGTACTACATCAGTTGGTTATTAGTTCCTTTTTAGAGTAGCTCCTAATATACTTTCAATTATTTTTGTAAATCATCAATACCTACATTTTGTAAAATTTAAACTCTTCATTTATTCGATAGTGAGAAGACATCTTACCACCATATATGATATCCCGAGCGAGTGTGATATTAGAGATTAGAACATGAAACCACTAGGTTCATACCTTAAGCTTATTCCTCCTCCCATGGTTAATGTTCACTTTTTTACTATATATTCATCAAAGTACACTATGAAAATTAAAATATAGATTAATGCTTGATTTATTTTCTTTCTGTTCTTCAATTGTCATGCGACATATATACTTATCATTATTCTCTACAACCTTAATATCAAATGCTCGTTGTTTATTTATAACTTTTACAAGTCAAAAGTACGTACACTGTTTAGTTTGTAGAAATATATATATATATATATATATATATATATATATATATATATATATATATATATATATATATATATATGTATGTATGTATGTATGTATGTATGTATGTATATGTATGTATGTATGTATGTATGTATATGTAGATTTCACATGTAGATTCATTGTATGCTGCTTACTATCTTGAACTAAAGGATTAAAAAATATCATCAATGCAATCTGAATAATTCTTGATTTGAATTTCAAACTTATAAAAGGTCACATACACTAGTTGATCAAATTACAACAAAGATAATTATCCCTGTAAATCTAGTAAACAGAAAAAAAAACAATATTAAAACACAGATAAAATTAGAACACATTAAGAAAAAAAAACTAAGAAATAACGACTCAAATCGTTAATAGGTTTAGTGTTTAGAGTTTAGACATAAAGAACCAGGACCATCAAGAAATGATATCAACGTGTTGAGCCCTCGAACAAGATCCAAATCATGCTACACAAGATCATTACTTATCCACTCCGGCGGGTACCATCTAATAGTTTGCATCTCATCCAAAGCTCCAGTGTTCTCCATCACCGGTACATAAAAATCTTCATCTCTTCCTTCTGCCATCATATCGCTGGCGGTGTTGCTACCGCCCTCAACCTCCTGTGGTCGTGGTAGCTGTGGTGGTCGCGCTGCTGCAGGACCCTCATTTTTAAGAAGCTCAATCCTTTCCTCAATTTCTAACAGCTTATGACCAGCCAAAGACACAATATTATTCAAGTGTGTTAAGTTCAAGGAAGCCAGTGACACTTTACCACTCAAGCATTCTGACATCATGTTCGCCATCGCGATATCGCGGTTCCCCATGATCTGCTTGTTGATCTGCTCCTTGACCTTGTTGATCCTTTCCTTAATGTAACTATCCTGATTCACCATATACTTGCTCCTCTCTATGGGTGACTTCTTCATGAACTCCTTTAGCATATTTTGTACTGCAATGTTGTCATCAGGCCATACCTCGGGCCGAGGCTCGAACGGGCTATACAAGATACCACACGCCTCGATGTCACATAAGATCGAGAGCTCGTTTAACTTCTTCTTCAAGCATTCTTTCCTTTTCATGAATGAGTTTTTTCTTGACTTGTAGTCCTCTATGAAGCAAGCTTCACTTTGCTCCTTGGCATGGTAGTGTGTGGCTTTCAATTGGTTCTCATGTGCTTCTTATATGTAAAAATAATGTTATATAGAATATTGTGGTTTTAATGACCTTATTTGGTAGTAATTATATTCAAAGATTCTGTCAAAAGTTCCTGGATGACTAAAATTAATTTAAGATTATGTAAAATAAAGATAGAATTGTTGTTTTTTTTTAAAAAGCATTTTCCTGCTGGTGGAAGTGAATAAGTAGTTTCTAAATTACGTTATTATTCATTTACTCCGATATCATATATACTTTGAAAAGCAAACACAACACCCTCAATACATGAGGACTAACTTAAGATGCATGAAAGCTTAATGTTTTTGACTTTGGCTAATTCTTTGTTTTCAAAGTTATTATTTATTATTATAATTATTATTTATTGTATTTTTTTCTCATATAGCTAAAAATATAACTTTTTATAAAATTCTGGATACACCGCTGTGACATGTTTATTTTTGTCTATGTTTAGGCGTAAGTTTCGTTCGAAACCAATAAATGTCAAATACAATGTTTTATTAATTTTTTTCAAAAAAACGTAATGGTTTTGGAAATTCTGAAGATATTTTTCGATGTGATTATCACTATGTATATTTTGATATAAGTTTTATTTAAAACGAATCATCGCAACACAAGGCCAAAACCCATGGTCAGGTTTGAGTATTATATAATTTTAGTTCTTTTCAATATTTCGATATTCCGTTACGATATATAATGTTTATTTTCACTATTTTATTTGAATTGGCGCAACGCGCGGTCAAAATACTAGTTTGAATATAAAGTTAGAAGATTTATATGTTATAAATATAAAACAAGGAATAGGTTTCCACATATATAATGCCCATTTGCATACTGTCGCAAAGATAAAATCTCCATCTAAGGCTTTAAAACTTTTAAAAACTCCAATAAATGTTCACTACAAACTGAAGATCCAAACTGCTATCATTTTCAAATCGGTCCTTGGTGTTATCGAAATGACATCCCATGTGACTGTCAACTCATATCTGAGCTATTTTGTATAAATACTCTCTTAATGCTTATTAATAAGTGTATGTGAATATTATATATAAACTAGTACTAAACTTCTCGCGTTGCAACGGGGAGGTAAAATCATGCAGAGTAGCTCAAACGGCACACCAACATTAATGAACACCATCACAGAAAAAACTCATATTAAAAAAATAAAAAACGAAAAAAATATAACCGAACGAAAAGTAGACGTAAAAACGTAGAACCACACAGTCGAAACGTAAAACATATAAAACAATTAGTTAGTTGATCTAGGGCTAGCGCGTTGCGACACAACTGTTAAACGGGAAAGAATAAGCGTAAAAACGTTAAAACGCACGCGCACGCTGCGACGTGTTAACTCACAAAATTTAGATCGAAACGTAAAAAGGAAATTTTATAAAATATGAAAAGTATAAAGGATCAAAGTTAAAAATAAAAACTTAGGAGCTAAATGTTGCCCAAAATCTCAATGAATAGACAATTGAATCATAATATCTAACACACTTGAACTTCAATGTGATTTCACATCCATCGACTACATCGATTTGTTTACAGACACAACACACGCGCATATATATATATATACATGTATATATATATGTATGTATATATATATATATATAAACTATATATATATATATATGTATGTATGTATATATATATTATAGTATATATATAATATATACATATATACATACAAGGGAGGGATCAAATGATAACTCTTTTTTTTATGAGAAATCTAGAAACCAATATGAGACACTAGTTTTCAATGGCAAATTGGTAAATAACAAAAACATAATAAAAAAAATTATAAAACAAAAATAACATGAAAATAAAAAACTAAATACACAAAAATGTTTCTTTCGTTTCCTTCTTTCATAAAAAAATAATAAAATTAAAAATAAAAAAAACTTTTTTTTCGAAATTCGTTTTAAAAAAACATTAAATTGTAAAATATATAAAAGTATTGGGTTAAAATAAAAAAATTAAAAATTAAAAAAAAAAAGTTGTATTGAATGTTGTACATGCATAAAATGGTTGTAAATGTTACTTAAGCACTTGTGCATACAAGTTGATAATTAGAATATATTAAATACATTTTTTCTATTGAACACATCTATACTTATTAATAAAACAATAACTTTAGTGCCATGTGGCATTCTCTTAAGGCTCTATTTTTTTAAATTTCCGCCTAAATAAGTATCTGTTCTCAACGTTAGTCTAGATTCATTTAGAGACATTTGGGGAAATTTTGAAAATGTAACCCTAAATTAGAGTGCATCTTTTTTTGAAAATAAAATCAAACCTGATGATTCTTCTTTCTTTAAATAATTCATCTACAAAAACAGCAGATCACTTTCAATCCATAAAATACTCGGTTTATATTCGAATCGTGACAAAAATTACGGGATTTCTTCATCGGACCTCTTCAATTCGAAGGAATTTATGAGTATCTTTCTTTGGAAATGAAATCATACCCGATTTTGTAACACACAGATGAATAAATAAAATATCAAATAGTTTGTATAAAATTTTAGAAAATATAAAAACAATATTTTATATAAAATATGATTAAATTAAATATGTAAATATTCAAGTAAAACAACAATAATATCTTTTTAAACTTTCGTTGATGAAATTATTTTTTTAACTGTTTCTTAAAAAATAATTTCATTTTATTTAAAAAATCAACCTTAAAAATCTTTTAAAAAATGGTATCTGTTGGAACACTCGCAATTTGTCTTTAAACTCTGATGATAGCGCATTCGACAGACTTCATCAACATTATCATTTGGCTTCGTTTCTTCAAGTTTTCTTCAAGAAACGTATTATTTTTTGTTATATTTGAGCTTTCATCCTCTGCGATATTGTTTTTCGATTGATATATTTTTCTTTCATTTTTTTGATTTGAAGGTGATCTGATTCGACAATCCATCTTTAAAGAGGTATTACATTCTTCTGATTTTAAACTTCTTTATTTCTTTTGTGTTTACTGTATATTATTATTATGTTTGATTGTAATTCTTTTTATATGTGCAAATTATTTGATGCATCTATAATTAGACAAATGATGGTAAATTTGTTTTGAAACTCTATCTTAGCTTTCTAGATAATCTATTCAACACGTTTTGAAACTCTATATCTTGAAATGATTATAAGATGTTGTTTTGTTCATCACTTAATATTTGATTATGTGATATTAAGCTTTAAAAGAATTGAATGATTAGTATCATTTGTTTACTCTGCTTAAGGTCAAAACATTATCTTACATGTTTTCTAACATTTACTTTAGATTATTGTGATTTTCTATTGTGTTTGTATCGTTTTACATTACTATGATGTAACATTTAGTTTATATTATTATGGTTTTTGGTTTTGTTTGTATCATTTGCCTTACCATGAACATCAATGAAGCACATTTTTCGACTTTCTACTTAATCATACACAATAGGGGTTTTAGATACTTACTTATCTGAGTTGTATTGTAATTGTTTAGTTATATAAAAGTGTCAAGTTATCGTGCCTTTTGCTATATATTACTTAAGATGGTTCAATTATATGAGCAAACTATTGTTTTAGATGCTTACTTTATCTAATTTGTACTGTAATTGTTATTGATATACAACTTTTATTGTTACTTTGTCTGTTGTTGATATTCTATTTACAAGATGAAAAAATCATAACCATATATCTGCAAGTTAAACTTATTATGTACCTGTAAAGATTGTTTGATGCGTACTACAACCTGCAACCTGTTTATGTACCAACAAGCATTGTATATATTTAAATCTTTAATTACTTTGTGTTTAATTGAATCAATACATTGTTGTTATAATATAATTTTGTATTAATCCATCTGCTAATAATATTTTCATTATTTTAATTAACACATCTGTTGACCATATACCTACCGGTTAACAATATGCTGGGCAATTTTAATTATGCATGAAATTAGTTCATATATATATATATATATATATATATATATAATATATATAATTATAATATATATATATATATATAACATTAAGTACAACTATCTATACAATTCACACACACCTTTTGATGAGGTATGTATGAAATGTTATGCAGATTAACTAAAGAGTCAAATTTTTACTTTTTAACTCATTGTTTGTATCTGTATACTATGATGTAACCATTTTTAAATATTATGATTTTTTGTTGTGTTTGTATTATTTTACCTTACTATAAACATCAATGAAGCATCTTCTTTGACTTTCCACTTACTAATACAAACAAGTTGTTTTAGATGTTTACTTTATCTGAGTGTATTGTAATTGTTTAATGATATACAACTTTCATTGCTATTTTTGTCTGTAGTTTGATATTCTACATGCAAGTTGAAAAAAATCATAACATATATACCTATAAGTTCAAACTTTATGTACCTGCGAAGGTTGGTTGATGCGTACTACAACTTGCAACCTGTTATGTACCAACAAGCATTGTATATCAATTTAGATCTTTAGTTACTTTATTGTTTAATTGAATTAATACATCTAATTCATTGCTAATAATATTTTCACAAAAATCTATATACAAAGTATTATCAACAACAATATAACTTACAAACCCTTTTAAACAACAACAATATTTTTGGATTGAACCCGTGTGTTACACGGGTTTTTAGCCTAGTGTTATGCATACAGTACAACCAAATAAGCAATACTATTTTTGTAAATTACTTAAATTTTAGGCTGCTTTCTTAAACAAAAGTTTAAATATAAATATTATATAATAATAAGGATGACAAAAATTTTCATTTAAACACAATTTAATACACTTAGACATTTACTTTTTTTTTTTTTAAATTTTTTATATACCAAAATAGATCTCTATGCACATTAAGTATTTATTGACGAGTTTATAAATATTATTAAATTGTATACTATAAATTTCATAAATATTGACAACAATTGATTAATAAAATTATTTAAGTATTATTTATATAATTATTATATGAATTTATAGAAATTATTATTCATAGAATTTATAACAGTGTCATGTTTAAATGTAAAATCATTAAAAAACGCATCCAAACATAAAGAAATATTCTTTTGTGACCTCTACATTTTAAAATATATATTGGCAAATCCCAAACAACGATATCTTTGGTAAATCTCAATCTTTTTATAAAATCGTTCTGACCCGAACTCATTTTAACCCATTACCCAACCAGACTAACATGCCCAATTTGTCACCTATAATCTTTCTTTAGGGATAGAGATGAGTCAATGATTTGTGATATGATACGTATAAGAAGCATACTATCTCCCTTTAGTCTTATTGATTGAGTGTTTGACCCGTATTAGATTGGACGCCCAACCCGCTTGTTACACTCATTATCACCTCTGTTTAACTACTAAAAAACCTATGGGGCAATGGTTTATTTTTATTTTCTAGTTTTATGCATTATTAAACTACTTTTAAAACAAAAATGATAGGATTGACACCTTTCATAGTTTTTTACTATAGATAAACTTAATTTTGTCCTAAGGATCAACATGCTGATAATCACCAATAATGATTTTCTCCTGACAAGAGCGTGCCTTACCGTACAAATCATGAACCTCCGGTTTATATATATCCTTTATGTTGAATTGTTACCCATAATAGCTTTCAATATTAACTACGTAAGAAGCAGTAAGTCAAAAAAATATATATTTCACAAAGTATGAAATTTTTTATTATGTTAACATAGATATTCATGCCAACACAGTTTGTTTTCCTTTTGATATGTAAGTGTTGCAAGTGAGTTTACGTTATAATTATGTACAAAATGTCAAAAACTTATTCTATATTTTATGTACAGATAATTCAGTATAAGCACATTTATAAAGTCATTACTTTTGAAAATCACTCATATTTTAAAAAAAATATTCGCATGTCAAATATTAAAGATGATCACTTATATAAACAAAGAATTAGACAAAGCAGATGCGCCCGTATCAACACGTGGATATTTCTACTAGTTACCTTTTGACTAGTTTAATTATGCAAACATGTTACATATTATACTTATCTATTTGTTTATTTCTACCACTTCCTTTTTATTATTTTTAATTTTATTAATTTATCATGAAATAAAATTCCAATTATACCGTTGTAACTTACTTATTTTTATCTACGTTTCCATATAAATTTCATTCAGAATGAAGTTGTGTGTCATAATATACAAGTCATCAAATCATAAATATACAAGTTGTTAAAGTTGATATAAATTCTTAATTTTTTCTTATTGTTTCTCCTTTAAAGATAATTTTTTTCATAGAATCCAAATTTGTACATGCTTACTTTAATCAACTACTTATTCGTTTTGGCGCACTTATCTTTATAAACGTTCCGACATGAACTTTTGCTTTATTGTGTTACAAAGATTATGAATAATATCAACGGTCTCATCGTAACGCATATGTTTACGAAAAATTATTTTTTATATGAAAGTTTCGAATTTATCAACGATGTATGTGTTTCACTTTTCTTATAAAAAGTTAAGTATTTTATTAACACCACTTTAATGTACAGGTTTGAGGCTACATTACAGCGTTAGTTATTCATAGTTTAATGCCTTCGTCGTAACACGCTATTTCGTTTTTTATATGTAGTTTCGAATCTTATCAACAACGTTCATATTTTGTTTTTATTAATTTTATCAAATACTTCATTTAACGTCTCTAAGTTAGTTTTTTACATAGTTTAATGCCCCCACTATAACACGTAGGTCTTAGTTATAGTTTAATGTTATTTCATTAACATTGTTTGAGTGTGTATATGTATAGGGGCATTTTTAGTTGCCTCTTAGGATAGAGGACGAGGCCTAGTCAACATAGAAAAGGTCATGGCACGTCGGTACAATAACATTTACGACGAATGGGAACACTTATGCCTTAGAAAAGCATCCCAATACTCTGGAAGAGATATGATATACTCGATGTGCTTCAAATTAGGCACGCCTTCATTCCGGGCCTAAACATGCTCTCGTGTTCAATTTGGCACACCTCGTGTTCGTCAGTCAGATAGGACAAAAATAAGGGTGGACCTAAGTTAAGGGCTAGGCAACCACCCCCCATATATTTTTTTAGTGTTATATGTATGTGAAAATCATGAGCATCTCCCCTAAAATTATGCAATCGTCCTACTTTTGTCCCTCGTGAAAAGTTTTCTAGGTTTGTCACTAGACAAAAGTACTATTCCCCGTAGGGGAGACATGGGCCATGCCCCGAGAGGCACCGGGCCTTGTGCAGGACAAGCTTGGGGGCATGCCTCATCAAGCACGGGGCCATGGTATGACAATCCAACACCTTTATGAGTCGACCAACATTTACATACACTGTACTAGCGTGGGGCCATGCTCATTTGCAATATTTTGAGAGAGCTTTTGGGAGGTGAGATGTTGTTGGTTTGGTCTCGGGAATCCATCACTTGGAGGTCCTTAAAAGGCTTGGGGGTCCATTCAACACTTAAAAGAGGCTCGAGATCGCTTAATATCATCCATATTGGATCACCGGCTTGATTGTTCTAATTTACCGATAATTTCATTACTATCTTCTATTTTTGTTGTAATGTCAAGCTTATTATGAGCTAAAATTTTAATATCATATAATTTGGTGAAACTTTATGTAATTATGATAAAAACTAATGGTGTGGTTTGTATTATGTTAATGTTATGATAATTTTAAGTAACATTTTGATAGGTAGCATCTATATTCGTACGTACAAGTAGTTATAAACTTATGATTTGTAACTTTGAGACATCAATAGTCACTAAATGAAATAAAAAAAACTTAAGTATTATATTTTACTTTGATGTGGAAACGTGAATCATATAATGTTGGAAAAGATATCAAGTAACTTTTATTTGTGAAACCGATCTTTACTAAAAACTCAATACTAATAAACTAAAAATGGTTATTACAAAATAATATCACCTGGTCATTTGCGAATTTCTTTTTAATTTGTCTAAGAAACTTACAATAATTATTATTGTTTCTTAAAATTAGTAGTATGTTAAAAAGAAACTTAATCAACTCTTTTTTAACATTAAGTTATGTTTTTAGAATTACGTTAAAATTGTGCACAAACATTACCAATATCATTAGATGTTCGACGGTTGTTTTGTAAGTTACCATTACAAATTTGCTTGTCATTACGGATTCAGTTTACAATAACTCTATGCTCACTCACGTTTATAAAAATTAACATAATTACATTATTAAATATCTTTAAACCACGCAATCACTCTTGACTTCTTCATCATCATAACGTACAATAACATATAGGTACGAGGTGATCAAGAGCGTAGGTATTACTTTAACGTTAATCTATTACATATAATTTCTATTGTAATCTATTCTAATTTATAAGTAATATATACTTTTATATATTTTGAATTCACCTGAATAGTGAATCAGTTTGGTTTGTTAAGTGAACAACCCTTTAAAGCATTTTTCCTTTAATTTATATTTTATAGCCTTATACTAAATATAATATATGATTATTGAGGGCAGTTTAATTTATAATAATTCGTTTTCTTGTGACAGCTTGCACTTGACAACTTTTTAAAGAAATGCAATTCGTATCCGCTTTTACTTTTTTTAGCGAACGTTATGGATAATTATTTTTAAAAGATTAAATTTTAGATTGATTTTTTTGCGTATGCACATTATTACCATTGCGTTATCATACTTTTAGTATCCTGTGACACACGTATTAATAGATAAAAATTTCAAATATTTTGTAATAAAATTAAAAAATTATAAAACAATATTTCAAATAAAAATATGATTGATTATAAAAAAATAAGTACTTCAAGTAAAACACAATAATATCATTTTAGACTTTCTTTTTATGAATTTTTTTATATTGCTTTTTAAAAATAATTTATTTTTAAACCATCCTTATAATACTTAAAAACAATTTTAAAACGTTTTGTTTTTAAAAAAAAAGTGTTTTAAGAATTTTATATTTTATATTCATTTTTAATGTTTGCGTTTTAATAAAACCTATAATTTTTAATTTTACTATATCTATTTTTTATTATGTAATGTTTTTAAATAATATATTAGTATGTACTATTATCATTTATTGGAGAGAGAGGCACTAAAGTAAGATGAGGAGACTTATAATTGACAAGTGTCACTTTAAAACTTTCTTTTAAGCATTGTGTTGTCCCATGGCATCTTCATAGCATACGCTTGCTACGTGTCGTTTTATTAGCAATGTGATTTTAAAGAAAACTCGTGAATCATATTTAAGAGTATTAAATGTCTAATTAATAGTATTCTAAAATTAAATTTAGAATTTAATGATTGAAATGGAATTAGAAACTTAAAATTTTAAATTTAATCTACAATTTAATCCAAGATTTTATCTAAAAATAATTAACTAAATTATGTGAATTTAAAATTTAAAACTAATATTTGAATATTAAAACAAAGCATATGTAATTCATAAATTTTAATTTCCGTAATAACATCAACCTGAGATTTTTGGATTATAATTTTCATATTTTAAAAATGTTTGATATTTCAACAATATCGTATAATATTTGTCTACAGTAGATATTATTATACAATTATTTTATTATATATACAATAACTTTTTCTTTGAATATTGTTAAGCCACTATCAAAATCATTGATAATTCTATAAAAAGAATGTTTTTCCATGAACATAAATATATGTGTTATGCATGAATAATTTTTCTTACTTCTCTATTATACACACAATCATTATATTTGACTAATTTTCTTATACATTCAATTACAATATTACATATACTTGAATTTAAAACACAGTTTTTAATATTAAACTATCAAATTATATTACTCAATAGGATACAATCAGAAGTAACTTTTTAAGTAACTTGACATATCATGTCGTGATTATACAATCAAGATTCGTATGATTCGTTTATGGAGACAATTAATGTATAAAAATCGGTAGAAACTTACTTTATTAAGTTTATTATGGTTGTTCAACTAATTAAATTGTTATTTTATTTTTAATATTTATCTTATAAAACATATCTTATATATATATATCTTCAATTTTTATATTTTTAATTACAAGTCACTATGATATAGAAGACTTTCTAAAAGATATTCTTAAGTTTAACAAATTGTTGACTAAATATGGTTAAATTTTGTATACAAAAAAATTTTTTAGAAAATTTTAAACATGAATATTATTTTCTATGTATTTAATTCTTTCATGTAATTTTTTTATATTTATCTTTATATTTATATTCATTTTTATATTTTAATTACAGACCCTATGAAAAGATAATTTCTTAAGTTTAACAAATTGTTGACTAAATATGGTTAAATTTTGTATACAAAAAAATTTTTAGAAAATTTTAACATGAATATTATTTTCTATGTATTTAATTCTTTCATGTAATTTTTTATATTTATCTTTATATTTATATTCAATTTTTATATTTTTAATTACAAGACCCTATGATACAGAAGAACTTTTTAAAAAAGACGATTTCTTAGGTTTGACAAATTGTTGACTAAATCTGGTTAAAATTTTGTATACAAAAAATTTTTTTATAAAATTTTAAACATGAATATTATTTTCTATGTATTTAATTTTTTCATGTAATTTATATTTATACACGTTTATTTAATCTATCTTTACATGTGTATATATTGTAGATTTATTAATAGTAATTGATGATTTATATTTATTTTTACTTTAATTCTTTTAACACGTGTGTTACATGGGTAGTTAAGCTACTATATAATAAAGAAAAGGGTTAAGTCACGTGGCGAGATTTTAGGTATTACACTGCCATTTTGCGAATTCTCAATAAACTATTGTCATGTGTCGTTTTATTAGTTTTATTTAAATTGGAAACATAATCAAAGTTTAAAACAGATTCATAATTTTTATATTGATTTTAAATAGAAATATATATGACAAGTTTTTTTAAATGAAAACAGAATCAATAATCTAAATCAGCTATTAACAATTTAGTCATACTTTGTTTGAAAATCAATTCTAAAAAATTATCATGCTATTAAAATACTAAAAGTCATCATTAATATATTCAACAACACTAATTTATACAAAAAAGTTATGAGCTTTCACATTTTATTATTACTATGCCAAGTGGATACTATGCCAAGTGGATACTATACCAAAAATACTAAAATTTGTCACTAATGCATATAATTTATAAAACAAATACTTTTACCAGATACAATATACAATTTAAAATATTAAGTTTTAAATCTTATCTTTTTGTAATTTGTTCAAATATACTAAATTGAACTTATCATTCACATAAGACTAAATTTTTCCAACTATAATATTGTATCTTGAAAATAATTATATTGAAAATCCTTTATTTTTGATACTTTGTTTTGAGATAATAATCATAGAGTTTCATTTAATGTTATTACATATTATTTTTTAAAAGTATCGTACGAAATTATAGCCGTGATTTATTTTCCATTTATTACCCCTAAAATATTTTAATTTAATATTTAAAAATTACATTCCTTAAATTAAAAAAAATACTTATTTCAAAAAAATTAGTTTAATCCTTATACAACTATTTTGGCTCCTACAATAGAAAATTTTAAAATCTTATTACTATAATTTTTATAATTATATGTTTTCAAAAATCATCAATTGATATTAATAAACAACTTAATTTTCATTTACATAATAACTGCAATTAGCTATTAATTTCATCTGTATCATCTTAAAATATCATTATCTTAAAATTAACATGTATGACTATTAATCATCAGTTGACTTAAATATAAATTCTCTCAAAATATCACACTTTAGAAGGATTAGAAATTTAAATTTTAAAATTTAAATTTTACGTAACTCAAAAGTATTATTCCCTATATTGTTTCCTTAAATATCGGCCTAGACTTATTGGGGAACTTATACTATTTTGTTATGTATATAGAGATTTATATCTTATTAAAATACATTTATACTTTATTTATTTGTTCTATATTATCGTTTAAGCTTTAACAATATTTATTATGGTCTGTAACTTAGAGAAAAATTCCAGGCATTCTTATAATTTACATTGTTCTTTTTCTACATTAATACATTATACGTTGATATGATGTAAGGGAGATTTAAAAAATCTAATATAAATCATTTCTAACCATGCTACTTACGTTTATAGCTTTGTTTCTAATCTTGTTTTTTAATGTTTATCTTTTTCTATATTTTCGTACTATCTGTTTTGTTTTATCTATGAGTCTTTTATAGTATTTGATGTTAGTTTATTAAAGAATCTTGATATATCATGTTGTGATTATGCCATCAAAGTTTTTATACATAAATTGTCGAAGCGACCACTGTATAACACTCCAGTAGACTTTACTTTATTGAGTTATACTCAGAGTCAATCATTATCAAGAGTTGGTGTGTTTTTAAACAATCAGTTTTACACATGGATAACTGTATGTTCATTGTCAAGAGTTACAAGGTGAGATGAATTAAAGCTAAGTTATATCGGATGGGAATGATAAACTCTCAAGTACAACATCAAATGTCATATACAAAGAAGTTTTTGGAATTTGTGTTTTTTTCCTATGTATTTGAATTTGTTATTTAATTTTATTCTGTATATTTTTTTAATTTTCACGTTCTTATACATTACGGACTATATTCCCATGACTATAATATTTTAAATGTATTTAATGACAATTTTATTTTTTTAACCAGTGTAAGGATTATATATATATATATATATATATATATATATATATATATATATATATATATAATATATATATATATATATATAATAGAGATAGAGAGAGAGAGAGAGAGAGAGAGAGAGAGAAGAGGGGATAGATTAAATGAAAACCAACATTATAATTAAAACATGAAAATCACTCTCAACCAATCAAATTTTTTTCTTTTAAACGTTTTATCTTTTATATAAAAAGATTAATAAAGTAATTTTGACATTCTTTTATTTTGATAATTACCTATTGTTTTGAAGTCTTTATTATCTTCATATTTGAAAATTTTAAATTCCAATTTTCTCTCATCTCTAGAAAAATTCAACCATTGGAGATTTTAACCGTACCATCACCATTATTGCATGCCATCACTGCCAGCGCCATAGCACTACATACACTACATTTTCCCATTTCCGCATAAACTAGTATATTTCTCGCTTCTGTTTGAGCTGTAGTTTGCTATTTTGATAATCTTAACATTTGCAAAAGTCAATGTGAATGATTTAGTTCATATAATCATACATTTATAAATAGTTTCATGGTGAAGCAATATTTTGGATTTATATACACCTCATGTAAGTAACTTCATAATAATGAATTATATATATACACATACAATGATTAACCTTGAATTATATTTAAGTGCAATCAAATATGTTTTCTTCTTTTATTTTTTTAATATTTTGTGATTATTATTGTTAAATATCAATGTTTTCGATTGGAGCAGGTGATTTGGTGGGATTTTTAATTGACTTATTTTGTTTCTACAAAGATATAGAACCTTGATTATATGTTTATTTTTTTGTAGTGAGTTTTAAGTAAAGATGATAAACTTGAAGACGATGATAATGATGGGTTGAAGAAGATGTTGCGTTAAAGATAATGATGAATTGAGCAATTATCAAAGCGTTTAGTGAGATCACCTTGAACAGGACAAACAATATTGTTATTGTGTTACATATACGTAACACTATTGTTACGTATATAAGAGTATTTAAACTTTTGAAATCTAAAAACTTGTTTATATTTTTGCAGTGATTTAAAGTGAAGATTATGAACTTGAAACGAAATTGATTAAGAAGATGAACAATGAACAAGATGAACACAGTTGTTACGTATACGTAACATTGTTGTTACGCATACGTAACACCATTTGGTCAAAGCAATTATCAAAACATCTGATTTTGATAATATAATTTTCATTTGATCACTCTCCGATATACATTCATGTTTGATGCACTTAGCTTACATATACATAAACTAAATTAAATTATATAAAGGTGGTGATACTAATACATATATGTATCTAAGTTACCAAGTTAATAAAACATGTATTCATGTCTAATGTACATATATGTAACTCCACTGTTAAATATATGTACTCTAGGAATCGCTTTTAGCATTAAAAACAAATTTAATTTAAAATTTATATATAAATGTAACTCATTCTGGATTTTCATATGGATTCATTAAAAATGATACACATATGTATGACAGTGTTACATATATGTAACACATAATGTTACGTATAGGTAACACGATGTTACGCATGCATAACTAGTCGTTTCCTTTAGTTTAGTTGTTTTTATTTTAGAAGAACCATTATTATCTAATTTTCAATCAGAGTACAAAAATAATGCATTTAATTATTTAAATATCTATTAAATATAAGAGAGAGGTGAGAAGTGAGAGAATAAGAGAAAATATGAGTAAATCTAGGAATTTGTTAATTAATGTGGTAGTTACCAAGTTAATTTTTTGTGTTCTTTCTATTATGCCTTTAATGCCTAAATAAACACTCATAATCTTTTATTTAATTACTAAATTGCCACTAACAATATAACCATAAATTAAAAAGATCAATGGTGAATAAAATGGTTTTATTGGTTTTCAATTATATATGGTTTTCATTGTAACCCTCTATACTATATATATATATATATATATATATATATATATATTATATATATATTATATATATATATATAGGGGCCGGTTACTATACAAAGTGTTGTTTTTTCGTGCGAAGCATATGAAGTTTTGGGATGGAATTATCACACAAAAACAATAATAATCAATAAAAAACAAAGTGATAATTACGCAAGACAAAATACACTCGCGTTGAATTATCAAGCAAGAATACCTCTTATGTAATAATTTCACCTTTTCATGATAATTCCATCTCTGCGTGATTAGTTATTACCCATGCGTTATAATTCCACCCCGTAACCTGCATTTTTGCGTGATGACTTTGTACGCTTTGCATGAAAAAACACTTTGTACCATAACATTCTCTTTCTCTCTCTCTCTCCCTCTCTCTCAAGATAACCATACCCTATGTGTGTGTATATACATAGGTAATATATATATGTACATTATATGTGTATATATGTATATATATATATATATATATATATATATATATACATATACAGGGAGTAAGGTTATCTTGAGACCAACCATTTTTTGTGAGAACTCAAAAAAAATATAAGACGCAAATTTAAGTCACATGTTATTTCCACTTTTTTTAAAAACGTTTATAACTTTTTCATGACATTATTTTTTTAAAAAATCGTGCACCCGTTATTTACATATGTGTAAATCTGGTTATATATGTGTGTAAATTTGGTATTACACATGTGTAAAACAAATTCGTAAAAAACGAGAATTTTTTATTTTTTATGAAAGAGGGAAACGAGGAAAATATTTTTGTATTTTATTTTTTCTATTATGTGTTATTTTTTATTTTATAATTTTTTTATTATGCTTTTGTTAATTACTATTTTGATATTAAAAACCAGTAGCTCACATTGGTTTATAGAGTTCTTACAAAAAAACAAAGTTATCATTTGATCTCTTCCATATATATATATATATATATATATATAATATATATATATATATATATATATATATATATATATATATAAAATTTGAAAAGTATAGTTTTTTATATCACTTTTTCCTATATGTATGCTTGTTACCGTCGCGGAATCGGTGTTTGCTTTTATGGTTTTTGACAAGTCGAATCAATAAGGACCACTCCCATGCCGCCTAACGCAGGAAAAAAAGACCACGTTTCCACCGGACCAACGCAAGCGTGCGGTACTAATACTAGCTTTTATAAAAGTTGTGGGACACTAATACTTAGAAGGCAAAGTCAAAGAACACTATACATAAACATAACACCGAGTAGGTGGCGGGGGGATTTCCTCCAAAATATCGAAGGTCGATAAGTATGGCACAACCTTGGAAGATCCAAACAAAGAGGTGAATTGGATAGTCGTCGTCTACACTAGATTTCAATTATCCAAGGATGTGTGAAATGTTAGTATGTTTTCTATTCCAAAGAAATAATTTTCTTTATTTAATTAGTTATTTTTTAGTATTAATGTGCTACCACTCTTTGACACACGTTAGGATACTTCATACTTGTTAACTAATACATGTACAAAGGAAATGTTACAATTATAGGAATTGTGTTGCCATAGTTTTAATAGAATGCACATTTAGTTTTTGTACCCGTAAACAGTAACTATTGAATGACACCATGAAATATATGCTAACACCGATGATGTTATGGTGCCTGGTGATCACCCTCAACTAGTGTTGTTCAAAAAGCTCGCGGCTCGGGGACTCGCTCGAAAAAATCTCGATAAAAACTCGCTTGAAATCAGCTCGTTTACCAGCCGAGCCCGAGCCAACGCCAGCTCGGCTCATGGCTCGTTCATTGGCTCACTCGTAGGCTCGCTCGTTAGCTCGTTTAAATTTAAAATAAAATTATAAATTATCTAATATATAAATCAAATTCATGATATTATATGAAATACACCATTTACATAAGGTTATTTTGATATTTTATAACGAGAAACTAATTATAAAAGTATAAAACATGATTATACTTCTTAAAATAACAATCCTATATAATTGTTTTTAACGCATCAAGATATACATATGCAAGAAATATTATATATTTTTACATATATACAAAGAATATATACAATATTTTTAAAAAAATAAATAAGTTGGCTCGCGAGATAGCTGGGCTCGGATTTTGAGCTCGTTAAAATAAACAAGTCGAGCCCGAGCCCATCCTACTCGGCTCTGCTCGGCTCAGCTCGTTTATAACATTACACTCAACAGCGAGTGAAAAACGTCTAAGGTCGGAAGAAGGGACACACCTTCAGCCACCGACCACTAACAATTCTTATTATACCATGACCGGTGTGGGCGGTTCTTCAAGCAACGAAAGATCTTAAGGTGCTTGTTCTGATCCACGGGTATCCAATTACTTTTATTTAATGTAACAATTATATAGTCAAGAGATTATTAACATGTTGCTTAATGTTTGTGAATTATCGCCTTAGAAAATATCTAAAAGTTTTGGAGGCATGGAACACGATAAGGGCCGAAAGTGTAGGATAGGAGGCAGTATGGTACGTAGAGTTGTAGGCAATACAGAAAACGTTCATTGACTATAGAATAATTATTACTATCAGCAACTATCATGACCATCAATTCAGGGGCTGTTCACGAGCCGATCGGCTCGTTTACAAGTGATCGGGAAATCGAACGAACATTTTTCGAGCGTTAATTCTTTGATCGATCGGCGTACAATTTGTACAACTCAACTATCTAGCGTGTCATCCGATTTATATTGCAATGAGAAACAGTGAAAATGTTAAGCCTTAGGTTGCAATGACTTAGAAGCAACCACATTTCATAACATAACATTTTCATGAATGATGATACGTTGTGGCTAGTGATAAGGCTAAGGTTGTAGCCGATGTGGAGGTGATCATACTGTAGAGAACGATACGTGAGAGCGGGGATAATCGACTAAGAGTAAGAGCGAGGTCAAAATCTCGTAGCGACATAGAATTTCACTTTAGTGCTTAGTGTTAATTTTTTTATTAGGTTGATTAATCTAATATGTATAAATATAATTGTATAATTGTATATAGAAGCCCAAATCTACTAAATTGCTATGTATAAACTATATTTATATAAAATAATTCAAGCCGAATTGAGCCGAGCGGACCTTTGCTCGTGCTTGGTTCATTTACAATCCTAGCCGATCAGCTCGTTTACAACCGAGTAGAAGTTCGAACGAATTTTTTCGAACAAATTCCGAAAAAACATCGGGCGACGAGCGCTTTGAATAGCTCTAACCATCTCAATCAAATAGTCACCAAATCTACTAAATTGCTATGTATACTATATTTATATAAAATAATTCAAGCCGAATTGAGCCGAGCGGACCTTTGCTCGTGCTTGGTTCATTTACAATCCTAGCCGATCAGCTCGTTTACAACCGAGTAGAAGTTCGAACGAATATTTTTCGAACAAATTCCGAAAAAAACATCGGGCGACGAGCGCTTTGAATAGCTCTAACCATCTCAATCAAATGTCACTTCCGTACATAACTAGATTTCTTTTAACTTTTTAATTATATATATTTTTATTTCTTTTTCTAATTTACGGTATAATATTTTATTTGTACATTTATTTACAATAAATATATCTTATTGTTTTTATTAAAAAAAATATAGGCAGACGATTTGTTAGGGGTATGTTAAAATATCCGAATCAAAACCTAAAATATCTGAAAATTTTTCGGATATCAAAAATTTTCGGATTTGGATTTAGATAGTGTTTTTGAAAATTGCAGATATCGAATATCCAAATCCAAAATTTTTAAAACTATTAAATATTAAATATTAATTAGAAGTTTCAGATAGTTTTTGATATTTTTAAAAAATTCAAAATTCTGAAACTTTCTAATAAAAATAATTAAGTTTTTATAGAAGTTGTTAAATAATACATACTTCTTTTAGAATTCGAATATGTGTTTGATATCTGAATCTAAATTCGACTCAAAATCAGATATTTAAATTATAGATTTGGATAATGAAATCCACAATCCGAAATTTTCAGATATCTGATTTTGAACACCCCTAAAGTCTTTATTGGTAGTCTGTAAGTGAAAATTTCATCGTTTTATAGGTGAAACTGTCATGATAACAATCACTATGATACGTCGGTAATTCTTCGTTGTTACTCCGGTCAGAAGCTCTTTGTAATTTCCATCTGTAGCCCCTCAAGAAACTTAATACTTGTCCTTGTTTCTGATGGAGTCTTATTGACGGATTAGAAACACATACTACCTTCATCGAAGGATTCACATAGACACTTGTCCCTTAATGAAAGTAATATGTTTCAAGTGAAATGTCAACCTTTTTTAGTGTTTTATTTAGATTTTACTTCGTTAATCTATTTAATTTAGTTTATTTATCTTTTACTTTATTCTGTTAGTTTGTTGCTTTATTTATCATATTTTAATCGTAAAATTTGTATATTGTACATGAGTAGATAATAATAATAATAATAATAATAATAATAATAATATATACACGTTAACACCTTTAGATATAAGGATCGAGCTACAACTTTTCGCCAGTCAATTTTTCTACTTCTACAATTGCCCACAACCAATTATATAAACAAGACACTTATGTTTAAGATCCTTAGCCAAGTGTTTAAGATCAAGTGTACATAACATGTAATAATAATAGTATACACTTACCACCTTTAGATAAAAATTTTCTACTTCTACGATTGCACACAACCAATTATATAAACAAGTCACTTATGTGAAGAGTAACAGCATCCATCACAAGACATTAATCATTGGAGGCAAAACACAATCAAATATATTTAATCACATTATTATACAATCAATGCTTTCTTATAACTCGGGATACATAGAAAATCTTTAAATTAATGATTCCCATAGAAACGTCATAAAATAAATTTGTTAATGTGATTATTATCTTGTCATATCTGTCACATGTAGTGTATATATAGCAATGCTCAATTGCAACTAAGAAACTCACACACAAAACTACCATATTTCTCCCATTTATTTGCTTCTTTAGCAACCATGACAAGGAAGAAAGTGAAGCTTGCTTTCATAATGAATGACTCTGCAAGGAAAGCCACATTCAAGAAAAGGAAGAAGGGTTTGATGAAGAAGGTGAATGAGTTGAGCACCTTATGCGGCATCGATGCTTGCGCGATAATATATAGCCCGTATGAGGCTCAACCCGAGGTCTGGCCCAATAATATTGGCGTCCAACGCGTGCTAGCGCAGTTCAAGAGGATGCCTGAGATGGAGCAAAGCAAGAAGATGGTGAATCAAGAGAGTTTCATAAGGCAAAGAATCACAAAAGCGAGCGAGCAGCTCAAGAAGCAGATCAAGGAGAATCGCGAGAAGGAGATGACTGAGGTGATGTACCAATGCTTAACCGGAAAAGGGTCGATAGCGAACTTGATCTTGCCTGATTTGAATGATTTGGGTGGGTTGGTGGATCAAACCATAAAGGACATTTGTAGGAGGATCGAGACCCTTAAGAAAGGGACCGCGGGTAAAGGTGCACCCGCGCCACTTGTGGAAGCACCGGCTCGACCACAAGTGGCCGGTAGGGGTGATGGTTTGAATAATGGTGTGATGCAGGCGTTGGAGAAAAGACCTGTGGTTGATAATGTGAGTGCTGTGGGTGGGATGCAAAGGACTCAATGGTTCACAGATTGGATGAATAATCCGTCTGAGCATAATATGGGTCTGGGTCCGGGTTATGAGATGGGTCCGTTTGCGGACAACCCGAATCTGATTTGGCCAAATCAGTTTTTTCCATGAAAGTTAAACTATAATTGATTTGATCATCATCATCATGCAGATGCAAACTGGTTTCTTTGATCTTGATGTCATGATTCTCCATTTTGTTTCTTGTTTAAAATGTTGGTTTTTGTTTAGTAATTTCCTATAAAAATGATGTTATTTGAAGATCCCTTTGAATTTAGTATAGCATTTCGAACTCTCATGGCACCTTTAAATTAATTCATATCAATATACAATTATCGTTAGGTTTCCATGCATTTCACTACTAGAAAGCTGGGTATCACGGCGACTATCGCAAATCGGTTGCTAATGGCCTTTGCGACTGAAAATGCAACGGCAAACCTCCGTGAGTAGTCCCAAAAGTGAACCACAACTGAAAATGTGGTGGCAAATTTTACAGCCGGCCGGTCTACGACCAAATTTATTTTTAGTTTAAATCTGTTTCTACATTTTGTTTGCAACTGATTTACACGTATTCGAACTATAACAAATTTTATGATTGGTTTGTTATTTAATTTTAGCAGTGGTAAATTTTATCCGTTATTTTGCAACATGATTGACTGTTGTCGCCAATTTTACGACCGGTGTTTTTCAGTCGTAAATACCTTTTTTTTCTAGTACAGTGTGGTAAGTAATTTAAAGTCTCCATCTAAATTTATATTTCAAACTTGATATATAATTTCAAAATAAAAAATAATCATAACTTTTATGTTTAGAATCAAAATTTAGCATTCCATGCATGTGTTTTTGCTTGTAGAAACTTTTATGTTTTATTTCGTTAATGAAAGAAATCAACACAGATTGTCAGAAAAGGATGTAACCTTATTGTGAGATCATCTTCAATAGAAACGTTAGACTGATTTAATTTGGTATCATAAATCACTAGCCACTTTATAAAATCATATTTTAATTATGATAATCTTCCGGATATTCATTTTAATTGATTAGTGATCTTTAAAAAACATATAATGAACATCTTAGTGGAAAACAGTATCGATTAGTAAAGTTTTCAAAGGTAAATACATACGAAAAAATGTTCTTTGTATATTCTTTGAGAAAGAAATCCAAAATGTTAAATTTTATGGAATAAAACTACTAAGTGGAAAAACTATATCATTGTGAAAATATAATGGTCGGTTTCTAGTAAAGTCTTGAAAAAAGAATGTTTTGGTCAAATCAGATTCGGGTTGTCACCAAAAGGACCCTTTTCCCATAGTGAATGCGGTGTACACATAAGGTTGTGCAAGACAGACTTAAACATATTGAGGCTATAAAAGAAAGTTTTAATTAGAAAATATTACGTGACATTTTTACTGTATAAGTATATAAAAGAGTAAATTACATGGATGGTCCTTGTGGTTATTTTTAAATTTTATATTTGATCCTTAAAATTTAAATTTTTTAAATATAGTCCCTAATAATTTTTTTTCATCTATGATCCATATGTTAGTTAGTCAGTCAACCGTTAGTGATATCAAATATTATCAAAATTAACATTTTACTCACATTAACTATCTATTTCATTTACCTTTTAAACTAAAGTATTATTTTTATTAAAGAAAGTTTTATAGTTTTGTTTTCTTAAAGTTTTTTTTTATTTTTTATATTAATTTTATTATTTCATTATTAATTTGTTTATTATTTAATAATATACATTTTAAATACAAATAAAAATAATTAAAACCATGTTTTCTGAAATGTTTGGTTTTTAAACAGTTCATTTTCTAAACGTCATTCTTAAAACCATTTAATTTTTAAACATCTTTTTAACTAGTTGGTTTTATAAGGTTTTTTTTAACCATCCATTTTTAAAGACAAATTGGATTTTAATAATTCAAATTATTACATATTAGCCGATAATAATCCATACTATCAATTTGACCGCTAACACTCCCAACTTTCATTTATTACCAACAATAATTCCAGTGACATAATTTTTAAATTTTTACGCTCGATTTGTATCTATTTTAGTCTCAATTTAGCTTGTATGTTTCTTTATCTCATTCATAATTATTGTTGTGAACCGAATCTTGTTTAACTAAAATTGATTTGATCATCATCATCATGCAGATGCAAACTGGTTTCTTTGATCTTGATGTCATGATTCTCCATTTTGTTTCTTGTTTAAAATGTTGGTTTTTGTTTAGTAATTTCCTATAAAAATGATGTTATTTGAAGATCCCTTTGAATTTAGTATAGCATTTCGAACTCTCATGGCACCTTTAAATTAATTCATATCAATATACAATTATCGTTAGGTTTCCATGCATTTCACTACTAGAAAGCTGGGTATCACGGCGACTATCGCAAATCGGTTGCTAATGGCCTTTGCGACTGAAAATGCAACGGCAAACCTCCGTGAGTAGTCCCAAAAGTGAACCGCAACTGAAAATGTGGTGGCAAATTTTACAGCCGGCCGGTCTACGACCAAATTTATTTTTAGTTTAAATCTGTTTCTACATTTTGTTTGCAACTGATTTACACGTATTCGAACTATAACAAATTTTATGATTGGTTTGTTATTTAATTTTAGCAGTGGTAAATTTTATCCGTTATTTTGCAACATGATTGACTGTTGTCGCCAATTTTACGACCGGTGTTTTTCAGTCGTAAATACCTTTTTTTTCTAGTACAGTGTGGTAAGTAATTTAAAGTCTCCATCGAAATTTATATTTCAAACTTGATATATAATTTCAAAATAAAAAATAATCATATTGCCACTTTTATGTTTAGAATCATAATTTAGCATTCCATGCATGTGTTTTTGCTTGTAGAAACTTTTATGTTTTATTTCGTTAATGAAAGAAATCAACACAGATTGTCAGAAAAGGATGTAACCTTATTGTGAGATCATCTTCAATAGAAACGTTAGACTGATTTAATTTGGTATCATAAATCACTAGCCACTTTATAAAATCATATTTTAATTATGATAATCTTCCGGATATTCATTTTAATTGATTAGTGATCATTAGAAAACATATAATGAACATCTTAGTGGAAAACAGTATCGATTAGTAAAGTTTTCAAAGGTAAATACATACGAAAAAATGTTCTTTATATATTCTTTGAGAAAGAAATCCAAAATGTTAAATTTTATGGAATAAAACCACTAAGTGGAAAAAGTATATCATTGTGAAAATATAATGGTCGGTTTCTAGTAAAGTCTTGAAAAAAGAATGTTTTGGTCAAATCAGATTCGGGTTGTCACCAAAAGGACCTTTTTGCCATAGTGAATGCGGTGTACACATAAGGTTGTGCAAGACAGACTTAAACATATTGAGGCTATAAAAGAAAGTTTTAATTAGAAAATATTACGTGATATTTTTACTGTATAAGTATATAAAAGTGTAAATTACATGGATGGTCCTTGTGGTTATCTTTAAATTTTATATTTGATCCTTAAAATTTAAATTTTTTAAATATAGTCCCTAATAATTTTTTTTCATCTATGATCCATATGTTAGTTAGTCAGTCAACCGTTAGTGATATCAAATATTATCAAAATTAACATTTTACTCACATTAACCATCTATTTCATTTACCTTTTAAACTAAAGTATTATTTTTATTAAAGAAAGTTTTATAATTTTGTTTTCTTAAAGTTTTTTTTATTTTTTATATTAATTTTATTATTTCATTATTAATTTGTTTATTATTTAATAATATACATTTTAAATACAAATCATTTTTTTAAATGTTGGTTTTATAAGGTTTTTTTAACCATTCATTTTAAAGACAAATTGGATTTTAGTAATTCAAATTATTACATATTAGCCGATAATAGTCCATACTATCAATTTGACCGCTAACACTCCCAACTTTCATTTATTACCAACAATAATTCCAGTGACATAATTTTTAAATTTTTACGCTCGATTGGACTCGATTCGGTTCACAAAAATAATTATGAATGAGATAAAGAAACATATAAGCTAAATTGAGACTAAAATAGATACAAATCGAGACTAAAAAATTAAAAATTATGTCATTGGGATTATTGTTGGTAATTAAAGTAAAAGTTGAGGGTGTCAGCGGTCAAATTGATAGTATGAATTATTATCGGTCAATTGGTAATAGTTTGGATTATTAAAATCAAATTTGCCTTTTTTAAAACATATTTCAAACATAAATTTCTCACAATTTAAAACATCTTTTTTAAACCAATTCAGTTCTTAACGTCTTTTTTAATATTTTTTTAAACCATAGAATAAACAAACATTTTAAAAAAAATATCTATAAAATAAATAATTTTAGAAATTACACTTAAAAAACCAAATGATTTTAAGAAAGACAATATTATTAAAAATACCTTTAATGTAAGATCCCGTACCCGGAGACCTTACAGTTGATCAATCATAGCATAATATATATATATAAAAACATTCCATAGTTAATAAGTCAATGCAACGGAATTAATATAAAAAACCATTCACTTCATTAGTAAATACTGTTGTTAAGCAATACATCATTAATTGTTAATAGTTACAAAAGATCATATTAATTACATTACAAAACAACAATATTAGTATGCGTGAACGGATGCCAGTCTAGCCCCGACGAGTAGCCTCCCCGAGTGCCATCCTCAGCAATCTACCTGTCAACTGAAAATGCATAAAAGTCAGCGTTGCTGAGTGAGCTCTAGTTTTAAAATGTTAAAACTCCTTGAAAGATTTGTATATGAAAATATCTTTTTTTTAAAACAATATACTTTTCTTTCGTACGCCATCACACATCATACGTACAATTAAGATAATATCCATTATCTTCTTTTATCATTTCCATCATCGTTCATGCGAACCTTTATTTTAATCTTTCACTTAATCCGAACCAATGTGCTATGCCCCCGATTAATGCGCACAAAACTGGTACTGGGCCGAGGTCTACAAATAGACCTCAAACTAGTTCACGAAGCTGACTCCAATACCGGGGCAGCAACAAAGGTCCCTTTAATCTCAAAGATTGACCCTGTGTGCATCCAACGGGTTAGCTAACAACCTAATGGTTGTGGACCTCATGTGAATTTGCTTGCAAGACTTTCTTCTGTTCTTTATGTTCCACTTCTCATTATCATTAATCTTTCTACTTTCTTTAATGATAATACTTTACGTATACGGATAAATCACACCACGTAAAGTCACTTAATAATATAATAAATAGGAACACAAGAACAGCCCAAAACAAAAATAAAATAATCTTATAATAGCACCAAGTCAAACCAGGGTCAAACCCTAAAATTCTGATTTCCAAAAATTCCAGAAAATTTTCTAAGTATTTTAGGCGCATGGGTACTATACAGGCGCATGAGCCCTGCTTAGGCGCATTAACACTATTTGGGCGCATGAACCCCACACGGGCATTTCAACTTACATTCTGGGCGCATGAACTGTTCAGGCGCATGGACTAGCACTTAGGCGCCTGAACAAGGGATGGGCGCATGACACTATTTAGGCGCATAGGCCCTGTTTGGGCGCATGACCACCTGTTGTTTAACTTTTTCAAATCTAAACCATGTCAAACCTGCATTTGCACCTATTCTAAGCTCAAACATAACATTCTAAGCATACCCAACACATAAACACGTATTGAACATAAGCATAAACATACATAATCATACGGGTACATAAGTACAAGTTTGAAAATCCTTTAAAATGCATTTTCAGCCCTAAAGTTAGTTTAAAACACATATAAAACGGGGTCTAGAACTCACCTAGTGCAGCAAACAAGTAAAACTCCACCGAACCTGCTTGCACACGAGTTCAAGCATCTAAACAAGCAAAAACAAACACCAAAACACAAAGAACACATGAAAATCGGTTTTAAGGGTGAAATCCCCAAAGAAACCGAACCAATTAGCACAAAACACGCTCACCTTGAAGATTTTCAGCCTTCACTTCTTCACAATAGAGAGAAAAACCCAACTTTCAGCTTCTTTTCTTTTGTTTGGTGGAACAATCAGCAACAACAGGGTGATATGGGCGGCCATGCCCATATAAAGTGCACTTTTTGACTTTTGTGTACTTTTACACAAAAGACCCCTCATCTTTGGCTTCTTTTAGTTTTCTTCAAGATACTTTCTTTTCTTTTATTTTATGTGACAAAGTTTCGGATGTTACAAGTCTACCCCCCTTAAAGAGGTTTCATCCCCGAAACCTGTCACTCTTCGAACAGCTGTGGGTAAAGCTGTCTCATTTCTTTCTCTGTCTCCCACGTAGACTCAGAACCCTTCCGGTGTTTCCACTACACACGTACAAGCGGAACCACTTTATTCCTCAACCTCTTCTCCTTCCGATCGACGATTGTCACTTGTTGCTCCACGTAATTGAGCCCTTCATCCACTTGAATATCCTCCAGTGGTACAATCATGTCTTCGTCAGCTAAGCACTTTCTCAGATGAGATACATGAAAGGTCGGATGAATCCCACTTAACTCATCAGGCAATTCTAATCGATAGGCCACCTCTCCTACTCGTGCGATGATTCGGAAAGGCCCTATGTATCTCGGGCTCAGCTTGCCCCTCTTCCGGAACCGGATGATTCCCTTCCAAGGTAAGACCTTCAACATGACTTTATCACCCACGTTGAACTCGATCGGTCTACGCCTCTTATCGGCATACGACTTCTGCCTATCTTTGGCCGCCTTCATAAAGGCTTTGATCTTTTCTAGTTTTTCTGTCGTAGCCTCAATCACCTCGATACTTCCCAACTCCTTCTGCCCTATATCTCCCAACATACGGGCGTTCTACACCTTCTACCGTATAGCATCTCGTATGGTGGCATACCAATGCTGGCATGATAGCTGTTGTTGTATGAGAACTCTGCTAACGGTAGGTGATCATCCCAACTTCCTCCAAAGTTGATCACCCATGCTCGGAGCATATCCTCGAGCGTCTGAATTGTCCTTTCGGACTGACCATCTGTCTGGGGATGGTAAGCCGTGCTAATATGTAGCCTCGTCCCCATCGCATCATGGAACCTTTTCCAAAACTTCGACGTGAACCGGGTGTCACGGTCCGACACAATAGACACCGACACACCATGACGAGCTACAATCTCCTTAATGAACAGATCCGCCAGTCTCTCGGAGGAATATGTCTCGCGGATCGGTAGGAAGTGAGCACTCTTTGTCAGACGATCAACTATCACCCATATGGTATCGTACCCCCTCGCAGTACGGGGTAACTTTGTGATGAAGTCCATGGTGATGTGCTCCCACTTCCACTCGGGTATATCCAATGGTTGGATCTTCCCGTATGGCTTCTGGTGTTCTGCCTTCACTTGCAAGCAAGTAAGGCACTTACTCACATACTCCACTACATCGCGCTTCTTTCCCAACCACCAAAAATCTTTCTTCATGTCTTGATACATCTTGGTAGCACCAGGATTAATGGAGTATCGAGTCTTATGAGCTTCATCCAGAATTCGCCCCCGTAGATCTCCATATCGGGGAATCCACATCCGCCCGAAGCGGGTTCTAACTCCATAGGTATTCTCTCCCAACTCTGTGACCAGACCTCTCATCCTTTCAGAATTAAGGCGATCTTCTTTCAATGCCTCATTTTGAAATTCTTTGACCTGTGTCATCACATCCGATGTCATCACCAACTGATACGCCTTCACCCGAATCGGCTCGGGTCTCTCTTTTCGGCTAAGGGCGTCGGCCACTACGTTGGCCTTGCCCGGGTGGTAATGGATCTCGCAGTCATAGTCCTTGATTAATTCTAACCACCTCCTTTGCGTCATATTGAGATCCTTCTGTTCAAAGAAATACTTTAAGCTCTTGTGGTCCGTGAAGATGGTGCACTTCTCCCCATACAGGTAGTGCCTCCAAATCTTTAAGGCAAAGACCACGGCTGCTAGCTCTAAGTCATGAGTGGGGTAGTTAGTCTCATGGGTCTTCAATTATCGGGATGCGTATGCTATTACTTTCCCGCGTTGCATTAGCACGCAACCCAATCCCGAATAGGAAGCATCTGAATAGACCACCAAATCCTCGCTCCCCTCGGGCAACGTCAAGACAGGAGCTTGAGTCAATCTTGCCTTTAACTCTTCAAAAACATCCTCTTGTTCTCGTCCCCACACATACTTCACATCTTTGCGAGTCAACTTGGTCAAAGGTGAGGCTATCTTGGAAAAATCTTGGATAAACCTTCTGTAGTAGCCCGCCAAACCCAAGAAACTACAAATCTCGGATGGCGTCTTTGGAGACTTCCATTGTATTACCGCCTCAACCTTCGCCGGGTCCACCATGATTCCTTCAGAATTCACCATGTGACAAAAATTGAACTTCGCACAACCAAAAAGCACACTTAGAGAATTTAGCATATAGCTTCTCCCTTCTAAGTGTCTCAAACACTTCGCGTATGTGGTCGACATGTTCTTTTTGCTCTTTGAGTAAATTAGGATATGATCAATAAACACAATCACTGATTTATCCAACATTGGCCGACACACTCGGTTCATCAGGTCCATAAAGGCAGCAGGCGCGCTAGTCAGACCGAAAGACATAACAAGGAACTCGTAGTATCCATAACGCGTGCGAAAGGCTGTCTTAGGAATGTCTTGCTCCTTAACCTTCAATTGATGGTAGCTAGATCGGAGATCTATCCTTGAGAACCAACCGGCACCTTGGAGCTGGTCGAACAAGTCATCTATTCTGGGCAAGGGATATCGATTCTTCACCGTCAACTTGTTTAGCTCCTAGTAGTCTATGCACATCCTCACACTACCGTCTTTCTTCTTTACAAACAAGTCCGGAGCACCCCAGGGAGAGATGCTCGGTCGGATGAATCCCTTGTCCATCAACTCCTGTAGTTGAACCATAAGTTCCTTCATCTCTTTTGGAGCTAATCGATACGGTGCCTTGGCTACGGGCTGTGCACTGGGTATCAAATCGATCTGAAACTCGATCTCGCGGTCCGATGGCACTCCTGGTAGATCTTCTGGGAACACGTCCCGAAAGTCACGCACAACTGGCATTTCAAACCGTTGTGGTATTGACGCTTCCACATCCTTTACGTATGCTAGGTAGGCATTACAACCGCGTCTCATGCACTTTTCTGCCACCGCCATCGATATCACCTCAAGAACCGTCGTAACGCGGTCACCGTGAACCGTCACCGAACTTCCATCGGGCGCAGTTAATCGAATCATCTTCTTGCGACACATAATGTTTGCCTCATAGGTTGCTAACCAGTCCATCTCTAGTACTACATCGAATCCTCCTAGGGGCATCACATATAGTTTAGTAGCAAACCTATGGCCTTCTAACTTTATGCCACAATCCTCAATCATATTAGAAATTCTGGTTGACTTACCAATAGCAGTTTCTACATCAAATGGTTCGTCAATATTCCTACTACTAACAGGAAATTTAGCACAGAAAGCAGCAGAAATGAAACTCCTACTAACACCAGAATCAAATAATACACAGGCACAAGTTTGGTTTACTAGAAACATACCTGACACGACGTCTGGGTCTACCCGGGCCTTTTCTCGGGTCATTGTGAAGGCTCTAGCACTCGCCCTCTGTCCTCCTTCTTTGGTCCCCTTCTTGGCCCCAGAGCTCTCAGCTCTCGGCTTCTTGCACTCATAGCTCCTGTGGCCAGTCCCGCCACAGTTGAAGCATTTTAGCACTCCACAATCTTTTGCTATATGATCGGGCTTCCCACACTTAAAGCACACAGTCACTCCCCTCATACAATCACCAGTGTGCTCCCTACCATATCGGTCGCACTTCCTCAACCTTAGGCCTGATGACACCACCCGCCGGTCATCCATCCTCCTCCTCTTGTTGTTTGGGGTGTAACCGCCACGCCCAAACCGCTTACCTCTCCAACTCTTATCACCTCCATCTGCCTTCTTTACCTCAACCACCCCTACTTCCCTTTCATCATACAACATTCCCGCCAGATCCACTGCTGACCTAAAAGTACTCGGTTGGGCAGCGATCAAGTGTCTGCGGACGTCAGCCGGTAGTCCATGAACGTACCGATTGATCTTCCTCGATACCGGCGTAACCTGGTCCTGCACCAACCTCGCCATTTCGTTAAACTTGGCGGTGTATTGCTGGTAGGTCATAGTTCCCGCCTCCAGCTGTAAGAACTCCCTTTCGATCTTATTGAGTTCTCGGTGAGGACAGAATTCCTCAATCAGCAACTTCTTCAGCTCTCCCCATCTCATTTTCTCGATGGCCTTGTCACCCTCGGCTTGGACAAGATTGTCCCACCAACACAGTGCCGAGTTGACAAACGAGTGAGTGGCAAACTTCACTTTCCGGTCCTCCCGACCCTCACTGATCTTCAATATGCCTCCATCTCCCTTATCCAGCGGTGGGCAGTTGCAGCATTTCCATTACCATCAAAAGTAGGGGATTTACACCGTTGGAATGCCTCGTAGCTGCATCCCCTCGCAGTTTCCCACACCACCACCTCTTCTTCATCACTAGTGGCTCCTCTTCCAGCATTCATCTCCTCACCATCATCGTGATTCCTCACGTTACCCCTCCTACTAGTAGTCGTCCTCCTTTCCTCCTCCTTCTCTTTCCTTTCATCTTCTCTAACAGCCCGGATAACTTCAGTCACGACTGACGGTAGGATCATCTGCATGACTTGGTGAACCTCCTCCGCCACTACCTCTTTCACCGAGGCCCTCAGATTGGCACTCTCATCACCGCCCTCTGGGTGATGAAGCCCAGGCTCACCAGGAGCCGTCTCTGCAGTCTTCGTCTTGTTCTTCGCGGCCCGTGGTCTACCAGCATGTCCACCCCGTGCTCCACCTTTAGAAGCCTTAGATGATCTACCTCCAGCCATCCTCTAACCACTATAAGATTCAAACACCAACACGATCATTCAAGGTAATAGCTCAGTTTATGTTAAGTATAGTAAGTCCCTAATTACAGTGGCCAGTTGTGATTAGCCACTTACTTTACTCTTCATCCCCCGAGCATTTCCTATCCTGACTACATTAGTATTCAAATCTACTAAAGGCACATAAATCATATAACATGCGCACATAATACCGGTTAATATTAAGAAAAGAAACACCCGATGGCACATAGCTACTCGGGTTGGCATCCCTCCATTCGTCCTATTTTCAGTTTAACTTTAGGTTTTTGAAAATATTTACCCATTTCTCTTAAACTTTGGCTCTGATACCAACTTGTAAGGACCCGTTCCCGGAGACCTCACAGTTGGTCAATCATAGCATAATATATATAAAAACATTCCATAGTTAATAAATCAATGCAGCGGAATTAATATCAAAAGCCATTCACTTCATTAGTAAATACTGCTGCTAAGCAATACATCGTTAATTGTTAATAGTTACAAAAGATCATATTAATTGCATTATAAAACAACAATATTAGTATGCGTGAACGGATGCTAGTCTAGCCCCGACGAGTAGCCTCCCCGAGTGCCATCCTCAGCAATCTGCCTTCCAACTGAAAATGCATAAAAGTCAGTGTTGCTGAGTGAGCTCTAGTTTTAAAATGTTAAAATTCCTTGAAAGATTTGTATATGAAAATATCTTTTTTTTTTAAATAATATACTTTTCTTTCGTGCGCGATCATACATCATACGTACAGTTAAGATAATATCCATTATCTTCTATTACCATTTCCATCATCGTTCATTCGAACCTTTATTTTAATCTCTCACTTAATCCGGACCAATGTGCTATGCCCTCGATTAATGCGCACAAAACTGGTATGGGCCGAGGTTTACAAATAGACCCCAAACTGGTGCACTAAGCTGACTCCAGTATCGGGGCAACAACAAAGGTCCCCTCAATCTCAAAGATTGACCATGTGTGCATCCAACGGGTTAGCTAAACCACACACAGTTAAGCTAACAACCTAATGGTTGTGGACCTCATGTGAATTTGCTTGCAAGACTTTCTTCCATTTTTTATGTTCCACTTCTCATTATCATTAATCTTTCCACTTTCTTTAATGATAATACTTTACGTATACGGATAAACCACACCACGTAAAGTCACATAATAATATAATAAATAGGAACACAAGAACAACCCAAAACATAAATAAAATAATCAAATAATAGCACCAAGTCAAACCAGGGTCAAACCCTAAAATTCTGATTTCCCAAAATTCCAGAAAATTTTCTAAGTATTTTAGGCGCATGGGTACTATGCAGGCGCATGAGCCCTGCTTAGGCGCATTAACACTATTTGGGCGCATGAACCCCACACGGGCATTTCAACTTACATTCTGGGCGCATGAACTGTTCAGGCGCATGGACTAGCACTTAGGCGCCTGAACAAGGGTTGGGCGCATGACACGATTTAGGCGCATAAGCCTATACTT
The DNA here is from genome assembly GCA_025506505.1 of Flaveria sonorensis. Taxonomy (NCBI): domain Eukaryota; kingdom Viridiplantae; phylum Streptophyta; class Magnoliopsida; order Asterales; family Asteraceae; genus Flaveria; species Flaveria sonorensis. Next base: position 53,857,403 of record CM046432.1, on the reverse strand, counting down.
AGTAATTTCAGGCAAAATCTCGGGCGCATGGGCACTATTGGGGCGCATGAGCCCCACTTAAAATTTTCTATGACGATTTTGCAGGCGCATGGGCCCTGTTTGGGCGCATGACCACCTGTTGTGTAACTTTTTCGAATCTAAACCATGTCAAACCTACATTTGCACCTATTCTAAGCCCAAACATAACATTCTAAGCATACCCAACACATAAACACGTATTGAACATAAGCATAAACATACATAATCATACGGGTACATAAGTACAAGTTTGAAAATCCTTTAAAATGCATTTTCAGCCCCAAAGTTAGTTTAAAACACATATAAAACGGGGTCTAGAACTCACCTAGTTCAGCAAACAAGTAAAACTCCACCGAACCTGCTTGCACACGAGTTCAAGCACCTAAACAAGCAAAAACAAACACCAAAACACAAAGTACACATGAAAATCGGTTTTAAGGGTGAAATCCCCAAAGAAACCGAACCAATTAGCACAAAACACGCCCACCTTAAAGATTTTCAGCCTTCACTTCTTCACAACCGAGAGAAAAACCCAACTTTCAGCTTCTTTTCTTTTGTTTGGTCGAACAATCAGCAACAGCAGGGTGATATGGGCGGCCATGCCCATATAAAATGCACTTTTTGACTTTTGTGTACTTTTACACAAAACACCCCTTATCTTTGGTTTCTTTTAGTTTTTTTCAAGATACTTTCTTTTCTTTTATTTTATGTGACAAAATTTCGGGTGTTATATTTAAAAGTAGAAAAGCTTTAAGAAAGATGTTTGAAAGTCAAAAGGTTTATAAAATTTATAAACCAAACATTAAAAAAAGACTTTTTTAAAAATATATTTTTATTTTTGTATTAAATAATAAACATATTTATAATTAAAAAATTAAAATAAAATATAAATTACATTGATGATCCCTACAAGTAAAATAGTCATTTTTAAAAATTAACATTGCTAACTGAACTAACAGAGTAGGGACCATTGATAAAAGATAAATATAAAATTAGGGACTGCATTTGCAATTTTAAAACTTTAAGGATCAAATTCAAAATTTTGACCAAACCATAGGAACCATCCGTGTAATTTACTCTATATAAAATTTAGTGTCGACGTAAATCCTCCTTAGTTTGGTTTGGTCCCAATTGGGACGTACCGAACTAGGTGGAATTCGATATGTAATATACTTTTGAAATGGCGTTGCAAAAGACAAACTTTGCAAATGTTAACACCTTGCTGAATGAAACAGATACTCCATAATTTAACTGATCTACTTGCAGTTTTCGTTAAAGAACTACTTTCTTATGTAGGTTTATTATACTATGAGTTGTTTAGTACTTAATCAAATCTATTGAATTGTCTTTAAAATTGAATGAGTATGAAATGAGAGATCACATTGTTTACAACATGATATAACAAATGTAAGAGAAATTTATAAAAAATTTAAAAATAGTCTCACGTTATTACTAGTGCTATCACGTTAAACTCAACCATAAATGTTAGTGGGGTTGAAGCTTTACTTCAAAATATTTTCTAAGATTTGGGTTTACTCGAGGGCTCAAATCTTGCACGAAATGAGATCTAACTTCAATACAATTTAGAACGTAAGTTTCAAATTTATCAAAACAAATATAGTTCAACACCTATACATGACAGGACTTACCATTGGGGTTGGTGATTCAATCGTAAAAACTTTGCCTCTAGAAGCATCATTATAAGGAGGTCTCGGGAACTATCCTAAACAAATGTACTATACATGGGAGGTAGTGCATATCATTTGGTCTCGATTAGAAATACATACTAGGAAAGAAAGGAAACAGAAAATAATAAAGTACAACCCAATCGAATTTATTAAATAATAAAAACTAAATTAAACTAAAGTTTTTTGCTTCGACTAGGTAGTTTAGGAGTGGGACAGAATTGTTGTTCAAACAACCTACACATGACTTGATGAGATAGAGGGAACATCCGTGACGGGTAATGTCACACCCTGACCGAGGGCCCAGACACAACGACTGATATCAACCAAACGCACCAAAATGATACTATATTTATTTTCACTAGTACATATTGTTTGGTATTGATTAAAAATACATGCCAGAAAAAAAAAGAAACAGAAAATAATAAAGTACAACACAATCGAATTTATTAAATAATAAAATTATAAGCAAATAATTTATAAAATAATTCAGTTTAACCTATTTAACACCAAAATATATTTGTATACACTAATTTATATATTATAGCATGTGTTTTAGTATTTTTGGTACTTTTTGTTGTATTTAACAAATTTTAGTGAATTGTTGTCGTTTTAGTCTCAAGAAGTGTGAATAAATACTTAAGGTTTAGTTTAATCAAAGATTGAATTTTTATAAGTTCTCTACAATATATTAGGTCTTAAATTTTTTTCTAAATAAAGTCATTTTCTATATTTTATATATTTGTTATTGTAGTGCATTAAATGTTCTCTTTCTTATAATTATTACTTACTATTTTTTGTGTTAATATACTTATCTTTAAGGTCTAAAAATTATAATATTGGAATTTTACATATTTTAAGTATTTGAAGTGAATTACATGTTAATTTAAGACTATAATTACTAATAATTATTAGAAACACATTTTTACCTTGTATTATATTTTTCTCGGTTATATATAATCTATTATGTCTAGAAAAAATATCATATATCTTACTTAAATGATTTTTGTAATTATTATAATTTTGTGCGTTTCCTACGCCTTTTTCAATGTACATTTTAGAGTTAATTACATGAAAGGTCTCTGTGTTTAGGCCTATTTTACTTTTGGTCTTAGGTTTGAAAAACTACAAGGTCGGTTCACAAATTTGACAAAACATAACACAAATTGTCCCCGTCATGAATGGCCGTTATCTTTTTTTGTTAAATGTGTGTTAAATGACAAAATTGCCCTTTGTTGAAAATTTTAAAAATAAAAAAAATTAATATGTTAAATGAAGTGGGACCCACCATGTTCTTCTTCCCTTGCACTGCACTTTTTACTTGATCACATTGGCGAGAGAATGACCCACCACAACCACCACCGCCAACACACAAGTCGACGACCTACCAGCCAACTCAAGTGCACCACACCCACTACCATTTGTTGACTTAAATAAGTCAATTCACCGCCATCGGTCCGCCGCCCTTCCACCATCTTAGGAGCCACGACGGTGATGTGAACTCCAAGCAATGCCATTGTTGTCTTCACCATCAATGTCAATAATCTCCGTCCAACAACACAACCTAGACCAGCAACCACCAGACCACAACATCGAACCTACCGTTGCTCGTTCCTCGACCATCAAGGTGTGATGAGGGTTCTTAGTTTAGATCTAGTGATGGAGGTGTGTCGATGGAAGTTTGGTGGTGGAATTGTGGTGGCTGAGTGGTGATCGGTAATCAGAAGGAAGAAGATGGGTGGGGTGGGCCTGTTTTATTATGCTTATTTTATTTTTAAATTGAGTGTCACTTAGGGGCATTCTAGTCATTTTAGAAAATTTAACGGAAAAAGATAACGGCCATCCATGACATGGACCTTTTATGTTACGTTTTGACAAACTTTGGACCGACCTTGTAATTATTAAAACCTGATGACCGAAAGTGAAAACAGACCTAAGCACAGTGACCTTTCATGTAATTAACTCTACATTTTATAATAAATAATAATGACCGACATATATTTCATTAATTTTTCTAGGTTTAGAATAAGGGCGATGTTATTCTACAAAGTGTATTTTTGCTACAAAGTGTGAGAAGATACAATGAGGCTAAAAAAGTCACAAAAAAGATTATATCTCACAATCAAAATCGAATTTCAAAAAAGTACTCCGGAGTCTCTGTTGCTCTCGTCGTCCTCTTTCAGAATAAAAAAATAAAAAAAATTTCATTATGTCTTTTATGTCACAATGACGTAATTATGTCTTTCATAATGACACAATGACGTCATTGTGTCTTTCATAATAACACAATGATGTCATTGTGTCTTTCGTAAATGACACAATAAAAAAACGTTAAATTTTTTTATTTTTTATTTTTCTTTTATTTTTTTTCTTAGTGAGGACGGCTAGGGGAACAAAAGTTCCGAATTATTTTTTTGAAATTCTATTTAAATTGTGAGATATATTCTTTTTTTGTGACTTTTTTTTAACTTATTATGTATTTTCACACTTTGTAACAAAAATACATTTTGTATTTAAACCTTTTTCTTAGAATAATATGTGTGTGCCTATTGTATGTGTAGAATTTATCCTTTTAACTAAAATAAACATAGGAAAGAATGATAAATCATTACCCAACTTGGGTGCTATATATTGTAAACAGGTTTCACTTCAACAGTGTCCAAGTGAGAAGTTTATGTCCACGCTTTTTATCCAAGGGCGATTAGGGGCTAAACACGGATATGACACCTTTAGAACTCGTGATTCTTTTGGACGGATTTGAGGTAGATTCTTGGGCTCAAATGCTTCTTAAACTAGATGATGAAGTTAAGATAGCACAGTAGCTCCAGTTTTTGCGCAGTCTAATGTTGAAGCTAATTTGAATATTAAATTCTTGGTGGATTCGAATGAGACCAATTGGAATCTTTCAGGAAGATATTGAAGGTTATTTTGAAAGTAGAATATACGAGTGATTTCGTTCAGTCCATTATGTATTTTTCCGGAATCCAAAGAGAGATATGGTGAAAGATTTGAAGTATCCTTGCATATAATTTGAGTGGTTGAAAATATTTTCTTGGATATAGAGAGATTTGTGGAAGAGTTTTGTAATCAAGAATGATCTTGAGTGCGGAAAGAGTATTCTAGAACTATTTTTAAAAATAAAAATTAAGTTAAAATGCATTTTAATTTTATAAAAATAAATAAAATAAATGGTATTGTATAAACTAGTTATTTAACTCGCCGCGCGTTGCTGCGGCGGCGAGCGTACGTGTCATGATCAAGTATAAAATATAATCGACTCAACTTGCTTCCGAACTAAATTTACGTAAAACATGGAGTAACACGAATTAGTACCATCGAATGAACGTAGAACAACTCAAAACGTACATCAAAATAAGCAAGTACGGGGAAGCCATAGGCGGCATGATAAAACATAGATTACATTCGCTCTAACACATTTCCTAGCAAAATTTACATCAAAACATAGAGTAATTCGAATTTATACCAACGAAATAAAATTATAATATTTGACCCAACTCGTTCCAAACAAAATTTACATATAAAAATAAACACGTAGTATTATATAATAACGTTTTTTAAGATAGATATAATTTGAACTACTATTATTTATATAAGAAACCAAAATATGGGTTAATTAAGAAAGCATGCAAAGTATAGTGAATGTTAGACTCGAACCCGGGTCTTATATATAGTGAAAGAGCTCGCAAGCCAGCAAGCTAGATGTCCATCCACGTCTCAATTTTGCTATATATAATATATAATATATAAAAAAAAAAATCTAAAAATCCTCTATGTCTACCGACATAAAAAAATACTAGTAATAGAAATATATATGGGTGTATATATTTGGTATAGTAGGTGTGATACATATACAACTGTTGCATGATTTAATTAGACGATATGTGTGTATATAATATATGTTTGTGTGTTTATTTATGACATGTATCTATGTTTATACATATGAAAATCGTATAAAATTTGGATTTTATTCATTTTATATTTTATATCAAATATAAAGGTGCGCATTTTCGTAAAATAAATTATAAGTACAAAATGTTTAATACATACGTGTGTGTATATATATATATATAAAAGTTATTTTATGTGATTGTATGTATATTAATGTTATAATTACACAAAGGTTTGTAGGATAAGAGGTTTAGAAATAACCACTTTTGTTAACTTTTTGTAAGTTTTTTTATTTTTTTAAATGCTCATAACTTTTATATAGGATATTATTTTTTATAAAAATTACACCATAAAAGCCATTGTGTTTTTATATTTAAAACAAGTATAATCTATCTATACTTATTAATAAAACAATATCTTTAGAGCCACATGTCTTTTTCTTAGACCTTTATTCCTTTGTTTTCCCGTCTAAAAATGTATCCATCCTTATTCTTAGTCATAATTTATTTGAATAGAATCAACGATTGCTATAATTATAAAGTGAGTTTTTTTTCCTTAAATAGTGTGTATAGAAAATTTATTAACAAAATAGGTGTTTAAGAAAGTGTTTCTTTTTCTCACTATAAGAGTATTGATTAAATTTGTTTCACTTTAAAATAATATTATTTAAAAAAAAGTCAAGTACAAAGGTTAATAAAATTGTTAAACTATTTAGTTCATATGTCGTAATTAAAAACCGAAAGCTTTTCTGAAACTTATTTTTGTTTTTTTAATTCACTCAGTCTTAATTTTAAATCGTCTTTTCATATAGAAAAGTTGAATTTTTTAAACTATAATATTGTTTCAATTTCACACAAAAGTAGGCACGTTTGTTTTTTAGTTCTTTTTTAAAATATGTAATTTTTGAAAATGTTTTTATGTAGCTTAAAAGATTAACAAGAAAAATTCTTTTTAACAAAAAGTACATTCTTTAAAAATATTATATATAAATATCATGACGAAACAAAAAAAAAGTTAATGGTTTATTTTTTTATTTTACGAACTATAAATGTAATCATCAATTACCAAGGGCATCCCAACAAGAATTAGGGGACAAATGAGTCACGCCATCTCGTGAGCTAGTCGGGACTGACTCGCTAAAAACTCTAACTAAGCTGAGCTTAAACAAGCTCGAACTCATTTTACGACTTATTTAATAAATGGTTTTGAGCCCGGGCTTCATATGTCGAGATCGAGCTAGCTCGCAAGACGAAACTAGCGTTGTATGTATATGATGTTTATTTTATCTTTTATGTATATACTTATATAAATGATTATTACTATATATAAATTTATGTTTAAAACAATTATGTAATATATATCGTTATTTTAAAAAAATTACATAAACCATTTAATTTCATAAAAAGATCTTTTTCTATATAAGAGCATGTATTCTATAAAGAGACATTAAAAAATATTGATAAAAGAGTTTTATTGAAAAGGTTTTAAGAAAACCTTGAACTATAAAATATTTTTCAAAATCATGACAGATTAAATTGGTATTTAAGTTATTGAAACTTTATCATTTTAACGTTATTTAAATAACATTATTAAAAACATAAATACTTCTATCCAATCATATTATGAATAAGAAAAATTAACTTTCCACTAAAAAACCATTTTGGTAAATATTTTTGAAAAAAATCATTTTGTTAAATTATTTTTCTACCAACCCTACTTTGAAAAAAACTCATTACAAAGAGCATTTAAGATGGTTTCAAGTCGACTGTTTTTTCCACCCAAGAACAAGTTGACTCTATCCCTACCGTATAGGTAATATAATGAGTTTTTACTGGTTGTAGGACACTAAAATTGTGAATTGAAACATGTTGATTCTTGCTTAGTCAAACAAGCAATTAAAAGTTTCCAAATTCACTTGTCCTATACAAATGGGAAAAAGCCACATACGCGTCTTTTATTCTAAAATGATTTTAGATATTTAATCAAATCAAGGGTCTAAAATAATCAATGCATAGTTTCGATTTCCGCAAATCATGATATCGATTTTCAAATGAAAAGATGAACCATTTCATATCCTTTTCAATTTACAAGCATATCATGGTTTCGATTTATCCCAAATCACGTTATGTTTCAAGTTCAACTCGTCGATCCTTTTACGTCTTCATTGATCTATTTAATATCATTCACACCCTAAGTTTTAAATCACAACATCAGTTCTGTAAAGTCTCAATTCAATGCTCATATTTACAAATCTCGATTGCAACAGTAGCAGTGGTCCGTACGATTCAAGGATTTCGATTTTGATTTCAAGATAAACTTTAGTATTTTGGTGTTTTATATCAATTTGACTTATGAAAGCATGAAACTTTGATTTAGTTTTAGTTGATGTAAGCATGACACTGATTTATGTTTTTGGTCAATAAAAAGTGAAAATTGCAAAAATGGTCCCTGTGGTTTAATCAAATTGCATGTTTGATCCTCAAGCTTTAAAAATTATTAGATAGTCAAAAATTTTATGTTATCATTGTATGTTTGATCCCTGGCATCGATTCAAGATGAATTAAAACTATTAATATTACAAAACATCAAATTTGTATACAAAGAAGTGTTCGGACGTTTATGGATATTCTCATGTTCAATATAATTTGTTTATTACCTAAAGTTCTTATTTATAAGTTCATTATATTTCATATTATACACTATTTAGACTTATAAGCATTGATAAAAAAAAGCTACTAATATTAGATATAAATGATTTAAAAAAGTTAAACATAAAAATTGATATACAAAGTATTAACAATAATATTATGACTTACGAACCTTTTTAATAAAAAAACTTTTTTAATGATGGAACTCGTGTATTACACTGGTCTTTAGTCTAGTGTTGTTATATAAAAATACAATATTTTTTTTTACGTTTTTAAGCTTATTAATTGTCATTGTGTCTTTAGTGCAAATCATTGTGTCATTTTTTTAGTTATTATGTTTTTCTTAATACTATTATGTTTTTCTAAAATGATGAATTCTAAAAATATATAATGGTGGAATAACATTGTTATGTATCTCTAGTATGTGAAACATAATAATAAATTAACAACTAGTTAATCTAATACATTAAAAATAATGACACAATAACACAATGTGTCATTGTGTTTTTTTATAGTCATTGTGTTATCTTAAACAATGTGTATATATGTAACATCCCGAGTTCCAGGGTCAAATGTAATAGTTAAAATAAAAGAAATATGAACTTTATATTTTGTATATTGTTAAACGATTAAGTAATGATTAAAATGACTATTTTAAATTTAAAGTTTTAGACGAGTTCTAATGTCGTAAGAGGCCGTTTAATATATATAAATATAATAAAATATTATATTTAAACGTGCTTCATTTTTAACGAGACTTAGGTGGACTCGTACAGAAAAATAAGCTCGTCCCAATGATATATTTAAAATTTTATAGACCCTTATATTTTAGAAGTTATAAGAGAAAAACGAAGCAACCAACTTAATTAATTATAACAATATAACAATAATAATAATAATAATAATAATAATAATAATAATAATAATAATAATAATAATAATAATAATAATAATAATAATAATAATAATAATAATAATAATAATAAATTTTAAAATTTTCAATCTTGAGCTAGAAAACGAGGAAGCTGGCAAGTAAGCATGTCAAAAACTCATCCCACATCGACTGTTTTAGGAAATCAGTCGTACGCTTCATCTCTATAAATAGAAGTACATATAAGGAAGTTAGAGTATCAGTTTCTTTTAGTGGAAACGCTCTAACATAGAGAATCTCAAACCTACAATACCTTATTGGGTATTTTTATTAGTCGTTTTTAAAGCTCGGGTAGGAGCGCGAGTAGGGAGACTCGACTCTACATCAAATTGATGTAGATAGTTTTAAGGTATGTTCTCGTTTAAGTTTATATCAAACTAATTATTATTTATTTTAGATTGTTATTATTATTAGAAGTAGCGTTAGATTTAGTAGTATTATTATATTTAGGTGTTAGGGTTATTGTTAGGGGTGGGTTTTGGGTAGTCTAGCCTTAGTCAGGCATGGACTGATCACCCATGCTTAAACAAGGCAGCATAAAACAATATCCAACCATGACAATAACTAGTTAGTTGTACCTGTACCTGACTTAGGATTATTTGAACTATATCAGGACTTTAAGATACTACCAGTTTGTACTAGGAACAATTATCAACTATTGGACATCTGTTAAACAGGTGAGTTCCTCTGAACTGTTTTTTAAAACGAGATGTGATGTTCTGATAACCGGTAATAATTGAAGAATTGACTATCAATAGCATCTGTGATATATGGCAATGCTTGATAGGATGATTGAGGATTGCTTGTATGATTCTGCTTTAACCACTGGAGTTTGTATACATAGCCTAGCTATTTGAAATTTATACCGTGCTTAGTCTGTTCCTATCTGTTTGCCATGGTTGTATTTGCTTGATGCAATAGTCAATATTAATATGTTTTGAATTTTGAAGAATGCTATGTTCATGAACTCACAAGCTTTATGCTGAGTCTCAAATATTTTTTTTTTTTATGTAGACACATCCTAGGTGTCAAGTGATTATAGAGATCGAAGATTACATGCTAGCCTATGAGGAAATAAAGGTTTAGATCGCTACTGAAGAGTTGGATCTCTAGTATAGTTAAACTGATGTAATGGCATTATCTAGTATGACTAAATAACAATATGTTATGGTGCATAATTAAAGTTAGACTTCCGCTGTGAACCCTATGGTTACTATGTGTTCTGTATATCCGATGCGTAATGCTCCCAGGGTGTGCCCTAGGAGGCGGGTGTTACAAGTTGGTATCAGAGTCATAGTTTAAGTGAATTATGCATTATCAATTAGTGTCTAAACTTAAACTGAGTTGGGAGGACTACGCAGGTTGCCAAATAAACCAACTAGCGTTGTGAGAGATAAGAGGAGGTAGATATGTGTTAAGTATATAATAAAAAATAACTAGTACACTTAAATAATGTAAAACGTTAATCATATTTAGCTAATGCCATTAAGAATTTACTTTTTCAAATTGTATTTTGGTTTGTTAGCTGTTATGTTTGCCTAAACTTAAGGAGTAGATTAGTAGTGTCACAACCCGGCGGAAGCGTGAGAAGCTTGGGTGTGACTTTTGGCTCCTAACACATTGATTACAAAGACATACATTCAAAGCAGTTAAATAAACCAAACTTTCATTAGTCATATATATATATATATATATATATATATATATATATATATATATATATATATATATATATATATTGTTGGATTACATCATAATACAAAATTTGTCTCACATGAGACTATTACATTATTTCTTATCACCCATCAACAAAAGACTTAATTTCCCAGCTAATAATGGACGTGAACGTCCACAAAGAGGCTAAAATCCATCAAATCTACTGTCAGCCACACGCACAGCTGCCCTACGTACTCATGCCATTCATTGAACAAGTTGAACGTGTAAACAAAATTATAAAATATGTTGTTCTCATGAAAAAGCATACTCAAAACAGTCAACATAAAGTTGGTGAGAACATAGATTTAATAACTTAACATAATTTTCTTACTGATGCAACATAAACAAGATCATAACCAAACCTACTTACATGCCAAGTGATTCATAACTATCACATATAAATCACAGAATCAAATAATATAACATCACGACACTTATTCGACAGTCTTAACTATGTCCGGTAGGTGCAGGAAAAATGTATCTAAGTAACACTACCTACATTATTTGACGGTTCCTTATGCGAATTAATGGTTGTGACTTACGGCAGTTAATGATAGTATCTTATCAAAATCCTTATTCACGTTAGCATCAACAGTAAAATACATAGTATGCTTTTCCCCCCAAAACTTATAAATAAAAAGGGGCTATATTACTCACCTTAGTTTCAGAAACTGAAACTGATCAGATATTTCCTAGAAAACAATTATCTGTTAGAATAATTTCTTATTCTAATAATCAGAAATATCCTTAATTTAGACTTAATTTTAGAAAATAGTAGTTAAAAGTATCCAAAATTTATAAAATTTTACAAGCAACAGCAACTTCATACCAAGATTATCATATAAAATTTTCAGTTCAAACATCCTTACTGATATTTTTTTGAAAACTTTACAATATTTTGAATTAATAGCAGAAATAGCTATTTATCTCTAAAACTTCCAAAAATCACAAAGAATGTTCTACACATTATCTAACATTTTATGTAAAATTTTCATGATTTATCTATTGTTTAACTGTTATTTTTGATTTTTCTTCTTATTAATTGTTCTAAAATATAAAACTTAATCATATTAAGGAATTAATTCACGAATTTTATTCTCTAACTTCAGTATATTATGGAGATCATTGTATAGTTTTTGAGATTTTTATTCCCACAATCACAGTCAATTTGAGTATTCAACTTAGTTTAGCCTAGTTAATCATGTAATAATCAATTAGTTTAACATCTTTAAAACCCTTTATTTAAATCTTTTGTTTTTATTAACACCTTTGAAACTTTCTATTTTGTAAACTTAGATACTGATTTTAGTTGGAAATCAAAGTTTTTATGAAATTTGTAATTAGTTTTTGATGATATATAAGGGTTCAATTGTATGTTCACTTACATAATTTTCACGAACTTTTTAGTTGTAGAGTTTTCATAAATCTAACATTGATTATAATTTGAAAGAAAGGTGAAAAGGACGGTTGATGAAGACTTCAATCTCCTTGGGTTCTAATCTTGAAGGAAGGTGATCTTAAACTTAGATAATTCCTCAAAGGATTTTGATGATGATTCTTCAGTGGTAAAACAACCCAGAGAAAGAGGGGGTGTTGCAGGTGAGAAGGTTATTTTTGGTTTGTGATGGTTGCCGAGAGAAGTAGAGAAAGGTGGGTTGTAGTGGTGGTGCACTAAGGTGATGGTGGTGTTGATAAGTTCACCCAAAGTATAAGGGGTGTGTTAGTAGCTTGTAATGATTACTTAGCCTTGATGAGGTATTATGTAGGCTTAATGTGTGTTAAGTTAGTGTGTGTGTCAAACTACCAAGAGGGTTGAGTGGCAATGGGGATAGGTGTTATTTCCTCATGCTAATGTGTTTATGTGTTTAGTTAATGATTAGTTTCAAATAAGTATTCCAGTAATCTATTGATTTGGATTAGTTTGTGTAAACATCTTAATAATCAAGTGACTAATATTAGCCTAAGTTTTTAAGTTTATTGTTATACATCCGCAGTGAACCCTTCATATACATCCGCTGTGGAACCTTTATACATCCGCTGTGAAACCTTACATGTCCGCTGTGGAACCTTACATGTCCGCTATGGAACCTTACATGTCCGTTGTGGAACCTTACACGTCTGTTGTGGAACCTTACACGTCTGTTGTGGTACCTTACACGTCCGCTGTGAAACCTTACATGTCCGCTGTGGAACCTTACATGTCCGCTGTGGAACCTTACATGTCCGCTGTGGACCCTTACATGTCTGTTGTGGACCTTTACACGTCTGCTGTGGGTTCTTATACGTGCGATGTGAACTGTTATACGTCCGCTGTATACTTTTATACGCCTGCTGTGGACTTTTATACGTCCGCTGTGGATTTTTATACGTCCGCTGTGGGCTCTAATACGTCCGCTGTGGACTTTTGTTAAAAAATATTTTAAGTTTTGATCTTGTTCACCACTTAACAGTAGTTTGCTTGTGTATTAGATATCTTATGGTGCACTTACATGATCATATCCCAAATATACACATATATACGTTAATAATTATGCATGCATGCACGTTAAAGAAACATATACACATACTTATACATGCTAAAACATATAGATAAAAATTCTTATCAAATAAAGTCATCTTAGCAATTCTTAATCTACTGTGTAAACTATGATACTAACTTATAATAATTTCCAAAATTTTAATTTGTCTAACCTTATTTTTTGAAGGTGTAGTGTTAACTAGAAAGTGTTGAAGGCATACACTTCTACATAGTCTCATGTTAATTAGTCTAATAGAACAATAATGACCATGCAAAGTAATTTACAATTAACTATAGTTAAATAAATTATAGAATTAGATGATTAAGTAAGCAAGTGAAGGCGAATGCTCAAAAAGGAAGTCACTCATATATAGACGCTACATTATGATACATAATGAGGGTAAGCTAGTATATTCGTGTAAAATAAATTGAAGATTATGTTTAGATTTATGTAATGGTGAATTTACAATAATACATGCATCCTAAAAATATTGCATCATGTTGATTAATGCTTACATCTTAATGGTGACGTGACAACTCCGTATGATAAGGATTAGTGATCAAATGGAGTATGAACATAGGAGCTAGATGGACATTATTAGATACTTAAATATTGTATAGGTATTCAACAATGATGTTATTATATAAGACAAAATATAAGATGATGAATAGTGCATTAAGAAAGGATAATATCCTAAAATGTTGGAATTAGTATCAAGTATGACCCGAAAGTAAGCTAGAATGCCAAAGGTGATCCAGATGTAGAATGAATATAAGTAACTGTAAATGTAAAATTAGATACAAGGCAAATACAAAACTTTGTACTCAAGTTGTCAAGATTATCAATGTCGCTCAACCAAGATCTAATGTGAAGAAAGTAGGAAACAAACTGTAGAAAAGTTTCTCATTATCTACAACAAAGATAGTAGACAAAGAAACTAGAAAATAGAAAATTAAGTACAAAAGCATTCTTATAAATCCTTCATGACATGTAACCCTTGAACTTTTGGCAACAAGGGATCTATAGAGGCAAATAAGTGGTGAAGTCAAATGAAAGCTGTCTTAGACATTTATTGCTACATGTAACCAATTAGATCTAATTTGCAGTATATTCATTTCAATCAAAAAGATTACATTGGTGCGAATAAAAATCCTAGTATCAACTATCTTTATGTCTTATATGGATTAAGAAACTCTAGCTTTACACCATACCTTCGTAAGTAGAATGACTAATTGGAGACAAAAGACAATAGTTGACATCATTAAAAATCATATGATAAGCTTGAATGGTAACTTGATTCCTATGACTTGATACGTATGGAATCGTAAAGAATTTGAGGTAGTCAAAGGAATTGACTGGTAAACCTTTAACTAAGTACAAGTTACTTCTGACAGAAGAATGGTATAGCTTAGATTGCCTAAAAAATGGTAGTATATGATGACGGAGCAGAAAACATTATCAAGTCCATTAATTTTCAAGAAATTGGTAGATTATTATTCTAGCATATGCCATGAACACTATAAAGAGATAAAAGGTTTAAAAGCATACCTAAGACCGATTTTAGAACATGATATGATCACTATAAATTATTGGTGATGTTACTCAAATTGACCAATGAACCTGAGATATTCATGGATCTTATGACAATATTTATAAACCTTACTTGGGTAATTAATTATCATCTACTGTGACGAGATTCTGATATATATTCTAAGGATGAGAAGAGATCACGATGATCATCTTAGAGAAATTCTAGATTGCATAAGCAAGAAAAAAAACTTTTATCCTAATTCTTAGGCCATATGTTCAATGAGTAAGACAAATAAGTAACACATGCTAAGAACTAGCAATTTAAAAAAAATCTCATATGATTTTAAAGATTTTGGGATTTGAAGATAATTATTGGAGATTTATTTAAGTTTTTATAAACACTAGTGAAAATAAAAGGAATTGTTAAGTAACTACAACTATGATATCGATACCATCAAGAAAAAAACAAAGTTAATCGTCGGTGCACTTTATAAACAAGAATGGACCCAATCACTAAAATTTGAATATCTACAAATAATATGAAGATAAACCTTTTAGATTAAATTGAAATGCACAAGAAAAATCCTTGATGAAAAATCACATTAAGAAGCAATAAATGATTGGTAGACGAAAACTATTAAGATATAGAAGTGATAGTATCTTAAGACTCCACAATCATATATGAGTTTCTAGTCTTAGCATATTACAAGATACGATATTAAATGAAGCCCATAAATCAAAATATAGAGCACACATAGGTAGTAATAGCATGTAATATGATTTAAGAATTATTATTGGTATTTAGGAATCAAAGATCAATCACAAGGCGTTTTACGAAAATTTCTTTATCTACTTAAGGATTATGGTGAAACATTAGAAATTGTCTAACTAGATACAACAATCTTAAATCTCATAATGGAAATGAAAGATTACCAATAGACTTTGTTAATTTCATGATTAAATTATGGATATGACACCATCTAGCTAGTGGATGATGTGCTCTATTAGTCTCACGTTAAGTTGTGTCTATCTTGACTATATCTGATAGAGTTTATCGTTTCACTTCAAAATTATAATCTGATCACCAGAAGAATCTAAGAACTTGAGTAAACTTGAGAACCATATGTTTTAAAGAACACTATCGAGGCACAATAGTAGTAAACTTTCCTTGAGGATTAAAACCCTAAGCAATAGAATGTAGGAATATATTAGTGTTCGCATAACAAGAGTTTGATATGATTTGATCATTTTTGCGCTAAAGAAAATTCTAAGAAATAAAGATACGGTGGTTAACAAAACAATCTATTAATCATACAATGTAGGAATCTTAGCTAAAAGATAATTCTACTAGTATTGGTCGAGTGATAAGGTGAGAAAAGAGTCCGAGATGAATTGGGGATTGGCAGAAGAAATGAAAGTCAAATATCCTCAACTCTTCGGGTAACCTTCAAATTTCGAGGCCGAAATTATTTTAAGGAGGGAATAATGTAACAACCCGAGTTCCAGGGTCAAATGTAATAGTTAAAATAAAAGAAATATGAACTTTATATTTTGTATATTGTTAAACGAGTAAGTAATGAGTGAAATGACTATTTTAAATATAAAGTTATAGATGAGTTTTAGTGTCATAAGAGACCATTTAAATATATAAATATAATAATATATTATATTTAAACGTGCTTTGATTTTAACGAAACTTAGGTAGACTCGTAGAGAATAATAAGCTCGTCCCAATGACATATTTGAAATTTTATAGACCCTTATATTTTAGAAGTTACAAGAGAAAAACGAAATAAACAGCTGAATTAATTATAACAATATAATAATAATAAATTTTAAAATTCTCAATATTGAGCTAGAAAACGAGGAAGCAGGCAAGTAAGCATGTCAAAAACTCATCCCACATCGACTGTTTTAGGAAATCAGTTATACGCTTCATCTCTATAAATAGAAGTACATATAAGGAAGTTAGAGTATCAGTTTCTTTTAGTGGGAACACTCTAATATAGAGAATCTCAAACCTACAATACCTTATTGGGTATTTTTATTAGTCGTTTATAAAGCTCATGTAGGAGACTCTACATCAAATTGCCATAGATAGTTTTAAGGTATGTTCTCGTTTAAGTTTATATAAAATTAATTATTATTTATTTTAGATTATTATTATTATTATTATTATTAGAAGTAGCTATTATATTTAGGCGTTAGGGTTATTGTTAGGGGTTGGTTTTGGGTAGTCTAGCCTTAGTTAGAAATGAATTGATCACCCATGCTTAAACAAGGCAGCATAAACCAATAACCAACCATGACAATAACTAGTTAGTTGTACCTGTACCTAACTTAGGATTATTTGAACTATATCAGGACTTTAAGATACTACCAAATTGTACTAGGAACAATCATCAACTGTTGGGCAACTGTTAAACAGGTGAGTTCCTCTGAACTATTTTCTAAAACGGGATGTGATGTTCTGATAACTGGTAATAATTGAATAATTGACTATCAATAGTATCTGTGATATGTGGTAATGCTTGATAGGATGCTTGAGGGCTGCTTGTATGATTCTGCTATAGCAAGTGAAGTTTGTATACATAGCCTGGTTATGTGAATTTATACGGTGCTTACTCTGTTCCTATCTGTTTGCCATGGTTGTATCTGCTTGCTGCAATAATCAATATTAATATGTTTATTTTGAAGAATGCTATGTTCATGAACTCACAAGCTTTATGCTGAGTCTCAAATATTTTCTTTTCATGGACACACATCCTAGGTGTCAAGTGATTGCAGAGATCGAAGATTACATGCTAGCCTACGAGGAAATAAAGGTTTTAGAGCGCTACTGAATATTTGGATCTCTAGTATAGTTAAACTGATGTAATGGTATTATCTAGTATGACTAAAGAACAATATGTTATGGTGCATAATTAAAGTTAGACTTCAGCTGTGAACCCTATGGTTACTATGTGTTCTGTGTATTCAATGCGTAACGCTCCCAGGGTGTGCCCTGGGAGGCGGGCGTTACAATATAACCCATCGTTTTATATAAAATAATATGTTGTAATCACTACTCTTAGGTGATTTCTAATAATTGTAGAAATCTATTTAGAAACTTGAGTGCTAGAAAAAAATCATAGCATTCCATCGTTCGATTAAGTTCTTAGAATTTCAAGGATGAAATTAAATTAATTGGTTAGAGATGAAATAACCCAAAACAAATAAATTATATCGAAATATTCAAAAACATAAGTATTAATAATTAGGAAAAGATTCAAATACAAAGTCTTTTAAAAGTATAAAGTGTAAGAAGGATTAAGATGTTGACACATGTTTTTTTGATCAAAATTAGGTTGGGGTAAAATTGGTAATGTTCCCCCATCTCAAGTTCCATCTTGTTTTTAAATATATATAACCTTTACATACAACATTATTTTTTTAAAAAAATTACACCATTCAAACGAGCATTTTCTAATCTTTAAAATGTGTATAGTGTTGATATAAAAAAGTTTTTTAACATATTGTGCAATTTCGTAAGGTCATTGTGTAATCTTCTAAATTGATGAGGATTACACCATTATCTGATCTGGAATACACAATAAGTTTGAAACATAAAAAGTTTATATTTTTTATTATTGTGTTATTTGAAAATCATCATTTTGAAAAACATAATGCATAACACAATGGTCAACATTAGACACAATGGGTAACATAATGACCAGTACTAAACTCAGTGATTTGCAATAGATACAATAAGCTACTTGACGAAGATTACACAATAACATGATCAGGATTACATAATAAATTGAAAAACGTAAAAACGTATTACATTTTCAGCATTGTGTTATTTGAAAATTATCATAACACAACAATAGTCAACATTAGACACAATAGGTAACACAATGACCAACACTAGACTTGATAAATAGCAATAGACACAATGAACTGCTTGACAAAGATTACACAATGACCCGATTAGGATTACGTTAAGAACTAGAAAAAACGTACAAAAATTACATTTTTAGCATTATTATTTGAAAATCATCATATTAAAAAACACAACGGTTAATATTAGACACAATGGGTAACACAATGACTAGTCTTAAACTTGATGATTAGCAATAGACACAATGAGCTGCTTTATGATGATCACACAATAACCTGATAAGGATTACACGATGAGCTAAAAAACATTAAAAAATACATTTTTAGCATTGTGTTATTTGAGAATCATCATTTTCAAAAAACACAATGCATAACACAATGGTCAATATTAGCCAAAATGATCTAATAAATATTACACAATGACATGATATTACACAATGAGCTGACGAATATTACACACTGAGCTAAAATAACATGTAAAAGACTTCATTTTATATGTATCAAAATTATAGGCTTTTTAAAGATCAACAAATGCTTGTTTTTATAGTGTGATTTTTTTAAAAGAAATGTTGTATGTAAAAGTTACAAGTATTTAAAAATAAAAAAGGTGGAACTTAAAAATAGGGTTAAGACTAAAATACACTTGGCCTATCATTTAAAGTTTCAATTATTTACCATTATGATACCGGATTTTTTAGCCACTGGATCTAAGATCTAATGGATAATAATCCTTCTCACCCTTTTTTGTTTTTTCTTCTTTTTTACAATAACCTCACCCAAATGATTATATATTAAACTAATAATAATACATCAAATGAAAAGGAGGGGATGACGACATGATGTGATTTTTAGTTAATCTCCACACCCCTAATTTATGTCTTCTCCCTTATCTGCAACAACCTAAAGCTAAAACACAGGGGATCATAGGATTTCAAGCCTCATACCCACGCAACCATGACTATATTAAAAGGCTCCCCCAACCTCCCTAACCCTAAATTGTTCTCGTGAAAACCCTTAGAAGTCTAAACAACACCTCCCACCCCTCATTCGATCTCTGGCTGGGTGTTAGACATTGTTGTTGAACACTATCATATCGCAAGCTGTTGATCCTCCGTTTGAATTTGTTTAGGCCTGGCTTGTGAGTTCACAATTAAGGTAAATTAAGGACCATGTTTGTTTTTTGTTCTAGTTCCATTCTTATTACTCGCAAATAGGGGTATGGAATTTGTGTTACAACCACTGATTTGAAGCACCTAAACCTGAGATAACTGTTACGGATTAGCCCATGGTAATAGACCAGGTCCAAGAAATAGACAAAGCAGCCGGGTCACTATTTGGATTGGAGAAGAAGTCAGCTAGTTTCCCGAGAAGATTGCATGCATTTAGTATTATGATTGTTAGCCATGTTTCCCATTATATTTCCATGTTCCTAGTTCCACTCATGCACGTTTACATGCATTTGGAGTTGCATGTTTAATTCTGTTGAATTGCATTTAGTAGCTTAGGATTTGCATATGTATTTAAGGTAATTAAGATTGAGGAATAAACCTAGAAAAATTGCCCCAAAGTTGTTCATCTCTTCTCCTTCTTAATGCTTGAAGACTAACCCAATCTAAGGCTCTACCAATAACCTTCTCATCCAGAACTATTAGGTGTCGAATCTAGCAAATAAAATATTATAATGTGAACCTACCGTCACACACACTAAGAATAGTATGAGCGGAAGTAGGGTTTGTGTCTTCAGGGATACGTGTCAATTATTTTATACCAAAAATGTTTTAGCACAGTTACTATAGTTGGTTATGGTTTAAGAATGGTGGGGGTTTTAATTAAAAACTAATGCAAGAGGTAAATTGCAAAAGTAGTAAAATTCCAGCAAGCTGACACGACCGTGTCAAAACTGTAAAGGAAATTCCACGCGGCCGTTTTAAGGTTCTGCCAGAAAAATGAAAATTGACATTTTTTGTATTTTTTAATTGTGAAAAGTAATTAATAAAAACGTTAATTGAATTATAAAATAAATTCAAATATGAAAACTAATTTCTACACTAAGGTAATTTCTTGTTGCGATTTGGCTTAGGATCATTAATGATTAGGGTGCAATGACTATTTTTAATTAATGATTTGTATCGATACTATACATCATGCCGTTCAGATATCCACTCTATCTAATGTCTAATCAAGAGCGGTTCGTTGATTAGAGCCAACCCGCTACTCTAAGTTCACGCCGTTCAGATCTTAGCATGTGGGTTGCAATGATAGAAGTATGAATTATAATTAAACACACACGTCGTTCTATATGAGTAACACCCGGAAAATTTAGCAAAAAAAAACAAGAAAGAAAAAAGAAAAGAAAAGGGAGAAGAAGAGTATCACTTAAAAACAAGGGGTTAAAAGTGTGCAAGGACAAACTTGCCCATAATGAGATTCAAAAGGGAGTATGGCAGCCCACACTTCCTTCCACACTCACACTTTGGCTGAAAAGGAAAGAAAGAAGTTCTAAACCGGTTTCTAGAGAGAGAAAAAAGAAGATCTTCAAGAAAGTGAGGTTTCCTAGTGTTTTCCTCTTGGTTTTCAGTGGGTTTGAACTTCTGGACCGATCTTTATGTGTTTTCTTTGTGTTTGGCAGCTTGTTTTTGTGTGTTTAAGTGCTAGAACTCCATGTAGCTTTCGGGTTTGAGGAGTTTTCACTCGAAAGCTATTAGAGGTGAGTTCTAGATCCCCTCTTTAATATGTTTCTACTTGTTTGGAGCCGGTATGCATATTAAACTGTTGTTTTCTGCTCAAACTATGTTTTTCTATGTATGGTACGATTGAAAATTTATGTATGTGTGTTTGTGTGACTGCTGTGATGTTGGGTTGATGTTTAGTATGTTTTAAGTGTGTAACATGTTAGATCTATTCTAAGTATAAGTTAGAATGATGTTTGGGGACTGGAAAATACGTATGATGCATTGCAGGTGATAATTATAGTGTCTGTTGTAGACACTTAGGATTTGCATGGTGTCCGCTGTAGACTTGGTGGACACTTAGAAAAATCATGCATGTGTCTGCTGTGGACTTTACACGTTCATTGTGGACACATAGAAAAAAATTGTGCATGTGTCCGCATGTGGACTTTACACGTCCGCTGTGGACACTTAAAAAAATCTGGCATTTGTCTGCTGTGGACTTTACATAACCGCTGTGGACACTTAGACAAAGTTTGCATGACCGTCCGCTGTGGACTTTACACGTTCGCTGTGGACTTTACACGTCCGCTGTGGACACTTACTGAATTTTATGACCGTTCGCTGTTGACTTTACACGTCCATTGTGGACACTTGGTGAATTTTATGATCTGTCCGCTATAGACTTTGTTCATCCATTGTGGACTTTGTTCATCCACTGTGGACTTTGTTCATCCGCTGTGGACTTTTTTCATCCACTGTGGACTTTGTTCATCCGCTGTGGACTTTGTTCATCCGCTTTGGATACTTAGAATATTTTGGCCATGCGCTATGGACTTTGGTTGTTCGCTGTGGACATTTAGAAAAATTTAAGCCATCCGCTGTATGTTTGTTCATGCACTGTAGACACTTAGAATTATTCTGCAATTTTGGGGATAGAATTTAGGTGTTAAGTACTTATGTGTAAGGATAGATTATGCTTGTTTAATGTTACTAATGTTTGATTCCTTTCTTATGGGCTGTTGTTATGGATGATAATTATTATTTCATGTTAAGTGATTATATGGTAATGAATATCTTGTCATTAGCTCAATTGATGTGCGGCTGTTTCAGCCCATGAGGATGCACATATGGGGTCTAATCTTTGTGATTGACCAATGTATGATGAATGGGACCCGTATTCATGAGCAGGCTTCATGCTTAGCAGTGTAGGTCAACTGTCGATGGGTTAGCTACCATGATAAACGTTTGCTGACAAGGATTCCGCATCTGTTGCCAACCAACAATGTAGACTCTTGCTTTGTGCAATCCTAGTTAAAGAAAGAGAAAGATAATGAAGGAAAGAACGATAATAAACCTCTTGACGAATGATTATGTATAATGATAAATGATCACCAAGTGAAGTTTACAAAAAGTATATTTTTCTATATTATCAAACTAGAACTCACTCAGCAACACTGACTTTTTATATGCATATCAGTTGGCAGGTAATAGTGTTGCTGGGGATGGCACGAGGTTGAAGCTACCTGGAAAATAAAGACTGGCATCCATGACACGCTGAAAAGTTATTTTTGTTTTGAAATGCAACTAGATGTTCTTTTTGTAACTAGTAACAACGATGTATTTCTTGGCAAAAGTAATGGTTAATGCATGCTATGTTTTTTGTTAAATTATTCTGCTGTAACGTTTTCTTATTTAAATGAATCTAAATGTGATTTAATATGAATAATGCTATGAATGACCAACTGGGGCTTTCAGGATCGGGGCCTTACAAGTTGGTATCAGAGCCAAAGTTTAAGAGAAATGGGTAAAGTATTTTCAAAAACTTAAACTGAAAATGGGACCAAAATGGAGGGATGCTAGCCCAAGTAGCTACATGCCATCAGGTAATTTTCTTAAAGTTAACCAGTATTATGTGCGCGTGCTATTTGATTTATGTGCTTAGTAGATTTGGATGCTGATGTAGTCTGGATAGGAAATGCTTGGGAAATAAAGAGTAAAGTAAGTGGCTAATCGTAACTGGACACTGTAATTAGGGACTTACTATACTTGACATAATCTGAGCTATTACCTTGAATGACCTTGTTGGTGTTTGAATCTTATAGGGTGTAGATCGTTATGGCGGGAAGAAAATCTGGGAAGGCAACCCGAGGTGGTGCTCTTGGCGGGCGTACTACTGGGCCAAGTGTCACCAGGAGCAAAGCTAAGGCTCCCGAGACATTTCATGAGGACATAGATCTCCATAGCCACCAAGAGGGTGAAGGATCAGCCACCCTTAAATCCATAATAAATAAAGCTATTGCTGATGAGGTCTACAATATCATGCAGAATGTGTTGCCTTCGGTAGTGACTGAAGTGTTAAGGGCAGTAAAGGATGGGGAAAGAACTAAGGATACGGGGAAAAAGGAGTTGAGGAAATCAAGAAAGTCCACTGAAAGGACTGAGGAAGTTGAAGAGGAGCCATCTAGCCCAAAGGTGGTAATTCATGAGGATGATAGTGAGGAGGAGAAGGAGACTGCTAAGGGGTGCAGCTACGGGGCATTCTGTCACACCCTAACCTTAACGGCGGAAACGTCGAGATGTGAGGGTTAAGATTGTTCATGCCACACAACGCTAATGTTAAAATGACAATATTATTAAAGATCAATATTCATGACGTATAATAAAGAAATAGAGCAAGTTCAAACATCCAACAATACATAAGAAATTCAATGTCACAAAATGATCAATGTCTGTTATTTTAGTCTAGGTCCAATTCTAGATGTATGTAAGTCTTCAAAGCATGCTAAACAGTATCGTTTCTTGAAACATGTTAAAACTAAAAGGTCAACATATTGTTGGTGAGTTTTCCATAGTTTTCATACATAAATATATATATAAAAGATGGCAATTCATGTCGTAGGTTATTGAATAAAGTAATTAGGGATGGATGAACAAATGTAACAATCAAACGTTGACAGATTACAAGATTACAAGATTAAAAGATTACAAGATTAAACGATTAGCTAAGTGTACTTGGTTTATCACCAAGTAGGCTTGTCAGGCCCATAGATCTATCATGTCGCCTGGCTAGCAATAGTTAATGATTGTACATATTATAGTCATCACATGGTAATTACAAAAGTTCAACTAACCATGACAAATAAGATGAATTGCCCAAGTGTTTACAAGATTCAAACGAGTTTACAAGTGCATTTATCATAAGATTAACATGTTTAGCCCCAAAGTGTAAAGACATATAAAAGGGGTATGGAAAAACTCACATGATATAAGGTGTGCAAGGAAAAATAAGAATAATGTAATTCCAACGATGTCTTCACAGTTGGCCTAAAGTGCACGTTCAAAGATCTAGAAATTAATTAAAAGGGTCAAAAGATGATACTCGAAGTCTAAAATTTCAATTGTAGTCTGGGTTCTTGGTTTAGAAATTTTGATAATGTATATATACATTTTATTATTTGACCTTGTTAGTGGGAATGTAACGATACGATTTAACTAAAAATAAAAAAATTTAGAGACTTATTAATAATAAGGTAAATGTTGTTATACAAGAGAACATTTAATTTAAAAATAATGATTTCTAAAATAGTAAGTCTAATAATTAGAACTTATATATATATTTCCATTGATTCGTAATAATCTTTATACATTTTAAATCTTTGCAAAAATATTTTTCATAATAACTTTTAAAAATACGAATGAACGGTTAAGTAACAAAATTCTTAAAAATTTAAAAGAAAGTACTTATATTTGATTCACTAGAATTTTATACATTTATAATTATATTTTATAACTTAACATAAAGAAAATGAATAGAAATTTATCAAATTATAACTTTTACAAATTCTAGAATTTTTTGAGTAATTTCTGATTTAGTAATATGTTACAAAAATGATTTTTATATTAAATTAATAATATATTAGGATTTTCTGTAATTTTTATTTAAAAAAACAGATTTTAAAAAAATGTTGAAGGGGCTCGGGTTCGAACTCGGGCCCTCTGCCTATCACTCTTAAGCTTTAACCAGTGGATCAAAGGCCTGCTTTGTGTCTTGAACACAAAACAATTAACAAAAGCTATATCAGAAAAAGATCCCCAAATTCGCATAAACCCTAGTTTCTAATTCAAATTAATTGGACAACAATTCGATGATAATAACGAAATTAACCATAGGGCTTTACATCCCCATGGTCAATCGAGTATGTTGATGCTTAAACTTACCTGAAACGATTGCGAATTAAACGAATACGAACTCGAGCACACTCGCGACTGTGATAAGCTTGATTTAAGTGGTTAGGGTTGATTATGATCAAATTCATTGCACCCGAAGCTTCCAATGGGGCTTGTGATTGAAAGCCCTCTGTCAATTTCGGTTGAAGATGGACAAGAGTTAGGTTTCAGTTGGGTTACAGGTTCGATGGTTCACGAGGATTAATTCGATGAAAGAGTTGATTTCAGGTGGAATTAAGGGTGTGTGAGTGTTATAATCGTCTTTTAAGTGATTAAAACCATTTAATTGCACCAGATTGTATACGTTTCAAGTCAGATGATGTCCAAGCTTGAATGAGTTTCGGTTTTGATTAATTGAAATGGGAAACCGCCGATTAATGTCGAATTAACTTAGTTATAATGTTCGAAACCGGTATACGTTGGTAAGAGATGGTTTAATTTGGTTAAAGTTGAAGAATTTCGAGCGTTTTGGGGGTGGCCGGAGCTCCGCCGGACTTCTCATCGGAAAATCGGGGAGAGAGAGGGTGGGTTGGTTTGGATTTTGAACAATTATAGGTTTAGCCCCTGAAGTTTGCAAGCATACAATTTTTATTATAAAACTTTTAATTTTATGTTTTAAAAATTAACAATTTAGACCCAAATTTTATAAATCTATTTATAAAACTTGTCCAACTTATAAATGTCGTACTCACCCTTTTATTTTCATTAAAGACCCCTAATTAATATAAACTTTAATTTTAATTACTAACTAATTAATTTATAAAGGTTTATAAACTTTATAAGTTTTTCAAAACTTGTAAATAAAGCTTTATGATTTAATTTTTTTTTTTTAATATTAAACTTCATGTTTAACATTAAAACTTTATCACTAAAAAAATATTATTTTATAAGATACAATGATTTAATAATAGAAATTTGAATAGTAATGTCCCAATATTGATAAATGATACCTTTAAGTCATCAGAATGAATAAGATAACTTAATAACAACTTTTTCTTTATATGAACGATCAAAGTGGGTTCGGGTTTATAGGTCGTTTGCTACATTTAATGAAACACTATGGTTTGCAAATTGGTTAAGACCCGAATGTTTCAAAAGGGGTTCTTTGTTGACAAGGAAGATCCATAAAAGGATAACGAAAGATAACGATTAATTTACGAATATATGGAATGTCACAATCTCCCCAACTTTAAGAAATTTTGTCCCGAAATTTAATTTCAAAGGAAACTTATGATAAAAAGTGAGTATACTTGAATTTCATTTGGTCTTCACGTTCCCATGCGAAGTTGTAGGGCACATATAGAAGTCTAACGAATTGTGATTGGTGTTTGGTTACAGGTGAGTTGCTTCACTTTGCGAATTGTGGATTTTTTTTTACAGTTTTCTTGACAAGATGCATGCAGATTTGAACTCTTCCAGGAGGATGCGAAAGTTGGATAAACAATGCTGAGTTCTTAGGGTAGTTTAAGCTTATAAGCCACTTTCTCAATACACTCAAGCATTTTGAATGAGCTTACAAAATAAGATGACATCTTGATGCTAAAGGAAAGGCCTGTAATTGTATGAAAGCTTGATCAATGGAAGAATTTGGAATCCCAAGGGCTACTAAATGAAATGACCCAAGCTCAACGCATATCTGGAGAAGTTATAGCGTTCTTTCAGCTTTGGTTTGTGAATGATGAATCGCACCAAGATTGTCTTGTGTTTTCGAAGACGATTTTAAAGGTTTGGCTAGAACGAAAGATAAATAGACCATCACGATCAAAGATTTGATAGACACACCACGGTGGCCGACTCTTTCGTCGATGTAGATACGAGTAAATTTCTTGACTCGATATTTCTCAAGTATTGATAAGAATCACACCGGTTTAGTCATTCGTTCAACGATGAACCAATTGTTATTATGATGACTAGAAATAAGAGGCAAAAATGGTGATGAACTTCATCGATGGATGTTTTCCGTCTACACACAGAAACTTCAAGTTAAACAAAGGTTTCAAAGGGATGTTGATGTTTGGCTTTGACTTTTGAGAGGTGAGGCACTTGGTCATATACCATGCTATGCCTTCTTCTCCCTTATGCCAAACCATGAATACTAATTTCGAAAATCCATGAACTTTTTATTCGCATCAAGGTGAATGTAGTAACGAGTCTTGTAAGTCGCAATCAAGATAGAGATTTAAAGATTTCAAGGTTAAGGATTCAAAGGCGATCCAAGAAATGATGCAAATAATAGGAATTACGTTTTTTATTTGTAATGCAAGAATAAAAGAAGATGTCGTTCATGATCGGATTAAAATTTGAATAATTCAGGATATCGTCAATACAGACAATCACACGTGGTTCATCAAACCCACGAACACAGCCGAAATGTTGGCATGACCTGGAAAGCATATCATAAATTCATAATGACTTTATTTTGTAAGAAAGATTGTTTTAGGAGTGTTATCATCGTGAAACTAAGTTTTGATGATAACCCGAATGAAGATCGATAAGTAAGACATAAAAGATTCCATAAAGCTAGATCAAATGACAAATTGAAACATAAAGACGTGAGAAAAAAATGGATTAAGATTTAAACGTTCCAGTCTTGGAACTAAGATTAATCCAAAGTGGCCTTTTGAGTTCAGGAATCATGCTTTGGCTTGTTAGGTTGGAACACTATTGTCGATAAATGAGGTAACGGTGTTCACCCTTCAAATTACTACGTGTTTCTTGTCAATTGAAGTCTTAAGACCTTGGTAAAATAGAAATCAAAGAATGAGAATGGTCACCAAGGTGTGGATATCACCCCTAACTTGGTGGTGTAGTTCTCAAAACATGACTCTTAAGTACTAAAATGAGAGCTTGATCCTAACTCATTGTTAAGGATTCACAGGAATAAGATGAGGTAAAATACCATTAAGGTAAGGAAAATCACTCCTATCTTAACGGTGAAACAGAATATAGCAAAATGAAAATCTTCATTAAAGTATAGAATTCATTTCTACTTTGATGAGGTCATTTCATTTAAGGAAATACAAATCCATAAGATCTAGATGGGTGAAATTATCATCACGGTATGGAATTCACTCCTATCTTGATGATTGAATTTCATAATAAGAAGAAAAACAATCGAGAATTGAAATTTTGTCACCAAAGTACGAGATTCGCCCTATTTTGGTGAGGTAATTTCATTTGGGAAAATACAATTCCATAACATTTAGATGAGCGAAATTTTGTCCTCAAGATAAGGGAAATCACCCCTGTCCAGAGGATGAAATTTCATAAAACACACAATAGAAAAATTGAAAACCATGATCGAGGTACGAAATTCACTCCTATTTTAAGAAGGTAATTCCATTGGTAAAATACGAATTCATAAGAACAAGAATAGCGAATGGAAAGTTATCACCAAACTAAGAGAATCACTCCTGTTTTGATGAGATAGTTTCCTTTAGGAGATACGAGTGTCCTTAGTCATAAGTTGACTTGCAAACTCTTACATTTCCTACAGTGCAAAACGGTCTAAAGATTTTATCACACAATATTATCACAAAGCTCGACTTAGCAACGAAAAGGAAACAAAATCAGCTAGAAAGTCAGGAAACTTCAAATCACTTCAATGTAAGATTAACACGAGTAAAATCATGCTTGCCAAGATTAAGGTTACAGTTTGGAATAACCGAATCAGTTGTGATAGGTTTTCAAAACTTGAATGGTTTAAATCTAGAAAACGAAATCAATGACAAAAACGATTCAAAACAATAATGAGATGCTCCAAATGTAAATGTTCGATTTGCAAACCAAAGGGAATACGTTGACTTCTCAAAGTGTTAGGTCAACCACTACTTATTGAAGACACGCGTACCTATAAGCGGATACTCATCTCATGGGTTCCTAGGTAAGGTAAACGGATCCATTGGATTAATATGGATACATTGCCTGTGGCAAAACATCCCGAGATACAGGTATTCCACTTTTGCAGTATTGCATGAATTCAGTTATGGGACACACTTTAAGGAGATTTGAAAACCATAAGTAACAATTTAAAGTTTTGAAAACCATTCGATTTAGGCACACAATGTCTTTAAATATGTATTAAGTTTTATGTACGCATTGATAGAGATAGTCACATGAGACACATAACGCATAATAACGTTTATACATAGGAATGAAGGAGTAAAACGAGTTCAATAATAACGAGAACATTCTATAAGATAGGAATGAGGAAAATATTAGGATTTCGGTGATAAACGGTTCAAGAAATCAAGAATTTTTTTTTATATAAATATGATGGTTCCATTTGGTACCATATAGCCAATAGGAACATGAACACGTCGAGGTGACTTAATCCCAATTACCTTGAGGAATATGTGTATGTTGACCATAATTTATCACTCATCCCAGAAATCCCCAGGTAAGCATAACAGGTCTCGTAATGAGATTTATACGAAATGCTTGCCTTAGCCCAAGGGCCTTTTGCTAGGAAATCCAGAATACAGGTGTTTATGTGTCACACATTTCCCTATATGCTATTAGAATTAAAACCTCGATGAGATTTTCAAGATTTAGACATAACGTCTAAGGAATTTTATCCTCTCGATAAGATATGTAGAGTTCCACACGTAGTCGAGAATAAGATTTAGAAAGGATTAGACGCAGTAGAACGTAGAGGCATAAGAAGAGAATTAAGAAGTTGGGGTAAACAAGGTCCAAGGCATATTTCTAAGGCATCATTTTCTAAATAAAGACAAATAGCACATAAGGGGTTTATCTTGCAACATGTAATATCATGTGATAGGCATATAAACTAACTTACAAGATCATAACAATTATTCATGAAAAGGGTCCCTAGTTTAACCATAGTCTAGGCCACCATTTCTAATAACCTAAATCCCTATAGTTATGGGCTCTGATACCAATCTGTCACACCCCAACCTTAACGGCGAAAACGTCGAGATGTGAGGGTTCAGATTGTTCATGCCACACAACTCTAATGTTAAAATGACAATATTATTAAAGATCAATATTCATGACGTACAATAAAGAAATAGAGCAAGTTCAAACATCTAGCAATACATAAGAAATTCAATGTCACAAAATGATCAATGTTTGTTATTTTAGTCTAGGTCCAATTCTAGATCTATGTAAGTCTTCAAAGCATGCTAAACAGTATCGTTTCCTGAAACATGTTAAAAATAAAAGGTCAACATATTGTTGGTGAGTTTTCCATAGTTTTCATACATAAATATATACATAAAAGATGGCAATTCTTGTCGTAGGTTATTGAATAAAGTAACTAGGGATGGATGAACAAATGTAACAATCAAACCTTGACAGATTACAAGATTACAAGATTACAAGATTAAACGATTAGCTAAGTGTACTTGGTTTATCACCAAGTAGGCTTGTCAGGCCCATAGATCTATGACGTCGCCGGGCTAGCAATAGTTAATGATTGTACATATTATAGTCATCACATGGTAATTACAAAAGTTCAACTAACCATGATAAATAAGATGAATTCCCCAAGTGTTTACAAGATTCAAACGAGTTTACAAGTGCATTTATCATAAGGTTAACATGTTTCACCTGAAAGTGTAAAGACATATATAAGGGGTATGGAAAAACTCACATGATATAAGGTGTGCAAGGAAAAATAAGAATAATGTAATTCCAACGATATCTTCACAGTTGGCCTAAAGTGCACATTCAAAGATCTAGAAATTAATTAAAAGGGTCAAAAGATGATACTCGAAGTCTAAAATTTCAATTGTAGTCTGGGTTTTTGGTTTAAATTTTTTGATAATGTATATATACATTTTATTATTTGACCTTGTTAGTGGGAATGTAACGATACGATTTAACTAAAAATAAAAAAATTTAGAGACTTATTAATAATAAGGTAAATGTTGTTATACAAGAGAACATTTAATTTAAAAATAATGATTTCTAAAATAGTAAGTCTAATAATTAGAACTTATATATATATTTCCATTGATTCGTAATAATCTTTATACATTTTAAATCTTTGCAAAAATATTTTTCATAATAACTTTTAAAAATACGAATGAACGGTTAAGTAACAAAATTCTTAAAAATTTAAAAGAAAGTACTTATATTTGATTCACTAGAATTTTATATATTTATAATTATATTTTATAACTTAACATAAAGAAAATGAATAGAAATTTATCAAATTATAACTTTTACAAATTCTAGAATTTTTTAATAATTTCTGTTTTAGTAATATGTTACAAAAATGATTTTTATATTAAATTAATAATATATTAGGATTTTCTGTAACTTTTATTAAAAAAAAAAACAGATTTTAAAAAAATGTTGCCTATCACTCTTAAGCTTTAACCGGTGGACCAAAGGCCTGCTTTGTGTCTTGAACACAAAACAATTAACAAAAGCTATATCAGAAAAAGATCCCCAAATTCGCATAAACCCTAGTTTCGAATTCAGATTAATTGGACAACAATTCGATGATAATAACGAAATTAACCATAGGGCTTTACATCCCCATGGTCAATCGAGTATGTTAATGCTTAAACTTACCTGAAACGATTGCGAATTAAATGAATACGAACTCGAGCACACTCGCGACTGTGATAAACTTGATTTAAGTGGTTAGGGTCGATTATGATCAAATTCATTGCACCCGAAGCTTCCAATGGGGCTTGTGATTGAAAGCCCTCTGTCAATTTCGGTTGAAGATGGACAAGAGTTAGGTTTCAGTTGGGTTACAGGTTCGATGGTTCACGAGGATTAATTCGATGAAAGAGTTGATTTCAGGTGGAATTAAGGGTGTGTGAGTGTTATCATCGTCTTTTAAGTGATTAAAACCATTTAATTGCACCAGATTGTATACGTTTCAAGTCAGATGATGTCCAAGCTTGAATGAGTTTCGGTTTTGATTAATTGAAATGGGAAACCTCCGATTAATGTCGAATTAACTTAGTTATAATGTTCGAAACCGGTATACGTTGGTAAGAGATGGTTTAATTTGGTTAAAGTTGAAGAATTTCGAGCGTTTTGGGGGTGGCCGGAGCTCCGCCGGACTTCTCACCGGAAAATCGGGGAGAGAGAGGATGGGTTGGTTTGGATTTTGAACAATTACAGGTTTAGCCCCTGAAGTTTGCAAGCATACAATTTTTATTATAAAACTTTTAATTTTATGTTTTAAAAATTAACAATTTAGACCCAAATTTTATAAATCTATTTATAAAACTTGTCCAACTTATAAATGTCGTACTCACCCTTTTATTTTCATTAAAGACCCCTAATTAATATAAACTTTAATTTTAATTACTAACTAATTAATTTATAAAGGTTTATAAACTTTATAAGTTTTTCAAAACTTGTAAATAAAGCTTTATGATTTAATTTTTTTTATTTTAGTATTAAACTTCATGTTTAACATTAAAACTTTATCACTAAAAAAATATTATTTTATAAGATAAAATGATTTAATAATAGAAATTTGAATAATAATGTCCCAATATTGATAAATGATGCCTTTAAGTCATCAGAATGAATAAGGTAACTAAATAACAACTTTTTCTTTATATGAACGATCAAAGTGGGTTCGGGTTGATAGGTCGTTTGCTACATTTAATGAAACACTATGGTTTGCAAATTGGTTAAGACCCGAATGATTCAAAAGGGCTTCTTTGTTGACAAGGAAGATCCATAAAAGGATAACGAAAGATAACGATTAATTTACGAATATATGGAATGTCACACATTCCAAAGATGCAAACCCCCGACTTTCGACGGTAATGGCAATGCTACTGCTGCTCACCGTTGGGTTCGGGAGATGGAAGTAGTACTAGATATCAGTGAATGCTGGAAGGATGAGAAGGTGAAGTTTGCCTCCTATTCTTTTGTTGACTCGGCACTATGCTGGTGGAAGAACATTGTCCAAGCCAAGGGAAAACGATCTATTGCAAAAATGAAGTGGTCGGATTTGAAGGAACTGGTGCTGGAGAAGTATTGTCCACATCAGGAATTGGACAAAATTAAGAAGGAGTTTTTGCATTTGGAGGCCAGGAACATGACTCATCAAGAGTACACCTCCAAGTTCAATGAACTTGCAAGACTTGTGCCAGATCTAGTAACTCCGGTGTCTAAGAAGATTAAGAGATACAATCATGGTTTGCCGGTGGACATTAGGAGGAACATGATAGCCGCTAGACCGAGCACGTTTAGGTCCGTGGTGGATTTGGCTGGGAGATTGTACGATGAGAGAGACCCGATGCCAGTCCAGAGGAAGGTTGAGAGAGTTGGAACAAGAATGGTAATGGGAAATGATTCAGGAATGACAACTATGGGATTAGGGAGAAGAAGATGAGGGTTGACAACTGTCGCCCAGAACAGAGGAAAGGGAATAATCAAAAGGGGTGTAAGAAGTATGGGAAGACCCACACGGGTGAATGCAGAGTGGGGACGAATAAGTGCTTCTAATGCGGGGGCGAAGGCCATTACGCTAAGGAGTGTAGGGTACCAAGATGTTATCAATGCGGTGAAGTAGGCCACTTGGGCCGGGATCGCAAGTAGGATGCAGCAGGAAGCTCAGAGGTCAAGGTGATAGGAGAAAAATGAAAGAGTGAGAGCACCAAATCCAAGGCAAGGGCGTTCAACATGACCTGGGAAGAAGCTAGAGTGGACCCTGAAGTAGTTTCAGGTATGTTTTTGGTAAACCAATTATGTGCTTCTGTGCTCTTCGATTCGGGTGCTAGTAAGAGCTTTGTATCTGCTGCTTTTTGTTGTGTAATGCATGGTAAGAGTAGGAAGATAGATGTGCCCTTCCATGTAGAGACAGTAATAGGAAAATCTACCAAGGTGACTGATATGATAGACGATTGCCTCATAGAATTGGACGGTCATAAGTTTTCTACTAGATTGTATGTGATGGCTCTAGGAGGTTTTGATGTGGTGTTGGGAATGGATTGGTTGGCGACCTACGAAGCAAATATCGTGTCTCGAAAGAAGATGATTCGTCTTATTGCACCCGACGGCAGTTTGTAACAATTTACGGAGACAAGGGAAGCATCACTCTGCGAGTGATATCTATGATCATGGCAAAGAAGTTTATGAGACGAGGGTGTGGTGCTTACCTGGCTTATGTGCAGGATGTGAATGCTACCGTGCCTCAACCATCAGACGTGCCGGTAGTATGCGAATTCCTCGATGTGTTTCCCGAAGACCTGCCAGGGGTTCCACCATATAGAGAAATCGAGTTTCAGATTAACTTGATACCAGGAGCGTAACCCGTCGCCAAGGCACCATACCAGTTGGCTCCATCCAAACTTAAAGAGCTGACGACACAACTGCAAGATCTTTTGGATAAGGGCTTTATTCGGCCGACTATCTCTCCGTGGGGTGCTCCGGTTCTATTCGTGAAGAAGAAGGATGATAGTATCTGTTACGAAGGATTGATGACTTGTTTGATCAGCTCCAAGGTGCTAGTTGGTTCTCCAGGATAGACCTTTGGTCGAGGTATCATCAACTGAAGGTGAACGAGCAGGATATCCCTAAGACAGCCTTTCGCACTCGTTATGGACACTACGAGTTCCTCGTGATGTCTTTTGGTTTAACCAATGCGCCGACTGCGTTTATCGATTTCATGAATCGGGTGTGTTAGCCTATGCTAGACAAATCAGTGATCGTGTTTATTGATGACATCTTGATTTATTCGAAGAACGAAGAAGAGCTTGTCGGTCATATTTGGAGGTGCTAGAGACGCTCAGAAAGGAGAAGCTATACAATAAATTCTCCAAGTGTGCGTTCTGGTTACGCGAAGTACAGTTTCTATGTCATGTGGTTAATCCGGAAGGGGTCATGGTGGACCCGGCAAATGTTGAGGCGGTGATGCAATGGAAATATCCAAAGACGCCATCTGAGATTCGTAGTTTCTTGGGTTTGGTGGGCTACTACAGAAGGTTCATTCAAGAATTTTCCAAGATAGCTACACCATTGACTAAGTTGACCCGTAAGGAGGTGAAGTTCGAATGGGGTCAAGAGCAGGAGAATGCTTTTGAAGAGTTAAAGACAAGATTGACTCGAGCTCCTGTCTTGACGTTACTCGAAGGGAACGAAGACTTGGTTGTCTATTCAGATGCTTCTTATTCAGGATTGGATTGCATGCTAATGCAACGGGGAAAAGTTATAGCCTATACGTCCTGACAGTTGAAGATCCATGAGGCTAACTACCCTACTCATGACTTGGAGTTGGTGGCTGTGGTCTTTGCATTGTAGATTTGGTGGCACTACTTGTATGGGACGAAATGCACTATCTTCACTGATTTCAAGAGCTTGAAGTACTTCTTCAAGCAAAAGGATCTTAATATGAGGCAAAGGAGATGGTTAGAGCTTATCAAGGACTATGATTGTGAGATCCATTACCATCGGGGCAAGGCCAATGTGGTGGTGGATGCCCTTAGCCGGAAGGAGAGACCCGAGCCAATTCGGGTAAAGGCTTATCAGATGATCATGACCTCTGATGTGATGAAGCAGGTCAAATAATTTCAGGATGAAGCACTGAAAGAAGATCAGATTAACTCCAAAAGGATGAAAGGTCTAGTCGCCGAGTTGCGGGAGAACACTCTTGGTGTCCGAACCCAATCGGGGCGGATGTGGATTCCTCGTTATGGGGATCTACATGGGAAGATCATGGATGAGGCTCACAAGACTTGATACTCAATTCATCCCGGTGCTACAAAGATGTATCATGATATGAAGAAAGATTACTGGTAGCTGGGAATGAAGCGTGATGTAGCGGAGTATGTGAGTAAGTGCCTTACTTGCTTGCAAGTGAAGGCGGAGCATCAGAAGCCATACGGGAAGATCCAACCCTTGGATATACCCGAGTGGAAATGGGAGCACATCACCATGGACTTAACTACGAAGTTACCGCGTACGGCAAGAGGATACGATGCCATATGGGTGATAGTTGATCGCCTGAAAAAGGGTGCTCACTTTCTACTGATCTGCGAGACGTATTCATCTGAGACGTTGGCGAATCTGTTCATCAAAGAGATTGTGACTCGTCATGGTGTGCCAGTTTCTATTGTTTCTAACTATGACAGTCGGCTTACATCAAAGTTTTGGAAGAGATTTCATGATGCGATGGGGATGAGGTTACATATTAGTACGGCTTACCATCCTCAGACAGATGGTCAGTCGGAGAGGACGATTCAGACACTTGAGGATATGCTACGAGCATGCGACATTGATTTCAGAGGAAGTTAGGACGACACTTACCGTTAGCAGAATTCTCATATAACAACAGTTATCACGCTAGCATTGGTATGCCTCCATATATGATGCTATACGGTAGGAGGTGTAGAACACCTGTATGTTGGGGTGATATCGGGCATAAAGAGTTAGGGAGCATTGAGGTGACCGAGGCTACAACCAAAAAGTTGGAAAAGATCAAGGCCTTTATGAAGGCGGCAAAGGATAGACAGAAGTCGTATGCCGACAAGAGACGTAGACCGATTGAATTCAAGGTGGGTGATAGAGTCATGTTGAAGGTCTCGTCTTGGAAAGGGATCATCCGATTCAGGGAGCGGGGAAAGTTAAGTCTGAGGTACATAGGGCCTTTCCAAATCATTGCTCGACTAGGAGAGGTGGCCTATGGATTGGAGCTACCCGATGAGTTAAGTGGGATTCATCCAACGTTCCATGTATCTCATTCGAGGAAGTGCTTAGCCGAAGAGGATATGATCGTGCCACTCAAGGACATCAAGGTGGATGAACAGCTCAATTATGTGGAGCATCCAGAAGCCATCATTAACAGAAAAGAGAAGAAGCTAAGGAATAAAGTAGTTCCACTTGTGCGAGTACAGTGGAGACACAGGAAGGGGTCTGAGTCTACGTGGGAAACTGAGGAGGAGATGAGACAGCATTACCCACAACTGTTCAAGGAGTGACAGGTTTTGGGGACGAAACCTATATAAGGGGGGTGGACTTGTAACACCCGGAAAATTCAGCAAAAAAAAAGAGAGAGAGAGAGAAAAGAAAAGAAAAGGGAGAAGAAGAGTATCACTTAAAAACAAGGGGTTAAAAGTATATAAAGGGCAAACTTGCTCATAATGAGATTCAAAAGGGAGTATGGCAACCCACACTTCCTTTCACACTCACACTTCGGCTGAAAACGAAAGAAAGAAGTTCTAAACTGGTTTCTAGAGAGAGAAAGAAGAAGATCTTCAAGAAAATGAGGTTTCCTAGTGTTTTCTTCTCGGTTTTCAGTGGGTTTGAACTTCTGGACCGATCTTTATGTGTTTTTTTGGTTTGGAAACTTGTTTTTGTGTGTTTAAGTGCTAGAACTCCATGTAGCTCTCGGGTTTGAGGAGTTTTCACTCGAAAGCTGTTAAAGGTGAGTTCTAGATCCCCTCTTTTACATGTTTCTACTTGTTTGGGGCTGGTATGCATATTAAACTATTGTTTTCTGCTTAAACTATATTTTTCCATGTATGGTACGACTGAAAATTTATGTATGTGTGTTTGTGTGACTGCTTTGATGTTGGGTTGATGTTTAGTATGTTTTAAGTATGTAACATGTTAGATATATGCTAAGTATATGTTAGAATGATGTTTGGGGACTGGAAAATACGTATGATGCATTGCAGGTGATAATTATAGTGTCCACTGTGGACACTTAGGATTTGCATGGTGTCCGCTGTGGACACTTAGAAAAATCATGCATGTGTCCGCTGTGGACTTTACACGTCTGTTGTGGACACGTAGAAAAAAATTGTGCATGTGTCCGCTGTTGACTTTACACGTCCACTGTGGACACTAAGAAAAATATGGCATGTTGTCCGCTATGGACTTTACATGTCCGCTGTGGACACTTAGACAAATTTTGCATGACCGTCCGCTGTGAACTTTACACATCCGCTATGGACACTTAGTGAATTTTGTGACCTTCCATTGTGGACTTTACACGTTCACTGTGGCCACTTAGTGAATTTTATGATCTGTTCGCTTTAGACTTTGTTCATCCGCTGTGGACTTTGTTCATCTGCTGTGGATACCTAGAACATTTTGGCCATGCGCTGTGGACTTTGGCTGTCCGCTGTGGACACTTAGAAAACTTTATGCCATCCGCTGTATGTTTGTTCATGCGCTGTAGACACTTAGAATTATTCTAAAATTTTTGGGATAGAATTTAAATGTTAAGTACTTATGTATAAGGAAAGATTATGCTTGTTTAATGTTTCTAATATTTGATTCCTTTCTTATGGGCTGTTGTTATCGATGATAATTTTATTTCATGGTAAATGATTATAAGGAAATGAATATCTTAGAAGTATTATTAATAAATAAGTGGTCACAAAGATATGAAAGAAAGACAGTGTAACCTACTGAATGTTATCCCCCCTTATGAAGAATGAAAAGCCTTGCAAGCACAATGAATAGAGGTGCACGACCTTGTTGTCGTTAGCTCAACTGATGTGCGGCTGTTTCAGCCTATGAGGATGCACATGAGGATGCACATCTGGGGTCTAATCCTTGTGATTTACTAATGTATGATGAATGGGACCCGAATTCATGAGCAGGCTTCATGCTTAGCAGTGTAGGTCAACTGTCGATGGGTTAGCTACCATGATAAACGATTGCCGACAGGGGTTCGGCATCTGTTACCAACCAATAATGTAGGCTCTTGCTTTGTGCAATCCTAGTTAAAGAAAGAGAAAGATAATGAAGGAAAGAAAGATAATGAACCTCTTAACGAATGATTATGTATAATGATGAATGATCACCAAGTGAAGTTTACAAAAAGTATGTTTTCTATATTATCAAACTAGAACTCACTCAGCAACATTGACTTTTTATATGCATATCAGTTGGCAGGTAATGGTGTTGTTGGGGATGGCACGAGGTTGAAGCTACCTGGCAAATAAAGACTGGCATCCATGACACGCTGAAAAGTTATTTTTGTTTTGAAATGCAACTAGATGTTCTTCTTGTAACTAGTAACAACAATGTATTTCTTGGCAAAAGTAATGGTTAATGCATACTATGGTTTTGTTAAACTATTCCGCTGCAACGTTTTCTTGTTTAAATGAATCTAAATGTGTTTTAATATGAATAATGCTATGAATGACCAACTTTGGGGCTTCTGGGATTGGGGCATTATAGTATGTTTAACTAGTTTGTGTGATTCTATAACGAGAGTGAATTCATAGACAAACTCAAACCGTTAATTGTTCCTTATATCAAAAATCAAAACTTGATTAGGGTTTTAGATCTTGAATAACTTTATTAGAGAAATTAATAAAGTAACCAATTTTATTAACAATTTAATATATTCCAGAGTAGATCCGGGTTTAAGATCAAGAATCAAATAAACAATCCATTAAAACAAAAAACATCTCATAAACGCTTCACATAAGTTCAAACCAAATCTAAGAAATTAAACCTTATTGTTGAAACTAATTTGTTCTAGCCGGATATGATGATTAGGTTAATATCAAAACAAATAAGAGAGAAAAAATAAATATATAAGAAAGCTTACAAAACCAAATATTATAACTAATTGTTCTTGAATATCATAAACTTCAAAACCAAAGAAATTGATCTTGTTCTTCGATTCTGTAGCCTTCGAACTTTCCCCTCTTCAAGAAAAATCATGTGCCTCTATTTATAATGATGATGTCATAATAATGTTTATCTCTTGCCATCTTTTTCTTTACCTAACCCAAGGGTCTAAGTAATTTTTTTTTATTCTAAGAGTTTAAAATACATTTTAGAGATAAAGCTAACAGTTATAGGATAAAACCTTAAATTCAAATTAATCTTGTATTTTTCAAATCTTTAAAAACAACCCTTTGTCTTCAAGACTCCTCAAAAGGCTTTCTAATTATTCGCAACCCCCTTTTTTCACCTCCAAAAAAAATAACCATTTTGAGTAGACTCAATCCCACAAAAACTAGTATCACTCAAAATAAATGAAAAAACAAGCATTAAATGTATGATATGTAGTAAAAATATATGTTAAAATAATGATAAATAATGCCTAAAAATACTACTAACAAATATCCCCAAGCTTAAACCTTTCCTTGTACTCAAGGAAGTCAAGAATAGGAATAAATCGGGAAGTGAAAACAAATAATAACTGAGCAAATACTAGCATGATTAAGATATTGACAACATCTATCCAAGCCCCCTGTAAGAAGTATGAGCACGAAACCATCTTATTATGTTAATTTTTCAGTTGTCATGCACAAATAAAGCTTTCAAGATTTTTATTAACACATGTATCCAATTTGCTAGTTATGATCCTCTAACCCTTAAGTTCCGAATTCATCATTTTATATCAATTAATTCATGTTAAATTAGTCATTTAAGTTTGCCAACATCTTTCTTCAGACGGTGGAAACCTTTCTAATCTCAAGGACTATAGAGAGCAAGTGGTTAACTTTTTACCACGCGAGATCATAATGATTTGCCATTATTGCGGCTTATATATCATATAAATAATTCTCTCTTCTTTTTGTTTTTTTTTTTTGCTTTTTCTTTTCCCTTCTTTTTTTTCTTTTTTTTGTTTTTTTATAAATCAGATAGACTCGACTCTTAACCTATTTTTGCTAGGTCTCGGTCTCCTTAATCAGCGTTAGGCACACATGGACATTAGGCATTTTATCATTCTAAACCCAAGAACAAACGGTAGTAGCATAACAGGGTACACTTATCTTTTTATTACTATCAACCTTTTTTGACACGCAACCTATGATTAACAAAATAAAGGGTAATATCATTTTTCATGTTGTTCTCAACACCTTTCCCGGGACTATGAAGGCGTGACCCTTTTTTTATTTTTTTTGTTTTTTAATAATTTTTTTGCACTAATATCTACCTATATACAAATTAAATGCAATGCAGAAAATAAAAATAATAAAAAAATAGTAAAATAAGAATATAAACTAGGTAAAAAACAACAAAAATAAAGATGAAGTAGAAAATACCTCTTCCCAAGCTTTAAATCTAGCTTCGTCCTTGAGGCTTGAAGAAGAGAATGAAATGAGTCTACTATGGTGGTAGAAATTGGCAAGTGGTGGTGGAGGTGGTGGATGAACGAAGGGAGGGTGTGGTCATAAAGTCGAAATCGGAAAATAAGCCAGGTAGCGATTATAATTGGAGGATGGTTTGAGCCTTTTTTTTCTAAAAGCTTACGCGGCCGTGTCTGACTTACAAAACAATCATTACGCGGCCGTTTTCCAATTATTATTTTTTCATTCTTGACACAGCCGTTTTATTTTTATGAAAAGTTTTTGACACGACTGTTTCAACCTTCCGTTTTACAACTATTTTTCTTTGAAAAAGATGAAAATAAATAACTACAAAAGTTTAAAACAAGATAGAAATAGAACACAAACAAAATACAGGTTGCCTCTCGCATAGCGCTTCTCTTTAACGTCTTTGGCTAGACTCTTTGAAGTCTCGTTCAGTCTAGTGCGAGCTCTATAAAAACCTCTCCAAGATTGAACTTCTTTATATGTTCTTTTATCGCATCCTTATTAATAATTATGTTTGAAAATAAAGCTAGAACATTGGGGTTAGATAACTCAATGCATTCAATAGTTAGTGGTTCAATTACATGTAAATAGTTTAAGGATGAGATATCACTTGGGTAACGTATTCCATCATCTATGTTAAAATTGATTATCTCCCCCATCAAACTCCATAGAAAGTGTTCCATTATAAACATCAATCTTAGTTCTAGCAGTTTTAAAAAATGGTCTTCCCAACAAAATAGAACTTGAATTTAGAGAGTCATCATTTCATATCTAACGCATAAAAATCAGCCGGAAAGACTAGTTCATTCACTTGAACCAATAAATCCTATAATACACCTTTTGGGTGTACTATAGACTTATCGGCTAATTGAATGACTACCCCGGTACTCTTTAACGGTCCTACATTAAGTGTTTTAAAGGTTGAGTATGGTAGGACGTTAATAGAGGCTCCAAGGTCAAGCATTGCTCTAGGAACACTAATATTCTCCAATTTACAAGGAACGATAAAGACACCTTGCAGGACCGGGTAAGGGTGCCTAACATAATCAGTTTCATAATGAGGAGAGACTTGGAACACTTAATAGTTCAAATAGGGAACCGGGTTTGATTATGAGGATACTATGAACACAAGTAAGTAGTGAGACAGAACAAGCAACAATAACACAGAAATAAGGTTTTCAAGGAGTGTTGTATATTGCTCACAAGTTCTATTACAAGTGTTACAAAGCATATGTAAATTACAAGAACCTGAGACTCTTTATACTACATTCTACAACCGTCAATACTTAGAAGGATAGTTTGAATTGACTAATCTGGACAACAAGATCAATCTAAAGTCAAAAGACATATTGCCTTTTGACTAGTGACTATGACATGCCATAGCTCACATCCTTTTCTATTGCAAAAAGGTTTACAGGTAAAGTAGAAAGTTACAGACAAAGACCTTTATCTACAGTTTATAAAAGCATGGACTTTTCACCAACTCATACAAGTTGGTGAGTCTTTAGAGTTGCAGGGGAAAGTGTGTCAGCTTTATGTAAAGTAGATCAGAGAAAGCATGTCTTTCTCTTTCTTCGGAAGAAATTAGTCTTCATAGCAAAATGGCTTCGGAAGACTTTGTCTCTGAAGCTTCGGAAGACTTCATCTTTGGCTTTGGAAGATTTGGACTTTGGCTTCGGAAGATTTTACGCTTAGAGTATTTTCTGATGCAGTGTGTAAAACTTTCGAAGCACTTCTACCTTTGTACGTCTAGTGCATGCATGCAGGAAGACCTTTGGTTGTTTTGGCTTCTTTGGTTGCATCAGCCTTGTAATCTTCTGATATTACCTTGCAAACTCCCCCTAGGCTGATGCTACCAAAACAGAGTAGTACTTTAGATGTTGATAGTCCTTATTAGGATCAAGACCAAGCCTCTTTTCATCATCTGGTAAGGATGCTTCAGACTTTCATAGTATCTTCTCATGTCATAGAGATCATGTAGAGGAAGATCAAGCATGTCTTGCTAGAAGTAGACATATTGACCTCCTTGATCTCTGAGGACATACCATCTGTCCGGATTGGTAGAAAAACTCTAGGACAAGATGGGTCTTCCAATGGCAAGAGGCTCTACTTGAATAGAAGTTGGTTGAGCATCCTCTTCATGCACTTTCTCAGGATGCTCTGACTCATCTTGAGGTGTGGAGGTGGATGCCTTGGTTTTCTTCTTCTTTGAAACACTTTTTCTAGCCATCCTTTTCCTTCTCTTTGAAGTTTCCAATTGAGATGACTGGTCTTCAGCACCAGATTATTCTGTTGTGTCCCTCTCAGTTGGGATCTCTTCCCTCACAGGTTCAGATGGAGAGAGAGGAGAACCCTGCTATGGATCAGAAGATGAAGTTGGTTGAGATGCAGCTCTAGGATCAAGTTGTGTTGTCTCAGGGGGTTCAACCTTCACCTCAACTTCAGGTTGAGCTGGACTTGGTGGA
This sequence comes from Flaveria sonorensis, assembly GCA_025506505.1. Lineage (NCBI taxonomy): Eukaryota > Viridiplantae > Streptophyta > Magnoliopsida > Asterales > Asteraceae > Flaveria > Flaveria sonorensis. Next base: position 53,813,188 of record CM046432.1, on the reverse strand, counting down.
GAATGCAAATCTACAAGCTCTCCCCTTTTAATCTTCTGCTTGATCACTCTTATATGCTCATCCATGGTGGATAGAGACATAGGACCAAGCCTCCTTCTGGAGAACCCATACAGCTTCAAGAAGCTCATCATCCTTTGTCTATCTTCAGACTTCTTTTGGCTTTTGTGGATGATGGCCCTTGACGTTGTAGCTTCTTCCCTTAACTTTCTCTTAGTAGCTTTTCTTTCTTTTGTGGCTTGTTCCTCCGGCTGCTTGAGATATTCAAACTCTATGTACTCAAAGGATAAGGGAAAAAGTGCAGCTGCCTAATAAAGTCATGTGGCACTCAAGTAATTGATCATATTCATTCTTTTAGCTTCCCTATCTACCTGAGGTTGTGCATGTGCCACAGTCTCTGTCTCAGGACTTTCTTGAACTGGGGAGAGGACGGGAGCATGTTTGTAGAGCCTTTTCAGTCTTCTTTCTTCCTTAATCTTGAGGAGCAATGCTGTATCCTCTACCTCCCTCCTCTCCTTTGATAGCTTAGTGTCAGCCAGCTTATTCAACTCTTTCAAGGGGAGAGATATGAGTTCATTAACATTATTGTTCTTGGTCCCAAGGTAGTTTAGCCTAGCTGCCCTCAACTCATCATCTTGAGTGTTTGGCCTGGGGGCAGCTCGGATAGCAGCTTGCATGAAGCCTGAGGACCCTCCTGAACTCTCTCCTCTTAGCTTCCTCTTCCTATCTCTCTTCTCCTCCTCTAACTCCTCAGAGGTCATATTCCTCTTCCCTTTGTCACGCACAGGCCTTGGTGACTCAGGGTGGAGAGAGCTTTGGCCTTCATTGCTTGGTTCAGCAGTCAAGCTCTGGCCAGAGAAAGGTTGTGGAGCACCATCACCAGCTGGTGCTTCACTGAGGGTACTGGGTGCAGAAGGAGATCCTATCTCAAGGTTCACAGGCTCAACCTTTGGGCCTTCAATCAAGGTTTTCCCTTTGAAGCTAATCTGGGGGTCCACCTCAATATCCAGTTGACTAAAGATCTCACCTGCTATCCTCTGTCTATATAATCTTGATCTCATCTTGAACTTTTCTAGCACCCTTTCTTGTATTCAGTCTGCTAGTCTTCCAGCTTGTCTGTTTTGGCTTGGGTTGACAAGTGGAAGATCAACCAGATTTATGCACTCATAGAAACTTAGGTTTGAAAAGTTGAAAGTTTCTTGTTGACCCTAAGTTCTAAAGATGATGTGAGCTCTTCTTTCTGTGTCATACCTCCATCCTATGATTGGGTTCTCAGAGTGGGGAGATAGGGTAGACATGGCTCTTGGTATACCTTCCTCAAATAGACTTTGAATGAGAGAGTCTACATCCATGTATACTTGAGGAGGTTGCTGAGTATGGACTATTACAAGAGAGGGTGGTGAATCCTCTATGTCCATACTCTGAGAGGAACTCCCAGGTTCTGTGACTGTTTGGACTTTCTCCCCCTTTTTAGTAGCATCATCTTCTTGCATAAGTGAGCTGGGGGTTGAGTCTGTCACATTCATAGGTTCTTGTGGATCTGGTTGAGTTCTTCTTGGTGGTGTGAGCTCATCAGGCTAAACATGAGGAACCTCAGCACTGATCATATGAGAGATGGGAGTGGTTTGCTCCTCAAGTGAAGTAGGAGCTCGAGTGTCCACTTCCCCCTATAAGGTTGGTGATATGGGGGCCTGCATAAGCTGAATAGCATGTGTAGGGGTTCGTTTGGTTTTTCTCTGGTAGGTGATGGTTATTGTGGGCTGTATGTGTGGTTGAGAGATAGAAGGTGTGGGTTCAACACTAGCTGGTGCTGCTAGGTTGCCATCTTGAGCAATGAGCTCAAACATTTTTGGGGCAAGAGCTGTTTCTACCCTAGAGAAGCCAACAGTTGGTTTCATCATTATTTTGAAGATGCTGGGCTTCATTTGTCCCAATTTAAGAATATTACCTGTTCCCCTCAACTGTGTGCCCAGTTCACAGTTGAGAATGTGTTGGACATTTCTAGGGAACATGTAATACTCTAGGGAGTCCAAGTTAGCAAGAAAATTGGTATATACAAATTAAGAATACCTGAACTTGACCCCCTGAACCATTCTATGAACTATGAAGGAGAGGTCTTCTGGAATCTGATCCCATCCTCCATGCTTGTTTGACAAGCTGTGTATGATAACATGAAGGAGGTACTTCCATTGGGATAAGACCTTCCCCTTCCTGAAGGTTTTGACTGATAAGTCACCCTCATAGCCAATCTGTGCAAAGGAGTGGTTGACTGCAGCTTTGGGGAAGGACAAGTCACCTTCTACATCATCTAGCTGAAGATGTGTGTTTATGATGGCCGAAGTGATGAAGATTATCCTCCCTTGCACTGTGGCAGACAGTGACTTCTCCCCATCCATAGTGACCTCTTTACAGGTCCATCAGAACTCCAACAACTGATCCTCATAGAGAGGAGGATCAATGGTGAGGGAGGTGAAGTAGTTGGTCAAAGAAAGGTAACGACAAACCTTTGAGAAACCTGGATCTTTCTCAGAGTCTAACAGAGCAACTTGATTATGTTGCCTGTGAAGATGCATGAAAAAATCGTGTTGATTTCTACGGTCAAGGTTGGCCATTTGAAGTAGCTTTTCGGTGAAGAAAGATAAGAGGAAAGGCGGTTTGTAGGTGAAATTAGGTTAGAGAACAATGTAGATGAAAAGGAGAGTGAGAAGAGGGGGAACCGTTTGAGAATATATATAAATTGGATTTGAAACAAAGTTAATACAAAAGGATAAACTTTGAAATCCGAAAGTAGGTCCCACCTCTGAAAAAGTGCCCAAAAAGGTAGTTATTTTGGTAGTTGAAAATCTTCCGAAGGTAATTTAGCTTCGGAAGTTTATAAGAAAAAGCTTCCGAAGGCAATTTGGATTCGGAAGATATTCTTAAGAGTTGTGAAAATTTGGCTTCGGAAGAAAAATACTTAAAAAATTTTCTTTTTTCCGACACATATTTGGTTTCGGAAGATATTAAGAATTGGGAATTTTATTCTAAAGAGAATAAATCTTCCGAGACTTAATTTCTTTCGGAAGATATTTGTCTTTCAAATACATGTAAGTACTTAAAAGCATATTTAAGCTTCGGAAGATATTCTCAAAATTGATTAAAAGGTAACGACAAACCTTTGAGAAACCTGGATCTTTCTCAGAGTCTAACAGAGCAACTTGATTATGTTGCCTGTGAAGATGCATGAAAAAATCTTCCAAAGTCAAAATTTCTTCCAAAGTTAAATTTCTTATAAGTAGTTAGTTGATTTGAAGACATAAATTTCTTCCAAAGTCAACTTGAAATCTTCCGAAGGAAAATATATTTGAAAATTTTTCAAAAATCTAAGGAATATCATAAAAAATTTTCTTCCAAAATAAACTAGGCTTATGAAGGTGATAAAATAGACAACTTAGGACACACATGTTTTAGAAATAAAGTTGATTTAAGTTTTTAAGAAAATCTACTCAAAGTTAATCATCCCATACAAGATATTTGAATCTCTGTTAATCAAAAGCTTTAGTGAGCAGATCAGCATATTGTTCATTTATGTTCACTTTGACTAATTTGATTAATCCCTTCTCAAAATTATCTCTAATCAAATGATACCTGATGTTGATGTGTTTGGTCCTTGAGTGCTGCACAGGATTCTCTATAATGGAGATAGTACTGTTGTTGTCTATGTGGATGGGAGTCTCTTTGAAGTTGAATCCATAGTCCAGCATCTGATTTTGAATCCAAAGCACTTGAGCACAGCAACTTGCAGAAGCAATGTATTCAGCCTCAGCAGTTGATGCAGAGACACATGATTGTTTCTTGTATTACCATCAGACAATCCTTCACCAAGGAATTGACATCCCCCATATGTAGACTTTGCAGTCATGTTGCAACCACCATAGTCACTATCTGTATAAGCATACAGATTGAAGTCAGAACTCTTTGGATACCAAAGGCCAAGCTTGGGAGCACCTTTGATATATCTAAGAATCCTCTTGACAATAACCAGGTGTAACATCTTAGGGTTGGCTTGATATCTTGCACAGATGCATGTGGCAAACATGATATCAGGCCTGCTGGCTGTTAGGTACATAAGAGACCCAATCATAGCCCTTTAAATATGTTCATCCACACACTCCCCCTCAAGATCAGGTCCTAGGGAGTGGTTTCTGGCTATGGGTGTCTTAGCAACCTTACATTCAGTCATGTTGAATCTTGTAAGTATGTCTTGTATATACTTTGACTGACTTATGAAGATGCCATTGCCAACTTGCTTCACTTGAATTCCCAGAAAGAAATTTAGTTCCCCTATGGCACTTATTTCAAATCTGTTTTTCATCGGCCTCTCAAAGTATTTGCAGAGCTTTGGATTAGTTGACCTGAAGCTAATGTCATCCACATATACTTGAACTAACATTAAGTCATTCCCTATCCCTTTGATAAAGAGAGTTCCATCTATAGTACCCCTCTTGTAACTATGTTGACAGAGATACGGAGATAGTGTTTCATACCACTTCCTCGGAGCTTGGTGCAGCCCATAAAAAGCTTTATCAAGCTTGCAGACATAATTAGGATGATCTGGGTCTGCCAAGCCAGTTGGTTGTTTGACATACACCTCTTTATCAATCACCCCATACAGAAAAGCACACTTGACATCAAGTTGGTAGACCTTGAAATCCTTGGATGCAGCAAAAGCCAGGAATATTCTTACAGCTTCAAGTCTTGCCACAAGAGCAAAAACATCTGTGTAATCAATTCCCTCTTCTTATGTGTACCCTTGAACAACTAGTCTTGCCTTGTTCTTGATGACAAGTCCTTTATCATTCTTCTTGTTCCTAAAAACCAACTTGGTTCCTATGACAGTCTTCCCATGAAGAAGAGGACATAGGTTCCAAACCTTTTGTCTTTTGAATTGAAGCAGCTCCTCTTGCATTGCTTCAACCCAGCTTCCATCTTTCAAAGCCTCATCAACTTTCTTTGGCTCTACTTGGGACAAGAAGCAAGAATATATACAAACATTTTTGTCATGGGTTTGTCCTCTTGTTCTCACCCCTGTATCAACATTTCCAATGATGTTTGTGGTGGGAGGTGACTTGTGGATCCTGAGTTGAGGGATCACAGCAAGTTGATTTGAAAGATCTAGATTAGAAAATTTTAGATCTGGCAATGGAGTGTCACCCACCACATCAGCACACTTATCAAGTGAGACTTGATCCAATGAGTGAGTGACATCATTTATGTTGTCTTCTATGAAGTGGTTATCAGCATCAAGAAATTCTTGATCACTATCACCACCTCCATTTCCTCCTACATTTGAAGCACCTTCACCTAAGTTTTAAACCTCTGAGCTAGAATTTGAAGGCATCTCAGATGTATCAGCTGAATTTGTCATGTTTGTGCTGATAGGATCTTTAATTGCAGGGTTAGTCACCAAAGAAGCTGAGGTAATAATCTTGCTTAGTCTTCTCAGCTCAAATCTTGGGTCGGGATATCCTGTTGATATGTTATCTGTAGATCCTGAAACATTCTCACAAGACTTGTTAAAACAGTTGGTAACTAAGTCAAGATCAAATAGCCAATCTGGACCAGAACCTTTTACACTAGGAGTGTGCTCATTGAAGGTCATATTGGCTGACTCCTCAACTACTCTAGTTCTGAGATTGTATACTCTATAAGCCTTAGCTTGGGAAGAATATCCAATAAAGTGTCCATCATCTGACTTCTCATCAAATTTGGCTACTTGATCTTTGGTATTCAAGATGGTGCAAGGACATCCAAATGACCTGAGAAAACCAATAAATGGTCTCCTTTTATGCCACAGCTCATAAGGAGTCTTACCATGAGTCTTAACCACTAAAACTCTATTCTGCACATAGCATGCTATGTTAACTGCCTCTGCCCAGAAGGTGATGGGTAGTTTAGAGTCAGACAACATGGTTCTTGCAGCTTTAATAAGTGTCCTGTTTCTCCTCTCTGCAACACCATTTTACTGAGGAATCCTGGGAGCACTACATTGTCTTGTAATACCCTTTTCATCACAAAATGTATCAAGGATTTGGTTCTTAAATTCTTTTCCTTGATCACATCTTATGGTCTTGACCTTATGATCAGATTGATTCTTAATTTTCAGAATGAAGTTCTTCAAGATCTCAGGAGTCTCATCCTTAGTTCTAAGATAAAAGACCCAAGTGAATCTTGTGAAATCATCTGTGATCACTAAACAATATGAGGTTCTTCCTAAACTCATTACACTAGTGGGGCCAAAGAGATCTATGTGTAATAAGTGTAAGGGAGTAGTGATGGAGTTCTTTTCCTTTGGTTTGTGAGACACTTTATGTTGCTTCCTTTTTAGGCATGCAACACAATGATCATCTCTTGTAAACTCTTTCTTTGGCATTCAGTTACCAAATCATTCTTAATTAATTTATTCATATTCTTAAAGTTTACATGACACATTCTTCTATGCCATAGGAAAGACTCATCACTATTTTCTTTAGAGAGAAAGCAAGAAACCTCCCATGAGGGAGATGTTTTCTGCAAGTCCATCTTGTACATGTTTCCTTTCCTGGGGGCTCTGAGCAGGATATGCTCTTGAGGAATGACCAACCTGGGCTTGAGAACAATGCACTCATGCTTAGTAAAGAGCATATTATGTCTTTGATCACAAAATTAGGATACACTCAGTAGATTGTATCCAAGCTCCTTAACAATATTTACCTTTTCAATGGTGAGCTTACCATTTATGACCATACCCCTTCCAGTGATGTAACCACCTGTATCTCCTCTAAAAGCAACTGTCCCTCCATCAATTTTCTCAAAATTGTGAAGCAAAGAACCATTGCCAGTCATGTGCCTGGAACAACCACTATCAATGATCCACATATTTTCCTTGGTCTTTAGCTGTTCCTGCACAAAAAGAAGTGGTTAGTTACACTTGTCAACCCAAGCCTTATTGGTCTTGGGCCTTATTGGCCTTTGGCTGTTGATGAAGAACTCTAGATCACCAGGTCTTTTTTCATCTTCCGCACCATCTTTGGAAGATTGGACTTGACCTTCAACACCTCGAAAGTTTCAATAACTTCTAAAGTTTTGGATACTGGACCTTTGGAAGATCTCGCTTTCACTGCAGCATGCTTTAGTATTTCAGAAGCATTCCTTTCTTCCGAGACCAAAATTTCTTCCGAAGGCAACTTCTCACTTGTCTTCTTCTTCACTTTGGAGCTTTCGAAGGAAACAGATTTTCCTTCCGAAGCTTACTTTTCCTTCTTCTTCCCAGAAGCTTTTTCTTTGACCATGTGGATAGTGCCTTTGGGATTGTAGATGCAATCCTTAGCCAGATGAGAAGTACTACCACACATGATACAGTCCATTTGCTTCCTTCTGGGAGTCTTCTTTTAAGAGCAAGACTGAGTTTGATCACTTTCCTTCTCCATCTTCATCTTCACAGATGATGCAACAAGCTTCTTAGGGAGAGGCTTCCTCTTGGAGCTGGATGATTCAGGCTGTGTAGCAGTGGTACACAGCTAGTCAGTCTTCTTCTTCTTGCTGGAATGGTTTGGAACTAAACTAGAACTCCTGGTACTAGAGTTCATAGTTGAGTCTTCAGCCTTTACCACTTCAAACCTTGTAGAAATGAACACTTGTTTCTGCTTGGAGTTAAAAGTGGCCTTGATTTCTTGAGCCTTCTTTGATTTTCTCTTAGCTCTTCTGATCAAGTTCTTTCTCTTTGACTTGGCCATTCCAGACTCTTTCCTCTCCTCAGGAGAATAGTGACCCTTCTTAGGATGATCTTCTTCACTCTTCTCAGAGTCATCCTTCACTATCTCCTCTTCATCCTCTTTAATAATAAGGTCTATGAGGGGAAGCTCATTTTAACAAGTTCCACACCTTGGAGATCTTACAGACAATAGAATGTGTGGATGAGCTATCTAAGTAGATGTCAGTCCCTGCTTATTCTGATAACAAACTTTTGCGTGTAGGGATGAGGATATTATGTTCTTGAAGGTCTCTTCTTCAAGAACACATTTTTCTGCCTTGGCTTTGCTGATCACAAGCTCAGCCTGGCATTCAGTTAACTTTGAGATGAGATCTTTGATTTGAGTCCTGTAGTTAGTGTGCTCATGCTTAAGAGTTGAAATGGTTTTCTCTAGATCTTCTATCTTAAGTTTATAATCAATTTTAGCTCTTTTAAAATCAACTTTTAAGATGTTTTGGCTCATCTTTCTTACCTTTTGTAAGTTGCATTACATCTTTAGTCAATTCAGCAAGTTAACTTTCAATGTGTGGGTATTTACTTCTTTAGCCACTTGTGGTACATCATCATACCATCCATCTTCTTATGAGGAATGTTTAGAATCTTCAGTTATAGAGGTTATCAAGGCTCTGTTTTGAGTCGGTGTTTTGTCAAGTAAAGCTCCCTCACTAGAGGCATTTATCAAACGTCTCTCTAGTGGTGCTAACCTTTCATAGAAGTATTGAAGTAGTTGATGTTCCAAGATGCCATGTTGTGGGCATCGAGCACATAGCTTCTTGAATCTTTCCCAGTAGGTATGCAAAGCTTCTCTTTTTGCTTGTTTAATCTCGATGATCTCCTTGCGTAGAATAGAGGCTTTGACTTTCGAGAAGTACTTGTCTAAGAACAGTTTTGCAAGATCATTCCATGTGTTTACCGACCCTGGTAGTAGGTAATATAACCTTTCTTTAGCTGAATCTTGCATTTGCAAAGGGGAATGCCCTAAGCTTGATTCGATCTTCAGTAACGTTGTGTGGCTTCATTTCAAAACACACAACATGAAATTCCTTGAGAAACTTACAAGGGTCTTCGTTCTCAAGGCCTCGAAAGAGTGGTAACAAGTGAATGAGATCGGATTTCAACTCAAAGTTCGCCATAGCAGGGTAGTTTATGCAAAGGGGTTGTTGGGTAACATCATGGGTTGCCCACTGTGTAAGGGTTTGTTCAGCTTCAGCTGCCATGGTTGGTTCGGATGAGAGTGGTTCTTGATGGGTAGGTGATTGTGGTGGTGTGATGGTTGTTTGTGAAGGTTGTGGTGATTCGGTTTCAGATTCAGATTTACTTGACAAGGGTATATCTTGCCAAATGTCAGTGATTGGAGGTGAAGTAATAGGTTTTGAGGAACTTGCTAACTTCTTTCGGAGCTTCACTTATTTCCTTAATCTCTTTCGAGTGGTGTACTTGTATGAAAAGATCTTGGCATAAAATGATTATAATCTTCGTATCCCCAGCAACGGCGCCAATTTGTTGGGTGTCGAATCCAGCAAATAAAATAGTATAATATGAACCTACCATCACACACACTAAGAATAGTATGAGCGGAAGTAGGGTTCATGTCTTCAGGGATACGTGTCAATTATTTTATACCAAAAACTTTTTAGCACAGTAACTATAGTTGGTTATGATTTAAGGAAGATGGTGGTTTTAATTAAAAATTAAAACACGAGGTAAATTGCAAAAACTAGTAAAATTCCAGCAAGCTGACACGGCCGTGTCAAAACTGTAAAGGAAATTCTATGCGACCATGTTAAGGTTCTACCAGAAAAACGAAAATTGACATTTTTTTGTATTTTTTAATTGTGAAAAGTAATTACTAAAAACGTTAATTAAATTACGAAATAAGTTCAAATATGAAAACTAGTTCCAACACTAAAGTAATTTCTAGATTCGATTCGGCTTACTATCATTAACGATTACGGTGCAATGACTATTTTAATTAATGATTTGTATCGATACTAGAAATCACTCCATTCAGATATCCACTCTATCTAATGTCTAATCAAGCGTAGTTCGATGATTAGAACCAAACTGCTACTCTAAGCTCAAGCCGTTTAGTATGTTTAACTAAATTGTGTGATTCTATAACGAGAGTGAATTTATAGACAAAGTCAAACCGTTAATTGTTCCTTATATAAAAAATCAAAACTTGATTAGGGTTTTAAATCTTGAAGAACTTTATTAGAGAAATTAATAAAGTAGCCAATTTTATTAACAATCTAATATATTACGGAGTAGATCCGGGTTTAAGATCAAGAATCAAACAAACAAACCTAAAAACAAAAACATCTCATAAACGCTTCACATAAGTTCAAACCAAATCAAATAAATTAAACCTTAATGTTAAAACTAAATTATTCTAGCCGAACATGACGATTAGGTTAATGTCAAAACAAAGAAGAGAGATAAAAATAAATATATAAGAAAGCTTACAAAACCTAATATTATAATTAATTGTTCTCGAATGGCATAAACTTCAAAACCAAAGAAATTGATCTTGTTCTTTGATTCTGTAGCTTTCGAACTTCCCCCTCTTCAAGAAAAATCATGTGCCTCTGATGATGTCATAATAATGTTTATCTCTTGCCATCTTTTTTTCTACCTAACCCAAAGGTCTAAGTAATTTTTTTTATTCTAAGAGTTTAAAATATATTTTAGAGATAAAGCTAAGACTTTTAGGATAAAACTTTGAATTCAAATTTGTAACACCCTCGATTTTCCACGAGCGAGGTGTTACTGCGATAGTGTTACAAACCAGGATATCAGCCACTAGTTACATGAAACGACTCTTTATGATTTTCAAAATCATACATAGTAAAAGACTATTTAATGCAAGCCAAACCAAAGTTCAAGTTTAAAGTAAGATGCGGAAGCGTAAAACAGTTTAAAACCAAACTTTAAAAGTAAAGTAAATGAAATTTGCGCAAACACGCACAAAAGCCGATAAGTAAAATAAAAGCATGAATTAGAGTTTGTATCTAAAAAATGTTGCATGATACTAAACTGAATGGCCTAGTGTGTCAGCTAACCTCGATGACCTGTGAGAAAGCATGCTAAAGAGTGTCAACATAAAGTTGGTGAGTTCATAAGTTTGTAAGAACCAAAAAGTAAGTTTAAATGCAGATCTAGTAAACAAGGTATATCAAAGTAGTTAGCTAGACTATTGTTCATACAACACTAGTGTACAAAGTATTTGTGACCGAAGCTGACAGTGATATAAGTAGAGCCTTAAGCCAATGTCTCCCAGACAAGGTATGATAGGACAATTTAAACCCGTTTAACCTCCAGTTATGCTGACGCGACTAGCCCGGGTGGGGTTTGTCACACTCAGTAGTACTACTAAAAATTTCCTCGCTAAGTAATGTAATTAACGGTCCAAAAAGTAAGGCTATGTACATACACTAGACATGCATGTGATCATACAGTTTTACTAATCCAAAAGTAAAGGTACCGCATGCTATCCCTCCTCAACAGAGTATGAAAAGTAAGTAGTGACACTCACCTTCGGGTGCACAGCAAATGTAGTATGCAACAACCTAGACAGCAATAGGCCCTAAAAGTGTAAGTTCATGTAGGTTTATCAAAACCGTAAGCATCCAAACAATCCCATTGCTTATTTGTGTATGAAAAGTTTGACCTGTTTGACCAACTTTTACCAAGTTCGACTTTTGTTGACCGGACTTGACCCAACGTCTCGTTGGTGACACCATTAAGTGTATTAATGTTTGTTTATGATCATGTTGTAATAATAAGCAAGTAAAGTTCATCACATAGCACGTATGGTTCACAACTAAACTTTGTTACCAATAAAGTTCCCCTTTTTAGCAAGTCATGATCAAGAAACAACCCTTTTAGTAATCTAACCTTACTAACATGTTTAGGTGACTAATCTAACGTATCGTAGACCATCACCCCACATGTAACACGTCTAGAACACAATATGTAATCCACAAGTCCAATAAAGTTTCTAACTTTAGTAAGCTATGAACACTTCAAGTTTTATTGACTTAAGGTTAGGTGTCTGTTTTTAATAGGTTAACATTTTAACATGCTTGCATATTTATTACAACACATAATCAAGCATCACCTTTTATTTGACATATATAGATTTCACATATATAGATTTAACTTTACAAATTCCAAAACCAATAAATTTTATACTTTTTAGAAACCCTAAGAAACTCTAAGTAATCAAGCTCTGTTTATGAGATTTAATTCATCAATCCACTTTAATATGATCCAACTAGCATGTACCTAACCACACAACCCATCAAATGTGTCTAACATGCAACCTTAATCATAACCGTAACAATAAAGATAATGTATGAACACAAGGCTTTATTTCTATTAATTAACCACCTACTACACATTTACATATTCCCAACATGTACATATATCTATATTCATTTCTAAACATAATCAATCATCACATCTCATTTAACATGTCTCGAATTCAAGATCAATTTTGAAAAAAAATAAAAAGTTACTATTTTAAGTAAGCCGTGAACAATACACGTGATTTCCACAAATCAACCCTTTACAATGTTAATATGTTCTAACTACATATTCTTACCATCAATAATCAATAATCACGCATAGAACTCAAACCATAAAACATTCAAAATCAATAAAGTTAATATCTTTAGTAACATAAGAACTAACATAACTTCTAATCACAACTAAATCCATATAAACGTTAAAAACATCATGACAAAGTATAATAACAATTAACTTTTACATCTTTGTTTGATTAGACCCTTGTTTGGATAAACTAGGGTTTAACATGGGCATTAGGAATCACATGAAAGAGGTATAAGAATCACTAGATTTTACGAATTAGTGTAAGTCTTTGTTAGTGGTTGAATCCCTGTTGCTCGAAACGTTCACGAACCATACCCGAATTAGACTAAATACAAATGGAGGTCGAAACCATATCAAACGAACTCGGAATTAAGTGATTCAAACGGTCACGCGTCTGCATCGCAGAGCTCTACCATCACCTCCACTTTCCACCACCGGTCGCCGCCGTATCTACCGCCGGAAAGCTCAGCAGTAGCCGGAAAACTTCCCCAGCGCACTGCTCTGTTAAGAAAAATAAAAACCAGGCCTCTAGGCCATGAAATCAAAATTCCAACGGTGAATACCTTCGCCTATGTGTCTAGAAGTTTCTGTAAAAATTTGGCGTCCATCCAACGGTTACATCTCCGAGGATCGTCGGATCTCTGCTGCAATGTTCTTGAAAACGGGAATGGAGGTTGTGGTGAACGATTTTTGGGTGAGTTGGGGTTAGGGTTCGGTTATTTTTTACTAAATAGTGTAGTTGGGACTTAATCGGGCTTTTATTGGGCTTCGAGTCGGGGTTATGCTATTTTACAAGAACAGAACTAATTAACGAAGTCTAACATCTTGAATTAAATAAATGAGCATTCATATATTATATCGACGACGTCTTCTTATACATCTATTTGAGAAACAACGTATAATTTACATGTATCACAAAATCACGTATTACACAATTTCATCGAATTACGATACATATACCTTTGCCGCGAAACATATAAATTCACAAAATTATGTTTAATTAACGGCTCATGAATATTATATTTCATTTTGATCACCAACGTTCGAGAACATACTTTTGTGTGAAAATACGTGACTTGCATGGATGACTTCATTGAGTTAACTAGGTTAACGGAATGTTAATAATGAAGGTAATTGGATTAACTTGAAATTACTGGGTGTCACAAAATTAATCTTGTATTTTTCAAATCTTTAAAAACGATCATTTGTCTTCAAAACTCCTAAAAAAAGACTTCCTAATTATTCGCAACCCACCTTTTGCACCTACAAAACAAAAAAAAAACCATTCCAAGTAAACTCAATCCCACAAAAACAAGCATCACTCAAAATAAACAAAAAAACAAGCATTAAATGCATGATATGTAGTAAAAATATATGCTAAAATAATGATAATAATGCTTAAAAATACTACTAACAAGAACCCTCGTTGACAGCACACTCTAAGATAAATCTTCTTGTTGCCTATCTTGTTCATCTATTGCTAAACAAGAGTAACATCTTGTTGTTGACGGGTCACTTGCTATCGGCTCGTTAACCTTCTCATAGTTCTCAATATTAAAAATCAAACAAATGTTTTAAACTATTTGTTTGAAGCTAATTGGTATCCAGGTTTTTTTCAATTAATAGTGGGCACCTCATGAAGTAATTTATATATGTGGTAGGATCTGTAATAACAACAGGAATAACTAAATAATTGAGACCATACTACTTCAATTTATACTTCAATAGAATAATTCTAATTAATCTGAATGCTGCCTGTTGCTTCGTTCTTTCTTTTCACAGTTGCAATATTTCTTTTGGCCCATAATATACAAAACTACATAGTACATTAAGAGTTAGATTATATCAAATATTAATCTTTAAAATTTTAAATGAATCTTTAGTTTCTTACTTTAAAATTTTAAAGTAAGAAACTAAAGATTCATATGTTGAGTGTCGGAATCATTTTCATTAGTTGGGAATTTGTGTAATTTGGATAGTTGTTTACAGAAGAGCTAGTAAACAGGTCAGATTTTGTTTCGTGTTCTGTTGGGTCAAGGATTTAAATAAACAAATGAAACCAGTTGGGTAATGTTCAGTTTTGGTTTCTTACTTTCTCCGTTGTATGTTCACGGAAGTTTCCTTTTCATGTCTCTGTTGCGTCATCTTGTTCCCTGTATGAATCTTTATTTTTGTGGCCTCCAGTTGATTTTCTTTTCCCTCTGGTACAACATCCCCGGCCACTCAACATATGCATATGTAGTCTCTTTTTGGGCAGTAGTTTATATTGTGCTAAAGTAAATCATTCAACCTATAAAGTCTTATGTTAAATCTCATCATTTAATCTAAGAATATGTAATGTCGCTAACTCTCTTTTTAGTAGCAAACAAACTCTAGTAAGAATGATAATAGTAAGCATACTACTACTAATAAGAACAATAACGTCAAAGAATAAAAATTATTTGGGGTTAAGTTTAGAGGATGACGAGTAGGACTAATATGAAATAATTTTAATGTGGAGTTCATATTCATTGTTGTAGATTCGTGAGCATGTCGGTTAAACTTTGAGGCATTAAGGGCATTAGACACTTATTCAGGTATGGATATTCTGTGCTATTTTTTACGTATTTTACTAAAAATGGTGTTATTTTTGGAATCACTTTGTTGATCTAAGACTCTCTTGGATGATCTGCTTCTTTTTGTTGAGGTATTCTGATGTGTGTTATTGAGCTATTTTTAAAACCGTTGAGAAAAATATATTTTGATGATATGCTTATGAACGCTATCGTTTGTGTGTTATTACTTGATATCATTCAATTTAGGATCTTTACGCATGATGAGTATATGTGATGAAGGTTGGACTATATATTCATTCATGCGGTCTTAGAACCCTAGATTTGTAGACATGTGGTACCTATGGAGGTACCATAGGCTTGTCGTTGTGACTACCGACGGCTTGACACTATCCATGACGGCGTAATCACTTTATTGCATCTCTACTTTGTTATGTGATTACGCTCGATGGAGAGCTTTTGGATTATTTTGGGAGGCGTATGGATGCACCCTGGGGAACAAGCTAGGGTCAAGAGGGGTACATAATGATGCAAAGAGATGTTGCGGCTAAAGAAGGCCTTTGTGGCATTGCAATGTAGGCTTCCTACCCCACTGCATAAGAAATAATATATTGTAAATTATATGTATTTCATGTATGTTAATACAACGAAACTTTGAATTATGATAAGCATTTAAATACTAAAATCATTGTATATATGATAATCGATTCTGTTCAGTTTTGAGGCTAAATTAGAAAATTATAAGACTAAAGTGAAGAATTGGATAAAGCAAAAAATAAAAAAATAAAAAATAACTTCTTTTATACAATGATCCTACTTATATCCCTCAAAATGGCTACATCAATGTGAACACAGGACCAAGCGTATAACAAAAACCGTTTGATAAAGGAAAAATACTAACCTCAGGCCACATGAGTGCTAGACACCCTTAGGGTTGTTATTTTGGCTATTAATCCTCTTAGCTTTGTTACTGCCAAGACTCTAACCATTAAGTACAGCCCGATTGTACATTTTCATATCCTAACGATGCACAGAACTGCATTAATAAATGATTACGAAGACAACAACCAAGGGGCAGTTTCCATGATCTTGTTATTCATTGAGTTATTATCACTCGGCATGTAATCTTGATGAAGATCACTTCCCTTGCTCCTCATTTCGAATTATAAATAGATATTCAACTCACTTTGATCAATAAACCACTATGTTGTCAACTACAATAGAACCGTATTATTGATTTTGTTTTGAATTTGTGTACAATAATCTATATAAAGAACTAGATATTACAATTGACTACCCTCAACTAATGGTAAATATAAAAGGTACAATCTAACTTGTCTAA
This sequence comes from Flaveria sonorensis, assembly GCA_025506505.1. Taxonomy (NCBI): domain Eukaryota; kingdom Viridiplantae; phylum Streptophyta; class Magnoliopsida; order Asterales; family Asteraceae; genus Flaveria; species Flaveria sonorensis. The sequence goes on along the minus strand of CM046432.1, from coordinate 53,796,912 downwards.
CATTCCTCCGCAAGTTGAGGGCGGGGAACGACTTGCAACTTGGATCGTAAGAATAGAAATCTTTGCAAGGATATAGGCTTTGTGAATTACATAAGCAACCTAATCATGCGTAGATATGAACTTGACGTTTAATTTTCCTTGAGCTACCTGTTCACGAACGAAATGAAAATCTACTTCAACATGTTTTGTGAGCATGAAATACTGGATTAGCTGAGAGATAGGTAGCTCCAAGGTTATCACACCAAAGAGTAGGTCATGAATTTGTTACACCCCTAAGTTCATGAAGAAGAGCCTTCAACAAGAGTAATTCTCCAATTGTATCAGCTAGAGCTTTGTTCCCTGATTTGGTTGAGGACCTTGAAACTGTTTTCTGTTTTCTAGTTGTCCAAAAAATCAAATAGATAGCAAATCCTCCCGTTGACCGGCGGTCGTCATGACAACCGGCCCAATCAGAGTCTGAGTATGCTTGAAGAGAGGTATCCTACCGGTGAGCATCTGTGAAGGCTTGCAAAAAAGAGCTCGAATTATGATGAATGAGAAGGCCAAAATTGATCGTGCCTTTGAGATAACGCAATATGCGTTTGACAGTTGTCCAGTGCTTGTCCACCGGAGCATGCATGAATTGACATACTTTGTTTACAGCATATGCAATATCTGGTCTGGACAGAGTGGCATATTGTAGGCCACAAACTATTTGTTGATATTATGTTGCATCTGAAAGTAGTGGGCTATCATCATTGAAAAGTAATTCTGAAGTGCTCATAACAAAGGTAATTGGTTTGAAATCAGAAAGACCCAATTTATGGAGAAGCTTTAAGATGTATTTTCTTTGAGAGAGGAGAATGTTCTTCTCATGATGGATGACTTCAATACCTAAAAAATAGTGAAGCTTGCTGAGATGCTTGAGAGCAAATGAATTGTTTACCTGGTGGACAATATTATCAATTGCTGAGTTGTTAATAATTATGTCATCGACATAAACTAGAACATACACCCAGGTACCACCCGCTTTGAGGATGAACAATGACGGATTTGTTTTTTATCCGCAAAATCCAATTTGTTGAAGAATTGTGGATAGCCAATGGAACCATGCTCTGGGAGCTTGCTTGAGCCCATACAAATATTTGTGAATAAGACATACATGATCCGGTTTGGTTGGGTCTATAAAGCCAGGAGGTTGTTTCATGTACATGGTTTCTATGAAATCACCATGTAAAAAGGCATTTTCAACGTATAATTGGCATAGAGAACATTTATTGGTGACTGCAAGTGATAAGACAACCCGAATGGTGGTAGGTTTGATGACAGGGTTGAATGTCTCATGATAGTCAATGCCGGGTTGTTGATGAAAACCTTTTGCAACTAAATGTGCTTTGCAACGAGTGTTTTTGCCCTGTGAATCTAACATTAACCTGTACACCCACTTGCAATCAATAAGATTAGTATGTTTATCATAAGGTACTAATGACTATGTTCCATTTTTATGAAGTGCATCAAACTCCTTGTTCATGGCATGACGCCACTCTGGAGATTTGTTGGTGACGGTGAAAGAAATGGGAATAAGGAATAGAAGAAGAGACTGAAGCGGTGTTGACTGATGGGTCAAAAGGAGCTTTAGGTTTTGGATTTTGTCTTAGGTTAGAAGGTCGAGGCCGAGGTGGTGGGGGTGGCTGAGTAGGTGGAGGGGTGTTGACGGGGGCTGTAGTTGAGGTTGACGATTGGTTTCGATTGTGTGAGATGAGGACATGGAGCTTTCAGTACTAGTAGAGGTAGTGGGAGAAGCATTGGCTTGATTGTTTTCGTTAGGGAAAAATGTAGGGGTTGAAAGCTGGTTCTCGCGTGACAACATCAAGTCGTGCGAGAACTAGTGACTTGCGCAAGAACTCTTTTCTTTGTATAAATAGGAGTTTTGTAATGTAATTAGTAGGCTTTTGTTCATTTCCTGATTTTGCATTTACTGTAATTTGTAATCAAATCTGAGAGCAATACTACTCGAAGTTATTTGCATCTTGTGTTCATGTTCATCAATTTATTCAATCTTATCCGTAATGTCAATATTCCAGGTTTTCATTAAGAGATCGATCTATATATTGTACTGATCCTTACAATTGGTATCAGAGCCTTGTTGCTCTAGATTGATTGATTTGAAGATTGAAATGAGACTTTTGGAGTGTTCTTGAACCTTATTTTTGAAGATCTTCTTGATTGCTGCAAACTTTAATCATTTTTTAAGATGGTGAAACTTATAATCTTGACATTTGAAGATTTGAAGATGTTTTTGACCTTAATCAAGCTTGATTAAATCAATTAGAGACAACTAGGATTTTAATTGAACCTAAATCATTAATTGAACATTTAATCAATCAAACTTGAATCAATTTGGTGAAAACTTGAAGCTAAAAATCTTCAAAATTGCACAAATGTATCCAGCGAAAAGTTGGTGATTCTGTGCGAAAATTGGGTATTCGCGCGAAAAGTATTGGTTTTCGTAGAATTTGTTACAAAAAGATTCCTTTCACGTGAGAAGTTGAGGTTTTCGCAAAATTCAGTTTCAAGACTTTCCGCGCGAAAAGTTTGTCGGATTTCGAGCGAGAACTTGAGTATTCGAGCGAAAACATCAAGTTTGAAGAATTTTATAAAAGTTGATTTCAAGTTGTGAAAGATGGCTAATCAGAAGCACATTACTGCTACACTCAATCTTGACAATGAGATTGGAACTAGTACAAAGCCTCCCCGACTTCTCAGCGAGGAAGACTATCCGGATTGGGTCTATCGCTTTGAGAACCATGTCATCTACACGGAACCCAGGATGATGAGATCCATTAAATAGGGTCCATACATTCCAATTTACACTAATGACAAGGGAGACTTAGTGCCGAAGCCCGAGCACCTATGCGATGAGGAAGACATGAAAAAGAGAGAGCTTGATGACAAAGCATATGATGCCATCACTATGGTGCTTACAACTGAGATAGCACAAAAATTCAAGGACTACAGGAAGGCGAAAGATTTTGGGATGCTATAGAAGAGCAGATAATGGGAAACAAAGACATCCGGGAAAGCAGGAAAGACATGCTTAACCAAGAGTTCAATATGTTCAATCATATTCTTGGTGAAACTTTGGAAGCCTAGATGTCTAGGTTCATCAAACTTTACACTGGAGAACATTTTAGTGAATAATAAGTTGTTGAACTCAATACCCTATAGCTGGAACAACAACTGCACTACCATTAAGATAACCAAAGATTTGTTTACCCTATCCCTGAGCGATCTAATCTCAACCATCAAGTCCTATGACATGGATGACAAACAAAGGGCTGCCATTATATCAACACAATGGGAGCTGAAGCATCTGCTTTGTATGCCAAAATGGCTAGTAATCCGAATTACTATGTCAGGTAGCAACAGCAACAATCAGCATCAGGTCATTCAACGGCTAACGAACCAGTTGGACATATGTCTAACTTAGATGAAGTTATATCCGAAGATGTTTGTCACACCCTTAACGGCGGAAACGTCGAGATGTGAGGGTTAAGATTGTTCACAGCCATATAACACTACCATAAATTGTAAATATAATTATTCATAAGTTGAAATAAACATTACAACCAAATGTCTCAACGAAATAAAGTAAACAAAGTTCAACTTCCAAGTTTCAAGATATTTTAATTATTTTTCCTAGGTCCAAATCCTAAGTGTAAGCATGCTTCAAAAGATAATCATCAACCTTGTGCATTTCCTGAAACATGTTAAAAATAAAGGTTAACTTTGAAAGTTGGTGAGTTTCCATGGGTTAAGCATACATATATATAAAAGTTTACAAGTAGCAATTCATGTCAATGGTTACAAGTAAAGCAAGTTTATAGATAACATATAGCTACAATTAACCCTTGACCAAGAATATCATTTACAAGTTATAACGATTAGCTAAGTGTACTTGGTTCCCATGATGAACAAGCATACGTCATCAGGAGCCGGCAATAACCTCGGCTTTAGCACCAAATAGGCTTGTCAGGCCCATAGATCAATTCGTTATTAATAACGCTTATGATCATGGGCTTTTGTTCTCCATGTAAAATCGAGTATGTAGATGGGTTTAATTACCCGGTTGAAGTCGAACTGATGAGGAGACAGACGACAAACAGGCCGCGACCGAAGCTTGATTCTGTTTGACGTGCAATTTGTGATGATAACCAAATTAACTTCGGGTGAAGCTTCAGATGATGTTCTTGATTCTAAGCCCTCAATCAATTGAGGTTCAGAATGCCCGGATGGTGATGATCTCTTGGTTGCAGGTCACGATGAAAGTGGGGATCGAATGCGGGGTTTGTGTGTTTCTCAGATGAAATTACAAGTGGTGAAAGATTAGGAATAGTTAAACGATTGTTCAAGTTTAATTAATTGGATTATTATTGAGTCTTGAATGCCGAACGGCTCGATTGATAATGGCGACGGTTACTCGGGTCATTCGAGTTCATAACCGTTGTTTAAACGCGATTAAGGTTCTAAAACGGTTTCGAATCATGCACACGAACCGATTGGGATAATTTGGTGTCGAAATACGAAGGATTTCAGGGGTTTTGGCATCGCCGGAGAGTCGGCCGAGGGGTGGTCGGAGTTGGCCGCCGGATTTACGAGGAAAGATGGAAGGGGGGTTTGGGTTTTAGAATTTTACACAATTGGTCCCTCAACTTTGAATTCTTGTTATTTTATGCTAAAACTTTCATTTTAAGTTTTCAAATTTGAATTAAGGCCCCGTAAACTTATTTAAAGTTATATATATATATATATATATATATATATATATATATATATATATATATATTATACTTACTTAACTTTTATAAATTATTTTTATTATTATTATTATTTTTTAATTATTATCATTTAGGGTAGAACTTATAATAATAAACAAAAGGTATAATTACAAGTATTAGTATTATTATTATCATTATTATTATTATTATTATTATTATTATTATTATTATTATTATTATTGTTGTTGTTGTTGTTATTATTATCATTATTATTATTATTATTAAATATAACAATTTATTAACTTGTAAATTAACAAGAAATCAAACATTTATGGCCCACGTAATTTCATAAATGATAGAAATGGTCCTTACAAATGCATAACAAAGTTAACTTTTATTTAACGAAAACACGAAAGGTTACAGTCTCCCCAACTTTTAAGAATTTCGTCCCGAAATTAAGAATGAACTAAACGAACAAATACGGGTATTTCTTCTTCATATGCTCCTCACGCTCCCAAGTAAACTCAGGTCCACGCTTATTCTCCCAACGAACCTTGACGATTGGGGTGGTAGTGGTCCTAGTCTTCTTCATAATGAGATCTATAACTTCAATGGGTTTCTTAACAAAATGTAATGACTCGTCGATCTGGATGTCATCCAACGGGACATGCAGACTTTCGTCAGCCAAACACTTCCTCAGATTTGAGACATGGAAAACAGGATGAACTCCGCTAAGATCGGAAGGTAGTTCTAGTTTATAAGCCACTTTCCCGATCCTTTTCAGGATCTTGAAAGGTCCTACAAATCGTGGAGCTAGTCTACCCTTCTTTCCAAAGTGAACAACTCCCTTCCATGGTGAGACTTTAAGAAGAACCATATCCCCAACTTGGAATTCCAACGGCTTGCGTCGTTTATCGGCATAACTCTTTTGTCGACTTCTAGCCACTTCAAGGTTCTTGCGAATCATGGAGACTTTATCGGTCGTTTCTTGTATGAGATCAGGACCAGTGATGAAATTTTCACCAATGTCAGTCCAGCAAATTGGGGAACGACATTTACGACCATAAAGGGCTTCGAAAGGTGCCATCTTGACACTCGAGTGGTAACTATTATTATACGAAAATTCTGCGAGAGGTAAATGCGTATCCCAGTCACCACCAAAGTCAAGGACACAAAGACATAGCAAATCCTCTAAGGTTTGAATGGTTCGCTCGGTTTGACCGTGTGTTTGAGGATGGTAAGCCGTGCTTAAATCCAGTTGAGTACCCAAGAGTTCTTGCATAGATGACCAAAAGTATAAAGTGAAACAAGCATCTCGGTCGGATATGATATGCAAAGGTACGCCATGACGACTCACAATCTCATCAATGTATATACGAGCTAACCTTGATATTTTGTAAGTGTCATGTATGGGTATGAAATGTGCCGACTTGGTCAATCGGTCAACGATCACCCATATGCTATCATGACCACGAGAGGTGCGAGGTAGTTTGGTTATGAAGTCCATAGATATGTGTTCCTATTTCCACATAGGAATCTCCGGTTGTTCAAGCAATCCACTAGAACGTTGATGTTCAGCTTTAACCTTCGTACACGTAAGACACTTAGCTATGTAAGTTGCTATGTCTTTCTTCATTCCAGGCCACCAGTATTGACCACGCAGATCCATATACATCTTATCAGAACCAGGATGAATTGAGTAATGAGTTTGATGAGCTTCATTCATGATAAAGGTACAAATATTATCACGGTTTGGAACCCAAATTCGATTCAAGAAATACATCAACCCATTGGGCTTCATTTCCAGTTGAGCTCGAAGATTGTACTCTAATTCCTCTCCTATTTTACCTTCCTCTTGAACCGCTTGTTGAGCCTCCAAGATGCCGGTCTCGATGTCATTCTCAATCCTCAAATTTTGCAGCAGCACTGTAGTCTCGTTAACATCCAGACGAATCTCAGTATCAAATTCTCCCAAGGTATCAAACCATTGTCGTCGTTCGCGAATTTCTTGAAACGAGATCATCTTATTATGAATCTTACGACTTAGTGCATCGGCTACGACATTTGCCTTTCCAGGGTGGTAACGAATGTCACAACCATAATCACTAATCAACTCGACCCAACGTCGTTGTCTCATGTTGAGATCCTTTTGATTGAAAACGTGTTGTAGGCTTTTGTGATCGGTGTAGACTATACATTGCATGCCATAAAGGTAATGTCTCCAAATCTTTAGGGCAAAAACCACAACACCAAGTTCAAGATCATGTGTCGTGTAATTCACCTCATGGACCTTCAATTGCCTCGATGCATATGCTATGACCTTTCCTCATTGCAGGAGAACACAACCAAGGCCTTGTTTAGATGCATCACAATACATGGTGAAATCATCGTTTCCATCGGGAAGGGTCAAGATAGGAGCATTACACAACTTGGGCTTTAATGCTTCAAAGGCTTCCTCTTGTTCAGACCCCCACTCGAATGGTTTATTCTTTTAAGTCAAGGAATTAAGCGGCTTCACGATTCTAGAGAAGTTGGCAATAAAACGTCGATAATAGCCAGCAAGACCAAGGAAAGAACGAAATTCGGTTAGAGTTGTAGGAACACACCAATTTTTCACAGCTTCCACCTTTGCAGGGTCAACGTGAATTCCTTGGCTATTCACCACATGTCCTAGAAATTGGACCTCCTCAAGCCAAAATTCGCACTTTGAGAACTTTGCATACAGTTGTTCTTTCTTCAATAGTTCAAGAACTTGTCGCAAGTGAAGTTCGTGATCGATTTTGTACTTGGAATAAATAAGTATGTCGTCAATAAAGACAATCACAAACTTGTCTAGATACGGCTTGCATACTCGATTCATGAGATCCATAAAGACAGCAGGAGCATTTGTTAAACCAAAGGGTATAACCATGAACTCATAGTGTCCATATCGAGTACGGAATGTAGTTTTTGGGATATCATCATCATGAACTCGTAATTGATGATAGCCAGAACGTAAGTCAATCTTTGAGAAAATAGCAGCTCCTTGAAGTTGGTCAAAAAGATCATCGATGCGAGGAAGAGGGTAGCGGTTCTTGATGGTAAGTTTGTTAAGCTCACGATAATCGATGCACATACGAAACAATCCATCTTTCTTCTTCACGAACAGAACAGGTGCCCAAGGTGATGAGCTAGGACGGATAAAGCCCTTGTCGGACAGTTCTTGAAGTTGACTAGCTAGCTCTTGCATTTCTGACGGTGCAAGTCGATATGGTGACTTAGCCACGGGGTTCGCTCCCAGAATTAAATTGATCTTAAAATCGACTTCACGCACGGGAGGTAAACCACTAAGGTCATCGGGAAATACTTCAGGAAAGTCTCGTACAATCGGGACATCCTTAAGGTCCTTCTCTTTGACTTTTGTGTTGACCACGTAAGCCAAGAAAGCCATGTAATTCTTGCTTAGACATTTTCAGGCTTGAGTACACGACATGAGTTTGAGTCCTTTGGAGGATTTTTCGCCGAATACTTTCAATGTATCCCCCGAAGGCAAAGGAATTCGAATGCACTTCTCGAAACAAATAATTTCAGCATGATGTTTGGTTAACCAATCCATGCCAATGATAACATCAAAGCTTCCAAGTTTCATAGGAATAAGGTCGATAAAGAAATCATGCTCGTTTAGGCTCAAAATGCAATCACGAATAATGACATCAATGGTGATGGGTTCTCCATCGGTGACTTCAACAGTAAGAGGTCTTTCTAATTTCGTATTTGGCTTAGTAAGTATAGGCTCAAATTCTAACAAGACAAAACTCTTATCGGCTCTAGAGTCAAACAGAACACAGGCATAAGAATTATTAATAAGAAACATACCTGTTCAGTTTTAAAGACGTTTAACAATACAGGTAAAGCAACAAAAGAACTTAGATCATAAAGTTGGGGTTGGATTTGACATACCTTTCACCACATCATTGTTTGCTTGTGCTTGGTTTGCATTGATGTTGAAGGCACGTCCTCGGGCTTGTGGTACATTACCCGCAAGACGAGGGCATTATGGGCGAAAATGACCAGGTTCCCCATAATTGTAGCAAGCACGATTAGCAACCAACGCGGCATTGTTTGGTGCACGGTGACAAGTAGCCACCAAGTGTCCATACTTGCCGCATAGTGTACAGATGCGGCACGAGGTATTACTCGCATGATGATACCTATAGACATTGCACAAAGGTAGGGGACCAGCATAGGCCCTAGCAACAGGTGCTTGTGCCACAGGAACGGGTTGTCTTTGAGGTACCTTGGGTGTAGCCACAACGAAATTACGAGCAGGTGTGAACTTGCGTTTCTTGTTGTTGTAAGATGGTTCATTCTTACTCTTCTTAGCTGCTTCAGGGACCGCCTTTTTAGTCTTTTTAGCACCTTTGACAGACATGGTGCCCGCTCGAATATGGTTTTCAGTAAGTTGAGCGGTGATGGTAATGGCATCTTCCAAAGTTGTGGGTCTACTTCCCACCACGGCATCTTGGATTTGAGGTGGCACCCCCTTGATAAACTTCTCAATGTTTCTAGGAACAGTGTCAACCATGTGAGGCAACAGGATGCTCAACTCGTGATGCCTAGTTGAATAGGCCAAATGATCTCCACCATCTTGCTTGAGATTCCAAAACTCCTCCTCCAACTTTTACAGCTCACTTCTCGAGCAGAACTTTTAGATGGCAATATTCTTGAATTCATCCCAAGTTAGTGTCAACACAGCATTAGCACCATGATTCCTCTTCTCACTATTCCACCACGTAAGTGCCCTTTGTTGAAACATACTCATGGCATAACGGACTTTGAGTGCCTCGAGACACTCACAGTTAATGAAGGTGTTTTCCATGCTTTCGAACCACTCGAGAAGTCCAGTGCCTCCTTCCTTTCCACTAAAGCTAGTGGGTTTGCAGGAGCTAAAGTGCTTGAACATGCAGGTTTGGTTGTTTCGCCCTTGGTTCGCACTATTCTCTCCTTGCCCATTACCATTGTTGTTGTTACTAGAGTTGGTCATCAAGGTGCTATTCAGTTTGGCAACCATGGTCGGAATGACATCAGCCATTTGACGGGCAATCATGGCGGCTAATTTGCGGTCAGAGCTACCACGCTTTCCATGATGACGAGACATGCTGGATACAAAGTAAGTTAGTCACAGAAATTTGGAGGTAGAAGATAATAAATCAAACAAAGATTATTCAAGACTTGTAAAACACACATGGAATGATTCCATTTGGTAACGCATTACCATTTGGAAATGTTGACACGTCAAGGTGAGTTAACTCCAATTGTCTTAGAAACTTGTGTATATTGACCATAGTTTATCACTCATCCCAGAAATCCCCAGGTAAGCATAACTAGTCCCACGGGATTTATGCGAAATGCTTACCTTAGCCCGAAGGCTTTTTGCCAGGAAATCCAGAATACAGGTGTCTATGTGTCACACAATATTTCTTTAGGTTCATGGAATTAAAACCTTGATAAGATTTTCATAGATTAGACATAAAGTCTAAAGATTTGAACCTTTCGATATAAAGCGTACGTTCCCACGTGTCGTCGAGAATAAGTTTAAGAGATTTCATCATAGAGAGAATAAAGGATTAAGAATAAGTTTTAGGGGAGACAAGGCAACCAAGTTTCTCAATTACAAGGCAATCCTAACTAAAGGCATCAAGTTGCACATTAAGAGGCCTTTCTAAATAGGTAGCATCATGTAGCATACAACAATATATATTTACAAGATCATAAAGATTTTTCTTATGAGGTTCATGCATCAACTATAGTCTAGGTCACCATTTCTAATAACCTAAATCCCTATAGTTATGGGCTCTGATACCAATCAGTCACACCCCAACCTTAACGGCGAAAACGTCGAGATGTGAGGGTTAAGATTGTTCACAGCCACATAACATTACCATAAATTGTAAATATAATTATTCATGAGTTGAAATAAATATTACAACCAAATGTCTCAACGAAATAAAGTAAACAAAGTTCAACTTCCAAGTTTCAAGATATTTTATTTATTTTTCCTAGGTCCAAATCCTAATTGTAAGCATGCTTCAAAAGATAATCATCAACCTTGTGCATTTCCTGAAACATGTTAAAAATAAAGGTCAACTTTGAAAGTTGGTGAGTTTCCATGGGTTAAGCATACATATATATATATAAGTTTACAAGTAGCAATTCATGTCAATGGTTACAAGTAAAGTAAGTTTATAGATAACATATAGCTACAATCAAACCTTGACCAAGAATATCATTTACAAGTTATAACGATTAGCTAAGTGTACTTGGTTCCCATGATGAACAAGCATACGTCATCAGGAGCCGGCAATAACCTCGGCTTTAGCACCAAATAGGCTTGTCAGGCCCATAGATCTATGACGTCGCCACGCTAGCAATAGTTAATGATTGTCAACATATAATGTCCATCATATAAGACTCACAATATTACAAATAACCATGACAAAAAGTAAAGATGAATTGCATGTGCATTTACAAGTACCAAGATGTTTACAAGTGCAAGTTTATAAAGTTAACATGTTTCACCCCAAAAGGTGTGAAATAAAGTAAAAGAGGGGCATGAAAACTCACATGTTATATATATAAGATGATAACAAGAAATAAACGATGCTCCAACGATTCCTTTTACAAGATACCTAACGTATATAAATTTCAATGTTAAGTTTAAAGGTAATATTAATAATTAAACATGTACTAGGGTTTCAATAGAAATTTGGGGTTGTTAAATAAATAATTAAAATATGTTTTAATCCAATAAAAAGAAATATACCACCTTGGTAATTTAATATGGAGAGGAAATAAAATCATTTATAATGATTTGTAAAGTTTAATTATAAAATGTAAATAATTTTTATAATTATCATGATTAAACTAATATTAAAGGTAACGTGTTGACTAATAATAATTTAGTGATTTAAACTATTATTTAAAGTTTATTTTTATAAAAATAAACTAAGTATAATATTTGTTAAAAAATATTTTATAAAAATATTAAAGTATTTAAAGTAATAAATTTACAGGAAATATTTAGGTGACTTTAAAAATAAACAAAGTTTACAAAACTGATTTTTAAAATTTTTAGAAATTTTCTATAATTTTTTAAAGGCTGAAAAGCCCTAAAAAATTGTTTGAGGTTGCCCGGGTTCAAACCCGGGACCTCTAGGTGGACATGAGTGTGGTTTACCATTAGGCTAGGGTCGAAGCCTTGTTAAGAGATGGTTCTTAAGTTTTAAAAACACAATTACAAAGAAACCCCCAAACCATATGAACCCTAGAACGATTTGAACCAAATTGAAGATCAATTCGTTATTAATAACACTTATGATCATGGGCTTTTGTTCTCCATGTAAAATCAAGTATGTAGATGGGTTTAATTACCCGGTTGAAGTCGAACTGATGAGGAGACAGACAACGAACAGGTCGCGACCGAAGCTTGATTCTGTTTGACGTGCAATTGGTGATGATAACCAAATTAACTTCGGGTGAAGCTTCAGATGATGTTCTTGATTCTAAGCCCTCAATCAATTGAGTTTCAGAATGCCCGGATGGTGATGATCTCTTGGTTGCAGGTCACGATGAAAGTGGGGATCGAATGCGGGGTTTGTGTGTTTCTCAGATGAAATTACAAGTGGTGAAAGATTAGGAATAGTTAAACGATTGTTCAAGTTTAATTAATTGGATTATTATTGAGTCTTGAATGCCGAACGGCTCGATTGATAATGGCGATGGTTACTCGGGTCATTCGAGTTCATAACCGTTGTTTAAACGCGATTAAGGTTCTAAAACGGTTTCGAATCATGCACACGAACCGATTGGGATAATTTGGTGTCGAAATACGAAGGATTTCAGGGGTTTTGGCATCGCCGGAGAGTCGGCCGAGGGGTGGCCGGAGTTGGCCGCCGGATTTACGAGGAAAGATGGAAGGGGGTTTGGGTTTTAGAATTTTACACAATTGGTCCCTCAACTTTGAATTCTTGTTATTTTATGCTAAAACTTTCATTTTAAGTTTTCAAATTGACATTAAGGCCCCGTAAACTTATTTAAAGTTATATATATATATATATATATATATATATATATATATATATTAACTTACTTAACTTTTATAAATTATTATTATTATTATTATTATTTTTTAATTATTATCATTTAGGGTAGAACTTATAATAATAAACAAAAGTTATAATTACAAGTATTATTATTATTGTTATCATTATTATTATTATTATTATTATTATTATTATTATTATTATTATTATTATTATTATTATTATTGTTATTATTATCATTATTATTATTATTATTAAATACAACAATTTATTAACTTGTAAATTAACAAGAATCAAACATAAATGGCCCACATAATTTCATAAATGACAGAAATGGTCCTTACAAATGCATAACAAAGTTAACTTTTATTTAACGAAAACACGAAAGGTTACAATGCTATTCCACAGTTGGGAATTCATAGCGACCATCCAGCAAATGCAATCATTGGTCCATTATCACAAGGTGCAAACTCGAAGTCAATCGGGAACGATAAATACATGTTTGTATTCATGTTTTTTATCACAAGTTGTGCCGAAGAATGTTGAAACGGCATTAAAAGAAAATATTTGGGTAGAGGCCATGCAAGATGAACTAATGCAAATCAAGAAGCTGAATGTCTGTCATCTGTGTGAAATACCAAAGGGTAAACTGCCAATCGGTATGAAATGGATTTTTAAGAACAAGACGGATGAAAAAGATATGATTGTCTGCAACAAGGCCAGACTTGTTGTTCAAGGATTCTATCAAATTGAAGGGCTTGATTATGAAGAAGTATACGCTCCTGTTGCAAGATTAGAAGCTATACGAATTTTTCTGGCATATTCTTCATACAAGAACTTTAGAGTATATCAAATGGATTTCAAAACTACTTTCTTATATGGCAAAATGAAAGAAGAAACCTATGTCTGTCAACCACCAAGTTTTGAAGATCCAGATCATCCTGACTATGTTTACAAGTTAGACAAAGCACTTTATGGTTTACACCAAGCACCTCGAGCTTGGTATACCACTCTCACTAAACATTTGCTTGCAAATGGTTATACAAGAGGTGCCATTGATCAAACTTTATTCATACGGAAGACTGGTGATGATCTTATTCTTGTTCAAGTTTATGTTGATGATATTATCTTCGGATCTACCAATGATGATTTGTGCAAGGAATTTGAAGCAGTTATGAAGAAGAAATTTGAGATGAGTTCTCTTGGATAAATGACATTTTTCTTGGGCACTCAAGTTAAACAAGATGATAAGGGAATATTGATACATCAAGAAAAGTATATTCAAAGTATCCTAGACAAATACAAATTTCAAGACTCCAAGATAGCTCCTACTCCTATGTCTTCTCGTCCAACTTTGACTCCAGATCTCACGGGAGAAGATGTTGACCAAAACATGTATCAATCAATGATCGGATCTCTAATGTATCTCATTGCAAGCAGACCAGACATCATGTTTCCTGTTTATTAGTGTGCACGTTATCAAAGTAATCCAAAGGAATCTCACATGAAAGCTGTCAAGAGGATTTTTAAGTATCTCAAGGGTTAACCAACACTCGACCTTTGGTATCCTAAAAATTCTGATTTCAATTTATTTGCTTATACTGAGAGTGATTATGCAGGATGTAACTTGGACATGAAATCTACCACTGGCGGTTGTTAATTTCTTGGCAATAGGTTGATTTCATGGCAATGCAAGAAACAGCAGACAGTATCCACATCCACTGCAGAGGCTGAATATGTGGCTGCATCAAGTTGTGGTTCACAAATCATTTGGATTCAACAACAACTCCTTGATTATGGCCTAAACATTTATGATACTAAAATCTTTTGTGATAATACTGTAGTTTTAAACATTGTGAAGAATCCAATTCAGCATTCAAAGACAAAACACATTGACATCCGCATGCATTTCATTCGTGACTGTTTTGAACGCAAACTTATCCATTTGGAATAAATTTCCACAGATGATAACGTTGCTGATTTGTTTACTAAGGTGTTTGATCATTCTAGATTTGACTTTTTAGTTTAATCTTTGGGCATGATTAACTTTGGTTAACTTTTATTCTTACACCCTTTACAAAATATTTATCTTTATTTTTGGTTAAAATTGTTATTTTTTGTTTAGATAATCACAATTTTAGGGGGAGAAAATTTGGAAATACATAAAAAAAATTGTTCTTAGGGGGAGTAAATAGTTTGAAGAAAAGTACAAAAAGATTTTGATTCACAAAAAATGAGAAAATTAAATTTTCAAGAGTTTAAAGGAAATGATTGTATATTTCTTGATTTTGAATAGTTGCATCGTAAGGCTTACAAGAAACTGACTTGGATTATGTTTGATTTGTTGATAGGCTGGACATTCAAGAATAAAAAGCACTATGTTCTATGATGCACTGAAAGTAACTATCTATGACTGAAGTGGGTAACTCATCAAGGTTTTGCGGTAACTCTGATTCCATGCTAAAACAGACTGAGAGTTATAGTCTGGTCATTGTCAAGCCAGTTACTTTCTGATCCAGTTTCTTTCAGATATTATATATAAATGTAAAAATTCAAAATACAAAAAATAGATATACTAATGAAAACAAAATACAAAAAAGAAAAACAAACAAAAGGAGCAAAAAGAAGTCAAAAGACCATATAAGAATAAAAGATGCCAATGAGCATATTAATAAAAGATATGTTAGAGACATACATACTATATAATAAATATTTTTCCTTTTGAGAATATGTTCTGACATATGGGCAAAATCAAAAGATTGGGCATGTAAGTTCGATTTGGCATGTAAGTCCTAAACGTCTTGTGAGGGCAAAAACATAAGTCCGACTGGCTGTTAATAAGTCCTAAAACTTGTTAATATTCTATGTTCAGAAACGTTTCTCAGGCTAGTTATGCTCATAATAGATATTATATTAGAAAATTCTTTCAGAAAAGGTTGATCAGATGTGAAAGGTTTAAGTCAAATTGGGGTGACTTGAAATCTCAAAAGTTGAAGTTAGATAAGGTTCTACAGGATTTTTTATTGTGGAACACACTGAAGACATATAATTTAATCAAAACATGATAAATATCACAGCTTATGTGTCTATGTAAACTTGAAGTCTAAGTTTTAACCGGACACAAAATATTGACAATCAACATAACCAGTTCCATTTATAATAAAGTTGGATGATGGTAATGATCAATTTCTAAGAAATATGATTTTGTATTTGAATATTTAACAAAAATAGTTAAGTAAATAGTTAGTAAGTTAATATTGTTTGTTTACATATGTTTTTCTACTTGTTTCAATTTTATATCTTTTACAAAATTAAAGGTGTTAGAATAATTGTAAACACTTAGTTAAACATAATCTTTTTTATAACAAATCAAATGGCTTAAAGAATAAATAAATAAATTGTTGAAAATTTTGAAAAATAAAAAGTAAAAAGTTGAAAATTTTTAAAAGGGAAAATTGAACTTGTCGCATGCGAAAAGTTCATCTAATGTGAGAAGTTCAAAACAAATGCGAACAGTTCATCTGATGCGAAAAGTCTCTGTATGCGAGAACTCTGACTTCTCGCACGAGAAGTCAAAGTACTTTAAATACTACAGTTATGCCAAAAGTAACACTTATCGCACGAAAACTTCAGAAATTTCTCTCTCAAAATTCTAAGTATAGAAACCTGTTAAACTTTGATTATAGTGTCCATCTACTTCGTATTGGGTTCTATTAGTGATTTACAAGATATATAAATGATTTTGCTAAAAGTGTTTGATACTTGACTAAAAGTTCAAATGACGAATAAATGTGTTTGATACTTGACTAAAAGTTCAAATGACGAATACATGATAAATTGGACAAATTAAACATGTTAAACCATTAAAATGACTTAGGCGACACCTACTAATCAAGTTTTAATGGTTGAAACACTCTAAAATTAAACAATTGAAATTCTGAAATCTCACAGACTTTTCGCATGCGAAAAGTAGGCTGAATATGAACAGATGCGAGAACTTTCAAACTTGCACAGAACTATTCGCATGCGAGTTGAATTGTCGGGCGAGAAGTTGACTTTTAGTCAAAGTCAGTTTCAAGCCAAAACCTATCTTGTCGCGCGAGAAGTTAAGACTAAAACTTAAAGTTTTCGAGCGAGAAGCTGATGTTTTCACGCGAGAAGTTCTATTTTTCAAAAAATTTTCTAAGTGTAAATTTCTGTTTGAATCTGAATTTTTGTTTCATGTTTGAAATATTTTTGTTCTTATTAAGTTTGTTCTATGTTTCAGATGGCACGTCCATTGGTTTTTAATAAAAACCATAATGCTGTGGCGTATTTGGGAGACATACCAGATGACAAAGCCTTGTTTAGATCTCTTATTGATTGGTTGAAGACATCTCGGATTCATTATTCCATTTAAGCTAATCCCACTATTTTCACTGATGTCATTGATCAGTTTTAGGAGACAGCAGCTAATGAGACTGATCAGGATGGTCAGCCCTGTATTTTAGCTACTATGAAAGGGAAGATGGTTGTTATCACAGCTGAAGTGATAAACAGTATGTTATTGCTTGAAAATCAACCTAACTCACCCGTGAAGATAGATGATGATGTTGTACTAGACTGCCTTAAGAGAATGGGATATGATCATAGATATCCATCTCTTGAAAAGAAGTATCTTCCACCATTTTGGAAGTACTTACTTCATGTGGTTATCCATTGCCTCAGCAATCTAAAAGATGGCATGGATAGTCTAAGTGCAATGTTTGGATCCCTGCTGATTTCTCTAGTTGATGAACTCCCCTTCAGCATATCCAAGGCAATCTTTGCTGAGTTGCAGAAGAATATGATTGCTACTATTGGGAAGAAGTTTGTGATGTACCCACGATTGATACAACTTATAGTGAATGCTGCTCATCCTGAGTTAGCAGTATCCAACTCATCTACCTATGCTATCATGTTGATAAAGAAGGATATTTTCACTTATCTTATAGGGGCAAGAGGAAATGCATGGGATGGAGTTAATTTTGCTAAACTGGGAAGGTTTGCTGAGGGTTTTTAGCCAGAAGCACAAGAGACTAAAAAAATGGCCACACAAGCTGAACAAGCTGGCCCTTCTAATACTGTGCCTGAAGATGTCACTGAGAGTTCACGGCCAAGGGGAATTGATATAGATGCTGAGATAGATTCTTGGTTCAGTTCAAGGAGTGAGACTGATAGTGATCTGATTGGGAACGTACCTTATGTGTTGCAAGAACGTCCCAGAGTGCGTGAAACTCCTGCCAAACGCACTGCTGAGGAACGTGATGCTGATTTTATTCCTGAAGAAACACCTGTTACTAGGGGAAGAAGGAAAAGGATGGCAAGAAGAGTGGGAGAAAGTCCTCGTGGTAGGGGTAGAGGACGTGGCGTGTTGAGAAAACGTTGGACCCCCTGACTACTGAGCCGATTGATGATGATATACATGTTTCTGAGACTCCAGTCACAATTAGTGAGGCTACACCAATAGAGACTCCATCTGATATGCCTACTACTACTACTGATGTGTTAAGCACACCTCCAAGAGATCAGGTTAATAATAAGACTATCTATATGGAAGACTTCATCAACACTCCTCCCGAGCATAGACAGGGTGCTAGTGCTTCAACTAGTTCACATAAATGTTTCACACTTGATGAACGTGTACATAATTTGGAGAGAGAGATGTTGGAGAAGACTCAGATGATAGATGATCTACAGAGACAATTGTCTGAGAAGGATGAACGGATCAAGGGTCTTGAGCATCAGCAAACATTCATTTTCAGTTATGTTCAGACCCTGGAGCAGAATCTGAGAGATCTCACTTCTCGTGTGTCTTTTTCGTTTACACAATAGACCACAAAAGTTGGAGAAAGTAGTATATAGCAACCTGCTGGCGCTGAACCTGCTGAAGATCCGATTATTACTATAGAGCATCCTGTTGATCCTATTGTTCAAGAAGGAACAACAGAGACCGGTGTTGTTGGTCAAGAGTCACCTACCACTGATATTCATATGACTACCGAGGACCAACCTGTAGTTTACACTGGAGAGGCGTTTGTGGAGCCTAAGCATACGATGCCCATTCCTAACCCAGTAGATGATGAAGGTGATGGGTTAGACTTGATTGATTATGATTCAAGTGCAGATGGTGATGAGGATGATAATGATGGAGATGATGGTGATAATGATGAAGGAGACGATGATGGAAATGATGATGATGATGATCAGGGAGGAGATATGGGTGCTGCTACAGGTACTACTGGATCATTGGGTACTGAAAATTTCTCCAAACTAAGTCCTGATGATATAGTTGAGTACACACCATTAGACCCTGCTATAGAAGTGGCCTATGAAAGAAAATTCTATACATTCCAACAAAAGATCATTGCTGAGGAGAAAGAAGAAGAGTTCAGGAATTTAAATGACTTGGAAGAAGGAATAGAGTATACAGATATATTTGGAAATAGTCTTAAAGACTTGTTTTCAGATACTTTGATTGAAGAGGGAGAGATCGTAGGAGAGACGAGCAATCAACAAATGACTGACGAGACAGCTGATGTTACTGGTTAAAGTGCTGTGTGTCAGGTCGGGAACTTAACTGTTGCAACTCTTCCTCCACCAGCTTATATTCACATGCTGAGGCATTCCAAACCTTTCACAAGGTACGGGAACACAGAACCTATTATTAGCTAGGCTTACGATGAAGAGAAGAAGATGTATATAGTGAAGAGAAAGGGTGGAGCTATTGAATATTTCCAAGACGAACACGACTTTCATACTCTACGAGCATCAGATTTATATGCCATGGGTCATGTTCCATTCATAAACCCTAGCAACTATAGCAAAGAGAATTGGATCAGAAATATGATTTGAAAGCAGAGTAAAACCAACTTCAAAGACTTTAAAACTGCTAAATCTAAAGTCATTGAAGATAAGACCCGAATTGATCCAAACATTAACAAGTCTATGAAGATAAGGGTTTATAGACATCCGAGGTATGTGAAAAAGATCCCTATTCATGCTCCATTGCCAATTAATAGCTTGTCAAAGCTTAAGGGGTGGAGTTGTGAAAAGGAGACGGGTCATGCGTTGATAAAGTGTGAAGATAAGGAATACCGTGTCATCGACCTTGTGGATTTGCTCAAAGTTGGAAAGGAATATTTGATGAAGTTGTAGGCTTGTCTAATTACAGCCGATGAATTTGTACATTTCATAGCAGCACAGTTCGGCTGGATGGTCATGAAGGCCCTAAACAACAAGATGTACGCTTATGGAGGCAGCTATCAGGTTGATGATGTGGATTTTTAAAAGCATTGATTTACCAAGCCTAGGAGGAGATTGTAGGGGTTGAACCTAGAGGCTCGGGAAATCAAATCAAGATAAGAATATCAAGCCTTGCGAGAAGTTAAGTTGCTGCACGAAAACTGGTTCTCGCGCGACAACATCAAGTCGCGCGAGTACTAGTGACTCACGCGAGAACTCTTAATTTTGTATAAATAGGAGTTTTGTAATGTAATTAGTAGGCTCTTGTTCATTTCCTGATTTTGCATTTACTGTAATTTGTAATCAAATCAGAGAGCAATACTACTTGAAGTTATTTACATCTTGTGTTCATGTTCATCAATTGATTCAATCTTATCCGTAATGTCAATATTTCGCATTTTCATTACGAGATCGATCTACATATTGTATTGATCCTTACAAAAAATAAAGGTGGGTCAGGGAAGAGAGGGTAGGATGTAGGTGGTGTGGGTGTTGCGGGTTGTGTAGCTGGTGCAATAAAGGGAAAAACATGTTCGTTTAAGCGAACATGGCGTGCAATGTAGATGCGTCCGGTTGCCATGTTGAAACAACGATAATCATGGTGAACAGGGCTATAACCTAGAAAAATGCAAGATGTGGAGCGAAAATCCATTTTGTGGCAGTTGTAAGGGCGTAAGTATGGAAAATATCGACAACCGAACACTCAAAGAAACATGTAATAGGGTTTACGGTTAAAGGCATCTTATAAGGGTGATTGTTGGATGAGATGCGAGATGGTAATCGATTGATGAGGTACATGGTGGTTTCAAATGCAAAATGCCAGAATTTTTGTGGAAGGTTAGATTGGGCGAGAAGAGCAAGCCCAGTTTCCATAACGTGATGGTGTCGGCGCTCAACAAAACCGTTTTGTGCAGTTGTGTGAGGACACGAGTGCTAGTTAATAATTCCTAAGGATGTAAAAAATGTGGATAGATTTCTAAATTCCCCTCCCCAATCAGATTGAACACTTTTTAATTTGGTGTTAAATTGTCTTTCCACCATAGTTACGAAGTTTTTAAAGGTTTGAAAAACATCAGAATTTTGTTTTAAAGGATAAAACCGCATGTAACGGGTATGATGATCAACACATAATAGAAAGAACTTACAACCATCAACAAATAAAGTACGCGAAGGCCACCAAACATCACAGTATATCAAATCTAAAATATTATTGCTTCGAAAAGTCAAAGATTGCAAAAAAAAGTTTGGACGATTTCCCTAATTGACAGGGAGTACATAATGAAGAACATTTTTTTGTAAAAACTGGTAAAGAACAAGTAGAAATAATATTAGAAAAGACACGTTAATGAGGATGACCAAGGCGTCGATGCCAGATGGTTGAAGATGCTTTGGTGGCTGTGAAGACGAGCTTTTGGATGGACTTGAGTTGAGGAAGATAGATGGAATAAAGGCCACTCATCCTTCACAACAAAATAAGAAGAATGAAATTTAAAAACACATTATTATCAATGCAAAATTGTTGTATAGATAAAAGATTCTTTTGAATTTCTGGGACATGAAGAATATTGGAAAGATTAAGAGTTTTGTTTGATGAAACAATTTTGGATGAGCCAATATGAAAAATGGGAAGGGCCATATCGTTAACAACATGGAGTGAATCATTACCTTGGTAAACTTTAGAGTTGTCAAGACTTGATAAATCTGGAGTAGCATGATTAGTAGCACCTGTATCAGGGAACCAAGTACCGCCTGAAGTGAAGCCAACATAAGAGAAAGTAGTGAAGTTGGCTTGAGGCGTGTGCTAAGATTGATTTGGGCACTGAGATGGTAGATGGCCTATACCACAACATTTGCAGTGACCATACAATATATTTTGCATGGATGCCCAAGAGAACTAATGAGAGGTGTTGTGATCACGGTTCCTGTTGTTGAAGCTTCCCCGATTAGTATTGCCGCATGGATTTCCTTGACGGGTGCCTGGTTACAGTGAAATGAACGAGACACTTGGTTTGCTTGCAGTTGATACTTATGTGACCCTATGGGGTTCAATTGGCACCCTAGTTGGGTTCAAGCAGTTGTAGGCTGCTAAGTTGAGTTTGAACAGTAGTGAGATCTAGTGTAGGAGAGAGGGTATTGGCCATAAAAGCCTGGGGTATTGCAGCCGTGGGGGTGGGAGCAGAATTGTTGTTGTTGATCATGAAGTCATGATCATGGAATATTCCATGTAACTCATTGAAAGTGACGGGTGGAGAGCGAGCAACCAAAATTTGAATTTATACCATTATATTCTTCTCGAAGCCCAGAGATAGCAAGCATAACCAGATCTTTATCCTTCATCGATTCACCAATATTGGCTAAGGAGATTGCATATTCATGTGCCCATGTTAAGTAGGCAATCGGGCTTTCATCATTCTTCATTGAAATTCTAAGAAGCTGAGTTTTTTAAATGTACTCACGAGAAGCGGTATTTGGTGCATATGCACGTTCCAGGGCAAGCCACACATCCCTGGAAGTCGTTCCTTGAACTTTCTTATACCTTCCAACACCATGTCATCCACAAACCGAACTTCCCTTGCTTTTTTGCTTTTACTCTTCCTCTCAGCTACATTACTTTCACATGCTGCAGCATCGCGCTTGCTCACAGAAAACTCAAGCTATGAAACCCACGAGCAATGGATGGTTCGTTACGGACGCGTGTACAAGGACAATGCTGAGAAAGAACGGCGTTCAAAGATTTATCAAGAGAACGTGCGGTATATTGAGTCATTCAACAATGCGATGAACAAAGGATACAAACTAGCAGTCAATGAGTTTGCAGACCTCACAAATGAAGAGTTCAGGACTACAAGGAACCGGTTCAAGGCTCATGAATGCTCCCCAAAAACCTCTGCTTTCAGGTATGAAAATGTGACAGCAGTTCCAGCATCAATGGATTGGAGAAAGAAAGGTGCAGTAACTCCTGTTAAAGACCAAGGCCAATGTGGTAAGATTATATGTGAATTTATATTGTGATGAAAAGATTGTAAACAAAACCACATTCCATATTTATTGATATTTGTAATTTGTGATGATATGTAGGGTGTTGTTGGGCGTTTTCGGCTGTGGCTGCTATGGAAGGAATAACCCAACTAAAGACGGGTAAACTAGTGTCGCTATCCGAACAAGAGCTCGTGGACTGTGACACTAGTGGTGTAGATCAGGGATGTGAGGGTGGTCTTATGGACGATGCCTTTGATTTCATTGTGAAAAATAAAGGCCTTACTACAGAGAGCAACTACCCGTACCAAGGAGTTGATGGCACCTGCAATAGCAAGGAGGCATCTAACGATGCTGCCACAATTACAGGGCATGAAGATGTTCCTGCTAATAGTGAAAGTGCGTTGTTAAAAGCGGTGGCTAGTCAGCCCGTCTCTGTTGCCATTGATGCTAGTGGGGCCGACTTCCAGTTCTACTCAAGCGGTGTGTTTACAGGAGACTGTGGCACGGAACTTGACCATGGCGTTACTGCAGTTGGCTATGGAACGACATCTGATGGGACCAAGTATTGGTTGGTGAAGAACTCCTGGGGAACAAGCTGGGGTCAAGAGGGGTACATAATGATGCAAAGAGATGTTACGGCTAAAGAAGGCCTTTGTGGCATTGCAATGCAGGCTTCCTACCCCACTGCATGATAAATTATATCTTGTAAATTGTATGTATTTCATGGTATTTTAATACAAAGAAACTTTGAATTATGATAAGCATTTGAATACTAAAATCTTTTAGCATTTATTATATCATCATGAACAGCCCCCTTAAAATAGAAACATGTTGAAAGGCTGAAATTTCGAAAGTTACAAAGTAATCTCCGGAAACAAACAAGAAAGTTCTGTAAAATTATACAGGCTTCCTACCCCACTGCATAAAATATATGTTGTAAATTGTATGTATTTCATGTGAGGTGGCAAAATGGGTGGGTTGGATTGGGTTAGTTGTCGGGTCAGGATGGGTTTAGGTCAAGATGGGTTTGGGTGATGGGTTCGGGTCAGGATGGGTGCGGTTCTAAAATTTACCCTAACTTAATTGTGATGGGAGCGCGAGTTGGAATGCGTTGAGTGAGCAACTAAAATTAAACTTTAAGCGAGCATCTTCATAACATCTAGAATCATTTGGCAATTTAGCAGCAAAACCAAAACGAGCAATGAAAGTAATCAAAAGAACACTAATGTAAGATAATATCAGAAGATTATAAGGCTCATGCAACCAAAGTGTTGGGTTAATCTTGCCGGGTCACGGGTTATGGGTCATGAGGGTTATTTACTAGTTTATTTATTTATGAATTATGCACTAAATTT
This sequence comes from Flaveria sonorensis, assembly GCA_025506505.1. Taxonomy (NCBI): domain Eukaryota; kingdom Viridiplantae; phylum Streptophyta; class Magnoliopsida; order Asterales; family Asteraceae; genus Flaveria; species Flaveria sonorensis. The sequence continues at coordinate 53,772,477 of CM046432.1, read as the reverse complement.
GGTTTGAATAAGTAGTCAAAGTGTACATTAGATTAGACTAGTAGTGGTTTGTTGAGTCTCACGGTTCTTTAGGTGATATCCTTTTGAATCGGTGGGATTAGCATGTGGTATCTTTGAATTGTTATTTAGTTGGCAGTCTATTTAAGGCATGGTTTTACTAAGAAATAAAGTAACTTTTCCTTTTATATTTTACTTCCTCTCCGGAACTCATTACCTCTTTTTTCTTTTATAATAAGAAGCTCTCAACATCAAAATATACGTGAGTTTATTTTGCACGTATTGTGTTTATATTCTTGGGTTGAACCAATATTTGGTATTAGAGCCTTAGGCTCATACCATTGGGAGGGTTTGAAGGAAGCAAGTGCAGCCCTAATTTCATGTAAGAAGATCATGAAAAGGAAAGCAAGTAGCAAGGGAATCGATTGGTGAAAACCGATCGATTAGCAGCAAGTTGAAGCAAGACTCAGCAAGGTAAAACAAGAGACACCAAGATTAAAGTAAGAGCAGCAAGAAATTGAAGCAAAGAAGAATGACAGAGAACGTAGGAACCGTAGCAGTCCGTGAGCAAGGCAATGTACCACTTCAATGTCCAAAATTAACCGAAACTAACTACACTTCGTGGTCTATCTTGGTTGAGACAGTGTTAAGGGCATACGGTTTGTGGGAGTCGGTGGATCCTATAACCGGAGCAAGTGTGGAAGAAAAAAAGAACTACACCACGAAGGCCATCATCTTTCAAACTCTACCAGATGACATTCTACTACAAGTTGCAAAACACAAGAACACGAAAGATGTTTGGGAATCGATTCGAGTTTGGTATTTAGGAGCCGATCGAGTCCAGAAAGCAAGGTTGCAAACTCTAAGGAGTGAATTGGAGATATTAAAATGAAAGAGAACGAGACGATCAATGATTTTTCTGGTAAGATTAGTGGCATAGTGGCAAAATTTAAGACTCTCGGATCAAGCCTTGATGAAGAATTGATTGTGAAAAAGTTTCTCAATTCAATGCCAAAGAAATATTTGCTGATTGTAGCCTCGATCGAACAATACTCCAATTTAGAAAAAAATGTCTTTTGAAGAAGTTGTGAGAAGACTCAAAGCATATGAAGAAAGGCTAAAAAGTCATGATGAAAAGGACGAAGATCAGGGGCAACTTTTGCTAACTAGTAGTGAACAAGAGGATAGACAATATGGACAGGGAAGAGGTCGAGGAAGAGGATCCGGTAAAGGAGAAAGAGGACGTGGAAGGGGCTCGAGTCGAGGAGATAAAAGCGGGTTTAGATGTTATGAGTGCGGAGCATTTGGACATTTTGCAAATGAGTGTACAAAATGGAAGGATAAGGAGAATGAAGCCAACCTGATTCAATTGGAAGAACCCCTACTTTGATAAATACATGGGTCCATGTCAAGATTAAAGGGGTGAATGTTGGGTTAATCTTAACGGGTCACGGGTTATGGGTCATGATGGTTATTTACTAGTTTATTTATTTATGAATTATGCACTAAATTTGGTTTGAATAAGTAGTCAAAGTGTACGTTAGAATAGACTAGGTAGTGGTTTGTTGAGTCTCACGGTTCTTTAGGTGATATCCTTTTGAATCGGTGGGATTAACATGTGGTATCTTTGAATTGTTATTTAGTTGGCAGCCTATTTAAGGCATGGTTTTACTATGAAATAAAGTAACTTTTCCTTTTATATTTTACTTCCTCTCCAGAACTCATAGTGATGGGAGCGCGAGTTGGAATGCGTTGAGTGAGCAACTAAAATTAAACTTTAAGCAATCATCTTCATAACATCTAGAATCATTTAGCAATTTAGCAGCAAAACCAAAACGAGCAATGAAAGTAATCAAAAGAACACCGACAATTATACAAATATATTTATGACACAAATCACAAGCCATGAACATAGATCACATGAACTTAAAACAAGAGGGAGACAACCAAATGCAAGTTATGATAAGCATTTAAATACTAAAATTATTGTATATATGACAACATTAATCTGCGATTCTGTTCAGTTTTGAGGCTAAGTTAGAAAATTATATGATTAAAGTGAAGAATTGGAAAAAGCAAAAAATAAAAAAATAAAAAAATAACTTCTTATACAATGATCCTACTTATATCCCTCAAAATGACTACATCAATGTAAACACAGGACCAAGCGTATAACAAAAACCATTTGATTAAGGAAAAATACTAACTTCAGGCCACATGAGTGCTAGACACCCTTAGGGTTGTTATTTTGGCTGTTAATCCTCTTAGCTTTGTTACTGCCAAGACTCTCACTACAAGAAAAACACTCTATCACGACCAGGTCTATGGCGACGACACGATGTTATCGCTATAGGTCACCCTATGGCGACGACATGTTCGTCGCCATAGGGTCACTATAATTTTTGGCTATTCTAGCTCTATGGCGACGACTTGTCGTCGCCATAGGTCAAAATATTTTTTTTTTCTTTTTCTTTCCCCCGAAATAATTAGGAGGAAAATAGTCCCGCCATTATGAAAACCCTATTGCGACGACATGTCGTCGCCATTGGTCAAAACATTTTTTTCTTTTTTTTTTCCCGAAATAAGTAGGAGGGAAATATTCCCGCCATTATGAAAACTCTATGGCGACGACATCGCCATAAAGTTTTATGATTTTCTTAAATTGATATTAATAAAAGTAATAATTATAATTAATAATAATATAATATAATAATAATTAATAATAATAATAATAATAATAATATTATTATTATTATTATTATTATTATTATTATTATTATTATTAATTTATGTACTTGTTATTGTTATTGTTATTGTAAATAATAATATTATTGTTATTATAAGTAATAATAATATTAATAATATAATAAATATTATTATTTAATTAACCGTGTGTATGTTTGTATTATTTTCTTAAATAAATATTATATGCTTTTAATTTATTTTGTAAATGGAAGAAAATCTTATTAGATGTGAATTTTTGAAAGAAAGATAAAGATAAGTTAGGACTACTATTTGTTTTAATATAAGCTGAATCTCAGTGGTATAATGTGAATTAACAATTGATGAAGTTTAAGATTGTATTCCAATTTTGACTAACTGATATATGTTCAATCATCTAGTCATTTAGTTTTAGTTAAAAGAAGAAAAAAACTAATTTCATATGTTGTGATAATTATAATTATTAACAATTAGTGTCAATCATTGTCAAATATGTTCAATTATAATAGTTAGAATCGATCGAATATGTCAAAGTTTAGTTATGATCGAATTATGAATATCAGTGTTAAATTATATACATTAACGGTAATTTACGAGAAATTATAATTGTTAAGGATAAGTTAAGTTTGTTTATATTTAGTTATCATAAATGGTGTTAAACAAGGTCAAATATGTTCGGTTATGATGGTTGGGGTCAATCAAATACATTAAAGGTTAGCTATGATTGAATTACGATGATTAGTGTTAAATTATACAATTCGATGGTAATTTATGGGAAATGATGCTTATTAACGGTAAGTTGTTTTTGTTTACGCTTAACTATCATCAATGAGTGCTAAAAAGGCCAAACATATATATATATATATTGTAAGTTAATGTTTTAAATATATATATCTATTAATTGAATATATTTTAAATGTTACTAACTTTTTAATTTTTAAAAAATGATCAAAAGGAAGAAATCTAAATTTATATGAGAAATGGCTGCAAACAACAGCCAACCACTTCCTGTGCAATTTGATCATACAGAAAAACAGTATAAAGCCGTTGGAGAAAATAGTCAATTATTTGTTCGAGTTTTATCCAGTCATATTTTCACCTTTCCTTTTCATTATCCCACTTGGGATAAAGTTCCTGATACGTTCAAGATATCATTGTTCAATTTTCTGGAGGCGAGTATTTATGTAGTGTTTTATTTGTAATTTGATAATCATAACTTTTATATGTTTCTAATTATTTTATTTTGCAGGAATATTTTGATCTAGAAGCTCATCGTTACTCAGACCGCTGGCGAGGTATACAACTTGGAATCCATATGGATTGCCAACGTGCTTTTAGAGACAGAAGATATAACATAAAATAACATTTTTTAAGTCAAGGAGGCTATGATAATATTAAGCAGGCTATTAATAATCCACCTGAAGGTCAAAGTCAAGAGTCATGGGAGCAGGTGGTTGAGTTGTTCTCAAGTGAACAACATAAACGTCTTTCTCAAAAAGGCATAACGAATAGAGCTATGCAGCTCTATCCAAGTCTGTATGGTAGTCAGTCATATGCTCAAAAGCGATATCTTCAGGTAAGAAAACATATATTATACATCCTATATATTATTAATTCTTTTCAAATATTATGAATATTGTTTTTAATGTTTTTAGGAGCAACAAACTGGGACCCCAAGTCACATCGAAACGTGGAGGAGGGTGCATTACAGTGAACGGTCAGGATGGGTCAACCAGAGGGCAAAAGAAGATTGGGTAAGTTTAATATGTTAAGTATGCTATTATCATGTGTTCATATGTTTATAATATATCGGGTTTGGTGACTTTGACCCAATATGGTCTATATGCTATCCATATTTGAGAATTGTTGGTTTTGCAGAGTTGTTAGTTTATATGTTGAAACTTGGGAAGTTTATGTTAGTTGTGCTTATAAATTTATAAAACATGGTCTATATGGTATCAATATTTGAGAATCGTTGGTTTTGAGAAGTTGTTAGTTTATATGTTGAAACTTGGGAATTTTATGGTATTGTGCTTTTGATTAAACAACATGGTTTTTTCCATTTTATAATAGTTATGTTGTCGAAATTTCATAAGAATCTTAATACCGTTTCATTTTAATTCTCTATAATTGCAGGCAAAAATTGAAAATCAATACGCCCAAATGTAAATGGAGGTGGGTGAGTTGCCCGTTAATGAGATGGAATATTTAGAGTTGGCATTAGGACAAAGACGTGGTCATACGAGAGGTGTTGGACGAAAAGTAAAAAATATCTCTCGTTATGAGCCATCAAGCGGTTCATCATCACATCGGGATGAAGAAATAGAAGCACTAAAGCCACAAATGCAAGAAATGCAAGAAAGAATGAATCAATTTGAAAGATAAAAGCATAATCTCGATAATGATGAAGATGATGAAAACGACGACAATTAAATAGTTTGTTTGTTTGGGTTGTAAAAACTTAAGATATACTTTCTTTTGGTTTGGTGTGTAATTAACTAAAATTGGTTGATTTTCATTTGGATATTTGATATATTAGTTTGAATTTTTGTGTATTTAAAATTGGGATCTTGGTTGGTTTTTAGGTATAAAAAACCTGGAAAAAAAACAGAATTTAAAAAATAAACTGTTTAAACAGAAACCCTATGGCGACGACATGTCGTCGTCATAGGTTAAATTAATTAATTGTTTATTAATTTTTATTAATTAATTTAATATTAAATAATAATATTTACTAACCCTATGGCGACGACATGTCGTCGCCATAGGTTAAATTAATTATTTATTTATTAATTTTTATTTATTAATTTTATATTAAATAATAATATTTACTAACGTCGCCATAGGGTGCATTTATTTATTAAATTTAAATTTAAAAAATATATTTATACTAATGCCGACAAGTTTGTGGCGATGACTTGTTGTCGCCACAGAGGTCTATGGCGACAACGTTTATTGTGGCGAAAAATTTTTGAGCTATTGGTACAAGGCTATGACTTTTATCGTCGTGATAGCTACGTTTTCTTGTAGTGTGATCTAACCATTAAGTACTGCCCGGTTGTACATTTTCATATCCTAACAATGCACAGAAACTGCATTAATAAATGATTACGAAGACAACAAGCAAGTGGCAGTTTCCATGATCTTGTTATTCATTGACTTATTATCACTTGGCATGTAATCTTGATGAAGATCACTTCCCTTGCTCCTCATTTTGAATTATAAATAGATATTCAACTCACTTAGATCAATAAACCTCAAATGTTGTCAACAACAATAGAACCGTATTATTGATTGTGTTATGAATCTGTGTATAATAATCTATATAGAGAGCTAGATATTACAATTGACTACCCTCAACTAATGATAAATATAAAAGGTACAATCTAACTTGTCTAACATTCCCCGCAAGTTGAGGGCGGGGAACTACTTGCAACTTGGATCGTAAGAATAGAAATCTTTGAAAGGATATAGGCTTTATGAATACATCAGCAACCTAATCATGCCTAGATATGAACTTGACATTTAATTTTCCTTGAGCTACCTGTTCACAAACGAAGTGAAAATCTACTTCAACATGTTTTATGCGAGCATGAAATACTGGATTAGCCGAGAGATAGGTAGCTCCAAGGTTATCACACCAAAGAGTAGGTGATGAATTTGTTGCGACCCCAAGTTCATGAAGAAGAGCCTTCAACAAGAGTAATTCTACAACTATATCAGCTAGAGCTTTGTACTCTGATTCGGTTGAGGACCTTGAAATTGTTTTCTGTTTTCTCGCAGTCTAAGAAATCAAATAGATAGCAAATCCTCCCCTTGACCGACGGTCGTCATGACAGCTGACCCAATCAGAGTCTGAGTATGCCTGAAGAGAGGTATCATACCAGTGAACATCTGTAAAGGCTTACAAAAAAGAGCTCGAATTGTGACGAACGAGAAGGCCAAAATTGATTGTGCCTTTGAGATAACACAGTATGCGTTTGACAGCTATCCAGTGGTTGTCAGTCGGAGCATGCATGAACTGACATACTTTGTTTATAGCATATGCAATATCTGGTTCGGACAGAGTGGCATATTGTAGGCCACCAACTTGTAACACCCTGAAATTTACTAAAAGGAAAAGAAAAGAAAAGTATAAAGAAAGAAAGGTGAAATAACTCAAGATGAGGGGCTAAAGTTGTGCAAGTGGCAAACTTTATTATAATTGTATTTAAAAGGAGGGCATGGCCGCCCATGCCCCCACTTACTTTTTGTTCTCGGCTGCAAAGAAGAAAGAAGAAGAGTTTCACTGGTTTTAGAGAGAGAGAAGAAGAAGAATCTGCAAAAGGTGAGTTTTCTTGGGTAATTGTTTGGTTTCAGCTGGATTTTCGAGTTCTAGACCGAGATTTTTGGTGTTTAGCGCTCGTTTTCGTGGATTTTAGGTGTTGAACTGCAGGTGGGTCTCGGGTTTGCAGTACTTTAGTCGAAGGCTGTTCAAGGTGAGTTTCTAGTTCCCTTCTTTTACTGATTTTCTAAGTGTTTGGGGTTGTTATGCATATCGAGCAGAAGTTTTTAAAAGCAAACCGTGAGTTTTCAGTATGATGTTCGACTATTCTCTGTTGATGCTTGTTTTAGAAGTGGTTCTTGGGTTATGTTTGATGTTTAGCATGTTTTTTTGTTGTAGCATTGTAGATTCATGTTAGGATGTGTTAGAACGATGTTTGGGTGTTGTTTGTAGCATAGGTTATATTTCAGATTGTTTTCCATGCGCCTAATTGACCTCATGCGCCTAAGTGTTCATGTGCCCAGATTGTTCCCATGCGCCCAGAGTTGCCCATGCGCCTAAGTGTTGGACATGTGACCAACTAGTGCCCATGCGCCCAGAGTTGCCCAGGCACCCAAGTACCTCATGCGCCCAAGCAGGGCTTATGTGCCCCAGTAGTTCCCATGAGCCCAAATTATTCCCATACGCCCAGAATGTGCCCATGCGCCCAAGTACCCCATGCGCCCATTGCTCATGCGCCTAAGTGTGGCTCATGCGCCCAAGCAGTGTTCATGCGCCTGCATAGTGTTCAAGCTCCCACATAGTGCTCATGCGCCTAGATTGTTTTCATCCAAATTTAGATGCTCATGCGCCTAGGATCAGCATTACTTTGTAGACTTAGGTATTTCTGGGAGATTTGGGAGGTAGATGGTTGTGCTAAGTTCTGTTGTGTTGGTTATGCCGGTAGTGTTATGCATGTTTGTGTGTTGTTGATAATGTTCGTGATGTGTATGATATGGCTTTACCTATTATGTATGAGTGCATAAGTAAAGTATTATGTAATGAAACTAAAAGATAACAAGAATGGAGGTAATGAACAATGAGACCTTTGACGCCCGCCACGGTACTGTGTCAGCTTTCGAGCATGAGTCGGGGGTGTTGCATACGAGATGGGATCCTTGTCGCGTACCCCGGTACTGTGTCAGCTTTCGAGCTTGAGTCGGGGGTTTGTTCACAGGCCCCAGCATAGTCTCAGCTTTCGAGCATGAGTCGGGGGTATTGCATGAGACAGGATTACAGGCCACGTCACAGTATCAGCTTTCGAGCATGAGTCGGGGGTGTGGCGTGTGAGGGTGATGAGATCTTTGTTGCTCACCCCGGTACTGTGTCAGCTTTTGAGCATGAGTCGGGGGTTTGTTTATAGGCCCCGGCACAGTATCAGCTTTCGAGCATGAGTCAGGGGTATTGCATGAGACAGGATCTGGATGATGGTGAAAGATGTAATGAATGAATAATGATGAACGATGATGAAGATAATAATTATTATCAATGTGTACGTATGATGTGTGATCACGAACGAATGTAAAGGCTATATTTTAACGAAAGTAAAGTATTTTATTTATAAAATTAAAAGTCACTCAGCATCGCTGACTTTTTTGTATGCATAATAGTTGGCATGTTTTTGAGTTGATGCTGAGGAGGTGCAAGCATGGATGCATAAGCTACTGGGAGCATTTTGAGGCTGGCATTCACATTTTGATATGATGTTGTATTTTGAAATTTACATGAATGATGTAATGAAATGATATGTTTTTAACTTATAAATGAGAAGTTTTTTTTAATTCCGCTGTGATAATGATGTATCTTTTAAATGTTTTTATGCAATGATTGACCAACTGTGAGGTTTCCGGAAACGGAGCCTTACAAAACTATTTGTTGATATTGTGTTGCATCTGAAAGCAGTGGGCTATCATCATTGAAAAGTTACTAGGAAGTGCTCATAGGAAAGGTAACCGGTTTGCAATCAGAAAGACCCAATTTATGAAGAAGCTCTAAGATGTATTTTCTTTGCGAGAGGATAATTTTCTCCTCATGATGAATGACTACAATACCTACAAAATAGTGAAGCTTGCCGATATCCTTAAGAGCAAATGAATTGTTTAACCGGTAGACAATATTATCAATTGCTGAGTTGTTATTGCCGGTAATAATTACGTCATCGACATAAACTAGAACATACACCCGGGTACCACCTGCTTTGAGGATGAACAATGACGGATCTGTTTTTCGTCCGCAAAAACCAATTTGTAGAAGAATCGTGGATAGCCTATGGAACCATGCTCTGGGAGCTTGCTTGAGCCCATACCGAGATTTGTGAAGAAGACATACATGATCTGGTTTGGTTGGGTCTACAAAGCCAGGAGGTTGTTTTATGTACACGGTTTCTGTTAAATCACCTTGTAAAAAGGCATTTTCAACGTATAATTGGCGAAGAGACCATTTATTGGTGACTGCAAGTGATAAGACAACCCGAATGGTGGTGGGTTTGATGACCGGGCGGAATGTCTCATGATAGTCAATGTCAGGTTGTTGATGAAAACCTTTTGCAACTAAACGTGCTTTGCAACGAGTGTTTTTGCCCGGTGAATCTGACTTTAACCTATACACCCACTTGCAATCAATAAGATTAGCATGTTTATCATAAGGTACTAATGACGGTGTTCCATTTTATGAAGTGCATCAAACTCTTTGTTCATGGCATGACGCCACTCCGGAGATTTGTTGGCGACGGTGAAAGAAATGGGAACAGTGGGAATAGCAGAAGAGACTGAAGCGGTGTTGACCGATAGGTCAAAAGGAGCTTTAGGTTTTGGATTTTTTCTTAGGTTAGAAGGTCGAGGCCGAGGTGGTGGGGGTGGCTGTAGTTGAGATTGACGACGTGGTTTCGGTTGTGTGAGATGAGGACGAGGAGCTTTTAGTACTAGTAGAGGTAGTGGGAGAAGCATTGGCTTGATCAGTTTTGTTAGGAAAAAATAAAGGTGGGTCAGGGAAGACAGGATAGGATGTGGGTGTTGCGGGTTGTGTAGCTAGTGTGCAGTAAAGGGAAAAACATGTTCGTTGAAGCGAACATGGCGTGCAATGTAGATGCGTTCGGTTGCCATGTCAAAACAATGATAATCATGGTGAACAGGGCTATAACCTAGAAAAATGGAAGATGTGGAGCAAAAATCCATTTTGTGGCGGTTTTAAGGGAGTAAGTATGGAAAATATTGACAACCGAACACTCGAAGAAACATGTAATTGGGTTTACGGTTAAAGACATGTTGTAAGGGTGATTGTTGGATGAGATGCGAGATGGTAATCAATTGATGAGGTACACGGCGGTTTCAAATGCAAAATGCCAGAATTTTTGTGGAAGGTTAGATTGCGCGAGAAGAGCAAGCCTAGTTTCCACAACGTGACGGTGTCGGCGCTCAACAAAACCGTTTTGTGCACTTGTGTGAGGACATGAGCGCTAGTGAATAATTCCTAAGGATGTAAAAAATGTGGATAGATTTCTGAATTCCCCTCCCTGATCAGATTGATCACCTTTTAATTTGGTTTTAAATTGTCTTTCCACCATGGTTACGAAGTTTTAAAGGTTTGAAAAACATCAGATTTTTGTTTTAAAGGATAAAACCACATGTAACGGGTATGATGATCAACACATAATAAAAAGAACTGGTAACCATCAACAGATAAAGTACACGAAGGCCCCCAAACATCACAGTATATCAAATCTAAAATATTATTGCTTCAAAAAGTAGAAGACTGCCAAGAAAGTTTAGACGATTTCCCTAATTGACAGGGAGTACATAATGAAGAAAATTTTTGTAAAAACTGGTAAAGAACAACAAGAAATAATATTAGAAAAGACATGTTGATGAGGATGACCAAGGCGTTGATGCCAGATGGTTGAAGATACTTTGGTGGCTGTGAAGGCGAGCTTTTGGATGGACTTGAGTTGAGGAAGACAGATGGAATAAAGACCATGGTTAGTTGGGCCTATGAGTAGGATACTGTGTGTAGACTCATCCCTCACAATACAATAAGAAGAATGAAATTCAAAAACACATTATTATCAATACAAAATTGTTGTACAGATAAAAGATTCTTTTGAATTTCTGGGACATGAAGAATATTGAAAAGATTAAGAGTTTTGTTTGATGAAACAATTTTGGATGAGCCAATATGAAAAATGGGAAGGGCCTTACCGTTACCAACATGGATTGAATCATTACTTTGGTAAACTTCAAAGTTGTCAAGACTTGATAAATCTGGAGTAGCATGATTAGTAGCACCTGTATCAGGGAACCAAGTACCGCCTGAAGTGGAGCCAACATCATAGAAAGTAGTGAAGTTGGCCTGAGGGGTGTGCCAAGATTGATTTGGGCACTGAGATGGTAGATGGCCTATACCATAATATTTGCAATGACCATACACTGTATTTTGCATGGATGCCCAAGAGAACTAACAAGAGGTGTTATGATCACGGTTCCTCTTGTTGAAGCTTCCCCGATTAGTATTGCCTCATGGATTTCCTCGGTTACTGTGAAACGAACGAGACACTTGGTTTGCTTGCAGTTGATACTTATGTGACCCGATGGGGTTTGATTGGTACCCTAGTTGGGTTGTAAGCAGTTGTAGGCTGCCAAGTTAAGTTTGAACAGTAGTGAGATCTTGTGTAGGAGAGCGGGTATTATCCATAAAAGCCTAGGGTATTGCAGCCGTGGGGGTGGGAGTAGAATTGTTGTTGTTGATCATGGAGTATTCCATGTAACTCATTGAAAGTGACGGGTGGAGAGCGAACAACCAAAATTTGACTTTATACCATTATATTCTTCTCGAAGCCCAGAGATAGCAAGCATAACCAGATCTTTATACTTTATCGGTTCACCAATATTGGCTAGGGCGATTGCATATTCATGTGCCCATGTTAAGTAGGCAATCGGGCTTTCATCATTCTTCATTAAAATTCTAAGAAGCTGAGTTTTTTAAATGTACTCACGAGAAGCGGTATTTGGTGCATATGCACGTTCCAGGGCAAGCCACACATCCCTGGAAGTCGTTCCTTGAACGTGCTAGAAACATGCTTCGAGATTGTAGAGGTGGTGAGCATTCGAACGTGTGCATCGTTTGCTATCCAATGCGAGTAACTAGGGTTGTAAGTAGTTGTGGTTCCATTGATTACTGTTTTTGATGGACATGGGATTGAACCATCCAGATAACCAAAAAGGTTGTTGGAGATGAGGAACGGTTCAATCATGGCCTTCCAATATCCATAGTTTGTAGGAGATAGGTTGAAAGCAAACTTGTGAGAGTTGAGAGTAGTTTTCTCTATAGTTGTGAAAGCAATGATTTGAGCCATGTTTATTAGCAACAAGAAGAGGCTATTGGCAGCAGTAGGGTAGTGCAAACAGGAGGCGGCAGTAGGTTTTTAGCAGTAGTATACTATTGGAGGCAGTAGGCTGTTGGCAGCAGTTGTTGATTGCACAAACCAATGGTCATCGGAATCGAGAAAGGAGGCTGTCGGAAAAGGTCTTAGTTTGGTGGCAGTAGGGTTTTGGTTTATTTGGCTCTGATGCCAAATGCAACCGTATTATTGATTACGTTATGAATTCGTGTACAATAATCTATATAAAGAGCTAGATATTACAATTGACTACCCTCAACTAATGGCAAATATAAAAGGTACAATCTAACTTGTCTAACACCAACAAAGAAAGTGGTTCTCAAATATCATTGATACATACCAAAAAGTCTAGTGTAAACATCAGTCATGTAAAAGGTTGTCCCATGATTCCATTGAAACATTATGACTGACATATATAATCAATATCACGGTAAATAAGTATACAAACCACATAACACTTCTGAATTTTCTCTGAAAAATCAGCTATTTATTCAACCACCCCCCACCCCCCCCCCACCCCCGCCCCAATGCCGCAATTAACTATATCCATAGGTGACCTTTCACGTGTTTGCTCAATGTTTCTTTATACTTTTGACACTATAAATTGAACTCGGCCCATTAATTAATGGGATTTAATTCACCTAGTTAGTCCAGATGCATCCATCTGCTGAGTGGTGATGATTTAGTTTCTGGATTAAATCATTTAGTTGCATGCTGATCCCGTCATACTATAAAAAATTAGTGGTGATGAAATTGGGAGAAAACGGGCTGTTTTGAGATATTTTTACAGCAGGGGGTGTTGCTGTCGGATTTTGTAATATTTGATCGGTTTGTTTCGTGATAAGAGGAGACCGGCGTACAGGCGCGAGAAGCGGACAGAAAGGATCCGTTAAAGCAGGTGGCTTTGGGTTCGGTTCGTTTGGCAGGTGAAAGAAAATGGTAAAGGCGGTGGCTTTGTTTTCTTAATCGGTGGAGAAGTTCTTTAAACAAGGGTGATTGGGAAAAGATATAAGGTGTAAAGAAAAAAAAAAGAAAGATATTGGAGAAACTACGCGGTGTGAACATTATGGCGTTCGAGTTCAAGTCAGGTTGGCTTTGGATGTGACCAGGGAAGAGGTCGTCTATCCATGAAGAGTCAAGACGTTAATGAACGGGGTTTTAACGGGTTGCCATGTGAGATGTTGCAAGTGTGGTGAATTTGATTTGGTTGAATTGAAAAGACTTTGGACGTGATCGGGGTGAAGATCGGGTGTCCGGAAAAAAGTCGAGATTGTTCGAGAAGAAAATGATTTTGCGTTGCCATGAATGAGTGGTGTGAACAAACCATGATTAGGGGGTGAATGATGGTTCTAATCATGTTTGTGGGTTAAGATGTTCACGGGTCAAAAGTTGATTAAATGCGTCATGGTTAAGAAAATTGGATCTATCCAAAATCTATTTTTGGAATTAATAAATTAGTAATTAGGAAGTCAATTATAATAAAGTAGTCAAAGCATAAATCAAGCAATTGCTTGATTTAAGCAATCTATTATAATTCTTTTTTATGATAGTAGTTATTTTCTTCCTTATAAATAAATGGTAGGAATAAGATGAAAAGTGTACCAAAAGTATTCCTTTGTTCTATTCAATAAAATTATGCGAGTGTGTTTTTATCAATTGTTATTGTGCCATTGTCTAACGGTTTCTTTATACTTTTGACACTATAAATTGAACTCGGCCCATTAATTAGTGGGATTTAATTCACCTAGTCAGTCCAGATGCATCCATCTGCTGATAGGTTGAAAGCAAACTTGTGAGAGTTGAGAGTAGTTTTCTCTATAGTTGTGAAAGCAATGATTTGAGCCATGTTTATTAGCAACAAGAAGAGGCTATTGGCAGCAGTAGGGTAGTGCAAACAGGAGGCGGCAGTAGGTTTTTAGCAGTAGTATACTATTGGAGGCAGTAGGCTGTTGGCAGCAGTTGTTGATTGCACAAACCAATGGTCATCGGAATCGAGAAAGGAGGCTCCCGGAAAAGGTCTTAGTTTGGTGGCAGTAGGGTTTTGGTTTATTTGGCTCTGATGCCAAATGCAACCGTATTATTGATTACGTTATGAATTCGTGTACAATAATCTATATAAAGAGCTAGATATTACAATTGACTACCCTCAACTAATGGCAAATATAAAAGGTACAATCTAACTTGTCTAACACCAACAAAGAAAGTGGTTCTCAAATATCATTGATACATACCAAAAAGTCTAGTGTAAACATCAGTCATGTAAAAGGTTGTCCCATGATTCCATTGAAACATTATGACTGACATATATAATCAATATCACGGTAAATAAGTATACAAACCACATAACACTTCTGAATTTTCTCTGAAAAATCAGCTATTTATTCAACCACTCCCCCCCCCCCCCCCGCCCTAATGCCGCAATTAACTATTTCCATAGGTGACCTTTCACGTGTTTGCTCAATGTTTCTTTATACTTTTGACACTATAAATTGAACTCGGCCCATTAATTAATGGGATTTAATTCACCTAGTTAGTCCAGATGCATCCATCTGCTGAGTGGTGATGATTTAGTTTCTGGATTAAATCATTTAGTTGCATGCTGATCCCGTCATACTATAAAAAATTGTACAAACACAAGAGAATATGCACAAAGCAAGGCTAAACTATGTTAAGAGACAGGTAGACCTGTTTAAAAGCATGCATGCAAGCAAGCAATTCTACATATGGTGTTGGGTTAATCTTGATCGGGTCAAGTTACGGGTCATGGGTCTAGTATTTGAGTTATGTTTTGTTTAGAGCATGCAACAAGTTTTTAATTTGAATTAGTCTTAGTAGTTAGCAAGTAGTGAGCATAGATTAAGGGTAGTGGAGTAATGCTACTTGTTTTTAGGAGTTCATGTTTACTTTCTATATAATGTAAGTTTTGAAGTATGAATGAATGCAAGAATTTAAGTATAATCTTGGACCTGAAACCAACAATTAGTATCAGAGCGCGAGGTTAGAAAAAGAGGGTTGTTTTGACAGTCGTTTTTTGAAAGCGAGAGTAGCCCTTGACTGCAGGGTTGAAGAACGAGAAGAAGCAGCAGGTAATCAAGCATATGGAACATTTAAAACTCCAACAAACTTAGAAAGTTGAAAAGGTTACAAATAACAGATATATAAATCTATTACAAAACGACGGGACAAATTTTTAGAAATTTGGCACGCCTAAATTCCAAAATACTGGCCAAATAAAGTTTTGAAACGTAGTTATATAAGTATATAACCCGTCTATGTGTATGTTTAAAAAAACAAAATAGTGCTCACAGTTATGCTTTTCAGCAATAGAGTCAAGAATAAAAATCCAAGCAGCTTAGATTGATAAATCATCTATCTAAACACAACATACACAGTACGTTACTTGGTCATATTATATTAATTTATATATCAAAATCAGACCATCTTATCATCCACGAACTTGAATTTTGCATGCATGGACGAAACTGTTTCAGTTTATATAAAGCCAACCTCTGGGTAACGACCATATTAATTTCTTATACCTTCCAACACCATGTCATCCACAAACCGAACTTCCCTTGCTTGTTTGCTTTTACTCTTCCTCTCAGCTACATTACTTTCACATGCTGCAGCATCGCGCTTGCTCACAGAAAACTCAAGCTATGAAACCCACGAGCAATGGATGGTTCGTTACGGACGCGTGTACAAGGACAATGCTGAGAAAGAACGGCGTTCAAAGATTTATCAAGAGAACGTGCGGTATATTGAGTCATTCAACAATGCGATGAACAAAGGATACAAACTAGCAGTCAATGAGTTTGCAGACCTCACAAATGAAGAGTTCAGGACTACAAGGAACCGGTTCAAGGCTCATGAATGCTCCCCAAAAACCTCTGCTTTCAGGTATGAAAATGTGACAGCAGTTCCAGCATCAATGGATTGGAGAAAGAAAGGTGCAGTAACTCCTGTTAAAGACCAAGGCCAATGTGGTAAGATTATATGTGAATTTATATTGTGATGAAAAGATTGTAAACAAAACCACATTCCATATTTATTGATATTTGTAATTTGTGATGATATGTAGGGTGTTGTTGGGCGTTTTCGGCTGTGGCTGCTATGGAAGGAATAACCCAACTAAAGACGGGTAAACTAGTGTCGCTATCCGAACAAGAGCTCGTGGACTGTGACACTAGTGGTGTAGATCAGGGATGTGAGGGTGGTCTTATGGACGATGCCTTTGATTTCATTGTGAAAAATAAAGGCCTTACTACAGAGAGCAACTACCCGTACCAAGGAGTTGATGGCACCTGCAATAGCAAGGAGGCATCTAACGATGCTGCCACAATTACAGGGCATGAAGATGTTCCTGCTAATAGTGAAAGTGCGTTGTTAAAAGCGGTGGCTAGTCAGCCCGTCTCTGTTGCCATTGATGCTAGTGGGGCCGACTTCCAGTTCTACTCAAGCGGTGTGTTTACAGGAGACTGTGGCACGGAACTTGACCATGGCGTTACTGCAGTTGGCTATGGAACGACATCTGATGGGACCAAGTATTGGTTGGTGAAGAACTCCTGGGGAACAAGCTGGGGTCAAGAGGGGTACATAATGATGCAAAGAGATGTTACGGCTAAAGAAGGCCTTTGTGGCATTGCAATGCAGGCTTCCTACCCCACTGCATGATAAATTATATCTTGTAAATTGTATGTATTTCATGGTATTTTAATACAAAGAAACTTTGAATTATGATAAGCATTTGAATACTAAAATCTTTTAGCATTTATTATATCATCATGAACAGCCCCCTTAAAATAGAAACATGTTGAAAGGCTGAAATTTCGAAAGTTACAAAGTAATCTCCGGAAACAAACAAGAAAGTTCTGTAAAATTATACAGGCTTCCTACCCCACTGCATAAAATATATGTTGTAAATTGTATGTATTTCATGTGAGGTGGCAAAATGGGTGGGTTGGATTGGGTTAGTTGTCGGGTCAGGATGGGTTTAGGTCAAGATGGGTTTGGGTCGGAATGGGTTATTTTAAAAAAAGGGTCAGGATGGGTTCGGGTCAGGATGGGTGCGGTTCTAAAATTTACCCTAAACTTAATTGTGATGGGAGCGCGAGTTGGAATGCGTTGAGTGAGCAACTAAAATTAAACTTTAAGCGAGCATCTTCATAACATCTAGAATCATTTGGCAATTTAGCAGCAAAACCAAAACGAGCAATGAAAGTAATCAAAAGAATACTAATGTAAGATAATATCAGAAGATTATAAGGCTCATGCAACCAAAGAAGCCAAAACAACCAAGGGTCTTCCTGCATGCATGCACTGGACGTACAAGGTAGAAGTATTTCGGAAGTTTTACACTCTACATCAGAAAATACTCTAAGTGTAAAATCTTCCGAAGTCAAAGTCCAAATCTTCCGAAGCCAAAGATGAAGTGTTCCGAAACTTCAGAGATAAAGTCTTCCGAAGCCATTTTGCTGTGAAGACTGATTTCTTCCGAAGACAGAAAAGACATGCTTTCTCTGATCTACTTTACATAAAACTGACACACTTTCCGCTGCAACTCTGAAGACTCGCCAACTTGTATGAGTTGGTGAAAAGTCCATGCTTTTGTAAACAGTAGAATAAGGTCTTTGTATGTAACTTCCTATTTTTGTACCTGTAAACCTTTTTATATTAGAAAAGGATGTGAGCTATGGCATGTCATAGTCACTAGTCAAAAGGCAATCTGCCTTTTGACTCTACATTGATCTTGTTGTCTAGATTAGTGTTTCCAACTGTCTTTCTAAGTATTGATGGTTGTAGGATGTAGTATAAAGTGTCACAGGTCCTTGTAATTCAAATATGCTTTGTAAACACTTGTAATAGAACTTGAGAGCAATATACAACATCCTTGAAAACCATACTTGTTTGTTCTTGTTCTTAGTTTTGTCTTACTACTTACTTGTGTTCTTAGTATCATCACTACTCATACCCAGTTCCTCATTTGAACTGTTAAGTGTTCTAAACCTCTCCTCATTGTGAGACTAATTGTATTGACCACCCTTCACACGGTCCTGCAATTGGTATCAGAGCATTTTAGGCTCTTGATTGTAAGATCTCACCATCTTGAATCCTTTCACTCTCACAAAATACTTAACATATCAAATGGCAGCTATCACCAAGGCTGACATGGAAACTGGTACTAAGACTAAGTCCCCGCTGATCACTCCTGAAGACTTTGACACTTGGTGTCAAAGAATGGAAGACTTCATCAAGTCCCAGGACTCCAGCATGTGGGGGTCAATAGTCTTTGGACCTTATGTACCATCCTCCCCTTCAGCTACTGGTGGTGGTGGTATGATACCCAAGGAAGTGGCTGATTATTCTGTTAAAGACCAGGAGAAAATTGATATTAATCAGAAGGCCATGACCGCCTTCCAAACTGCTCTTCCAAACTCTATCTATAAAGGCTTAAAGAAGTGCAAGACTGCAAAGCAACTGTGGGATGCACTGAAGCAGATGTATGAGGGGTCCAATGAAGCTAAAGAGAACACAAAGGACCTCTTGAAGCAGCAGTTTGAGAACTTCACCTTCAAAGCAGGTGAAACCAAGACTCAACAGTACTTCAGGTATGTTGAGATTGTGGATACTCTTGTTGATGTTGGAGTAACTTTGGAGAACAAGGATATTGTAAGGAAGTTCATGTCCTCTCTTCCTAGACAATCGACATATTATTGCGTGGTCATTAAGAGGACTGAAAATCTCAAGACCCTTACTCTCACTGAGTTGTATGGCATACTCAGTGGCTACCAGATGGAGATGAATATGCAAAATTCATCAGGTAACTCCAGCATCCAACAGAGTTCAGCCTTTCATGTGGTTGAAATGGACTGCAGAGAACCACAACACCACCTTATCTGCTACCCTGAAACCTCTCAGAAAGGGCCTTTCATCATGTTCCCGGAGACACCAAGGGAGAGCTACATCCCTAGAAGCCCATTCTAGGAGACAAGTTCTTCTCAAGCTTTTATGTCTTCAGATGAAAGTACAGGCAACTTTCTCTTCACTCTTGAAGACCTGGACTATATCCATCCAGATGATCTAAAGTATATGGAATAGTCTAGCAGATGGCTCTTCTCACTCATATGGCAAATAAGTTCTACAAGAGGAGTGGGAGGAAGTTTCCCAACAATATGTCAAGTGGAAAGTTTGGGTTGGACAAAGGCAAGGTGAAGTGTTACAATTGTAACCAAATGGGACACTTTTCCAGAGAGTGCAAGGCACCTATTTCAAATGGTGGCCAAACACAAGCCAGGCCAAACTACACTGAAGGAGCACACCAGAATGAGAAGCCCAGGCAACATGCTGCAGTTGCTGAAGAAGAAGGCTTTGACTGGAGCTTTCAAGTAGAGGATGCTGCTCCAAACCAAGCACTTATGGCAGACCATGATGAAGCCAAGGTATTGGAACATCTCTGTACACCTGAATGTATTGCTAAAGTCAATAAGTATAGGTCCTATAACTTAGAGATGAGATCAGATCTTGAGTCCTTAAATATCTTAAAAGCTGATTTCAAAGAGCTGAAAATGATTATAAACTAAAAATAGAATATCTAGAGAAAACCATTTCAACTCTAAAGCATGAACACACCAACTACAGGACTCAGATCAAAGATCTCATCACTAAGTTAACTGAATGCCAGCTGAGCTTGTGATCAGCAAAGCCCGGGCAGAAAAACTTATTCTTGAAGAAGAGACCTTCAAGAACATGATATCTTCATCTCTGCATGCACAACTTTGTTATCAAAATAAGCAGGGACTGGGATCTACTGAGATAGCTCCTCCACACACTCTTTTATCTATAAGATCTCCAAGTTGTGGAACTTATGAAGATGAGCTTCCTCTTATAGACCCCGTTGCTGAGGAAGATAGATGGAATAAAGGCCATGGTTACTTGGCCCATGAGCAGGACACTGTGTGTAGACTCATCCTTCACAACAAAATAAGAAGAATGAAATTCAAAAACACATTATTATCAATCCAAAATTGTTGTACAGATAAAAGATTCTTTTGAATTTCTGGAACATGAAGAATATTGGAAAGATTAAGAGTTTTTTTTTTATGAAACAATTTTGGATGAACCAATATGAAAAATGCAAAGGGCCTTACAGTTACCAACATGGAGTGAATCATTACCTTGGTAAACTTTAGAGTTGTCAAGACTTGATAAATCTGGAGTAGCATGATTAGTAGCACCTGTATCAGGGAACCAAGTACCGCCTGAAGTGGAGCCAACATCAGAGAAAGTAGTGAAGTTGGCTTGAGGCGTGTGCCGAGATTGATTTGGGCACTGAGATGGTAGATGGCCTATACCGCAATATTTGCAATGACCATACACTGTATTTTGCATGGATGCCCAAGAGAACTAACGAGAGGAGTTATGATCACGGTTCCTATTGTTGAAGCTTCCCCGATTAGTATTGCCTCATGGATTTCCTCGGTTATTGTGAAACAAACGAGACACTTGGTTTGTTTATAGTTGATACTTATGTGACCCGATGGGGTTCGATTGGTACCCTAGTCGGGCTGCAAGCAGTTGTAGACTGCCAAGTTGAGTTTAAACAGTAGTGAGATCTTGTGTAGGAGAGCGGGTATTAGCCATAAAAGCCTAGGGTATTTCATCCGTGGGGGTGGGACCAGAATTGTTGTTGTTGATCATGAAGTCATGATCATGGAGTATTCCATGTAACTCATTGAAAGTGACGGGTGGAGAGCGAGCAACCAAAATTTGAATTTATACCATTATATTCTTCTCGAAGCCCAGAGATAGCAAGCATAACCAGATCTTTATCCTTCATCGATTCACCAATATTGGCTAAGGAGATTGCATATTCATGTGCCCATGTTAAGTAGGCAATCGGGCTTTCATCATTCTTCATTGAAATTCTAAGAAGCTGAGCTTTTTAAATGTACTCACGAGAAGCGGTATTTGGAGCATATGCACGTTCCAGGGCAAGCCACACATCCCTGGAAGTCGTTCCTTGAACTTGCTGGAAACATGCTTCGAGATTGTAGAGTTGGTGAGCATTCGAACGTGTGAATCGTTTGCTATCGAATGCGGGTAACTAGGGTTGTAAGTAGTTGTGGTTCCATTGATTACTGTTTTTAATGGACATGGGATTGAACCATCCAGATAACCAAAAAGGTTATTAGAGATGAGGAACTGTTCAATCATGGCCTTCCAATATCCATAGTTTGTAGGAGATAGGTTGAAAGCAAACTTGTGAGTGTTAAGAGTAGTTTTCTCTATAGTTGTGAAAGCAATGAATTGAGCCTTGTTTATTAGCAACAAGAAGAGGCTATTGGCAGCAGTAGGGTAGTGCAAACAGGAAGTGGCAGTAGGTTTTTAGCAGTAGTACACTATTGGCGGCAGTAGGCTGTTGGCAGCAGTTGTTGATTGCACAAACCAATGGTGATTGGAATCGAGAAAGGAGGCTGCCGGAAAAGGTATTAGTTAGGTGGCAGTAGGGTTTTGGTTTATTTGGCTTTGATACCAAATGCAACCGTATTATTGATTACGTTATGAATTCGTGTACAATAATCTATATAAAGAGCTAGATATTACAATTGACTACCCTCAACTAATGGCAAATATAAAAGGTATAATCTAACTTGTCTAACACCAACAAAGAAAGTGGTTCTCAAATATCTTTGATACATCAAAAAGTCTAGTGTAAACATCAGTCATGTAAAAGGTTGTCCCATGATTCCATTGAAACATTATGACTGACATATATAATCGATATCACGGTAAATAAGTATACAAACCACATAACACTTGTGAATTTTCTCTGAAAAATCAGCTATTTCTTCAACCACCCACCAACCCCCCCCCCACCCCCCCCCCCCCCAATGCCTCAATTAACTATTTCCATAGGTGACCTTTCAAGTGTTTGCTTAATGTTTCTGATGGTTCTAATCATATTTGTGGCTTAAGATGTTCACAGGTCAAAAGTTGATTAAATGGGTCATGGGTCAGAAAATTGGCTCTATCCAAAATCTATTTTTGGAATTAATAAATTAGTAATTAGGCAATCAATTATAATAAAGTAGTCAAAGCATAAATCAAGCAATTGCTTGATTTAAGCAATCTATTATGATTCTCTTTTATGATAGTAGTTATTTTCTTCCTTATAAATAGATGATAGGAATAAGATGAAAAGTGTACGAAAAGTATTCCTTTGTTCTATTCAATAAAATTATGTGAGTGTGTTTTTATCAATTGTTATTGTGCCATTGTCTAACAATTGGTATCTGAGCCTAGGGCTCGAGAGGCGGAGAAGGCCGTTTTGAGAGTCGGTTTCGAAGAGGCGAGTAGCCCGTCGCTGCAGGGCAAACGCAGCAGGTAACCAGCGTGTTTCGGGACAGCAGGTGGCTGCTTCGGAACTGTTCTACAGCAGAAGGCGGAGTTGGCGGAAGCGTGTTTTGGTAGAGACGACGGTGGTGACCTGTGATGAACATCAGCTTTCTGTGGCTATTAGTGGTGATGAAATTGGGAGAAAACGGGCTGTTTTGAGATATTTTTACAGCAGGGGGTGTTGCTGTCGGATTTTGTAATATTTGATCGGTTTGTTTCGTGATAAGAGGAGACCGGCGTACAGGCGCGAGAAGCGGACAGAAAGGATCCGTTAAAGCAGGTGGCTTTGGGTTCGGTTCGTTTGGCAGGTGAAAGAAAATGGTAAAGGCGGTGGCTTTGTTTTCTTAATCGGTGGAGAAGTTCTTTAAACAAGGGTGATTGGGAAAAGATATAAGGTGTAAAGAAAAAAAAAGAAAGATATTAGAGAAACTACGCGGTGTGAACATTATGGCGTTCGAGTTCAAGTCAGGTTGGCTTTGGATGTGACCAGGGAAGAGGTCGTCTATCCATGAAGAGTCAAGACGTTAATGAACGGGGTTTTAACGGGTTGCCATGTGAGATGTTGCAAGTGTGGTGAATTTGATTTGGTTGAATTGAAAAGACTTTGGACGTGATCGGGGTGAAGATCGGGTGTCCGGAAAAAAGTCGAGATTGTTCGAGAAGAAAATGATTTTGCGTTGCCATGAATGAGTGGTGTGAACAAACCATGATTAGGGGGTGAATGATGGTTCTAATCATGTTTGTGGGTTAAGATGTTCACGGGTCAAAAGTTGATTAAATGCGTCATGGTTAAGAAAATTGGATCTATCCAAAATCTATTTTTGGAATTAATAAATTAGTAATTAGGAAGTCAATTATAATAAAGTAGTCAAAGCATAAATCAAGCAATTGCTTGATTTAAGCAATCTATTATAATTCTTTTTTATGATAGTAGTTATTTTCTTCCTTATAAATAAATGGTAGGAATAAGATGAAAAGTGTACCAAAAGTATTCCTTTGTTCTATTCAATAAAATTATGCGAGTGTGTTTTTATCAATTGTTATTGTGCCATTGTCTAACGGTTTCTTTATACTTTTGACACTATAAATTGAACTCGGCCCATTAATTAGTGGGATTTAATTCACCTAGTCAGTCCAGATGCATCCATCTGCTGATAGGTTGAAAGCAAACTTGTGAGAGTTGAGAGTAGTTTTCTCTATAGTTGTGAAAGCAATGATTTGAGCCATGTTTATTAGCAACAAGAAGAGGCTATTGGCAGCAGTAGGGTAGTGCAAACAGGAGGCGGCAGTAGGTTTTTAGCAGTAGTATACTATTGGAGGCAGTAGGCTGTTGGCAGCAGTTGTTGATTGCACAAACCAATGGTCATCGGAATCGAGAAAGGAGGCTCCCGGAAAAGGTCTTAGTTTGGTGGCAGTAGGGTTTTGGTTTATTTGGCTCTGATGCCAAATGCAACCGTATTATTGATTACGTTATGAATTCGTGTACAATAATCTATATAAAGAGCTAGATATTACAATTGACTACCCTCAACTAATGGCAAATATAAAAGGTACAATCTAACTTGTCTAACACCAACAAAGAAAGTGGTTCTCAAATATCATTGATACATACCAAAAAGTCTAGTGTAAACATCAGTCATGTAAAAGGTTGTCCCATGATTCCATTGAAACATTATGACTGACATATATAATCAATATCACGGTAAATAAGTATACAAACCACATAACACTTCTGAATTTTCTCTGAAAAATCAGCTATTTATTCAACCACTCCCCCCCCCCCCGCCCTAATGCCGCAATTAACTATTTCCATAGGTGACCTTTCACGTGTTTGCTCAATGTTTCTTTATACTTTTGACACTATAAATTGAACTCGGCCCATTAATTAATGGGATTTAATTCACCTAGTTAGTCCAGATGCATCCATCTGCTGAGTGGTGATGATTTAGTTTCTGGATTAAATCATTTAGTTGCATGCTGATCCCGTCATACTATAAAAAATTGTACAAACACAAGAGAATATGCACAAAGCAAGGCTAAACTATGTTAAGAGACAGGTAGACCTGTTTAAAAGCATGCATGCAAGCAAGCAATTCTACATATGGTGTTGGGTTAATCTTGATCGGGTCAAGTTACGGGTCATGGGTCTAGTATTTGAGTTATGTTTTGTTTAGAGCATGCAACAAGTTTTTAATTTGAATTAGTCTTAGTAGTTAGCAAGTAGTGAGCATAGATTAAGGGTAGTGGAGTAATGCTACTTGTTTTTAGGAGTTCATGTTTACTTTCTATATAATGTAAGTTTTGAAGTATGAATGAATGCAAGAATTTAAGTATAATCTTGGACCTGAAACCAACAATTAGTATCAGAGCGCGAGGTTAGAAAAAGAGGGTTGTTTTGACAGTCGTTTTTTGAAAGCGAGAGTAGCCCTTGACTGCAGGGTTGAAGAACGAGAAGAAGCAGCAGGTAATCAAGCATATGGAACATTTAAAACTCCAACAAACTTAGAAAGTTGAAAAGGTTACAAATAACAGATATATAAATCTATTACAAAACGACGAGACAAATTTTTAGAAATTTGGCACGCCTAAATTCCAAAATACTGGCCAAATAAAGTTTTGAAACGTAGTTATATAAGTATATAACCCGTCTATGTGTATGTTTAAAAAAACAAAATAGTGCTCACAGTTATGCTTTTCAGCAATAGAGTCAAGAATAAAAATCCAAGCAGCTTAGATTGATAAATCATCTATCTAAACACAACATACACAGTACGTTACTTGGTCATATTATATTAATTTATATATCAAAATCAGACCATCTTATCATCCACGAACTTGAATTTTGCATGCATGGACGAAACTGTTTCAGTTTATATAAAGCCAACCTCTGGGTAACGACCATATTAATTTCTTATACCTTCCAACACCATGTCATCCACAAACCGAACTTCCCTTGCTTGTTTGCTTTTACTCTTCCTCTCAGCTACATTACTTTCACATGCTGCAGCATCGCGCTTGCTCACAGAAAACTCAAGCTATGAAACCCACGAGCAATGGATGGTTCGTTACGGACGCGTGTACAAGGACAATGCTGAGAAAGAACGGCGTTCAAAGATTTATCAAGAGAACGTGCGGTATATTGAGTCATTCAACAATGCGATGAACAAAGGATACAAACTAGCAGTCAATGAGTTTGCAGACCTCACAAATGAAGAGTTCAGGACTACAAGGAACCGGTTCAAGGCTCATGAATGCTCCCCAAAAACCTCTGCTTTCAGGTATGAAAATGTGACAGCAGTTCCAGCATCAATGGATTGGAGAAAGAAAGGTGCAGTAACTCCTGTTAAAGACCAAGGCCAATGTGGTAAGATTATATGTGAATTTATATTGTGATGAAAAGATTGTAAACAAAACCACATTCCATATTTATTGATATTTGTAATTTGTGATGATATGTAGGGTGTTGTTGGGCGTTTTCGGCTGTGGCTGCTATGGAAGGAATAACCCAACTAAAGACGGGTAAACTAGTGTCGCTATCCGAACAAGAGCTCGTGGACTGTGACACTAGTGGTGTAGATCAGGGATGTGAGGGTGGTCTTATGGACGATGCCTTTGATTTCATTGTGAAAAATAAAGGCCTTACTACAGAGAGCAACTACCCGTACCAAGGAGTTGATGGCACCTGCAATAGCAAGGAGGCATCTAACGATGCTGCCACAATTACAGGGCATGAAGATGTTCCTGCTAATAGTGAAAGTGCGTTGTTAAAAGCGGTGGCTAGTCAGCCCGTCTCTGTTGCCATTGATGCTAGTGGGGCCGACTTCCAGTTCTACTCAAGCGGTGTGTTTACAGGAGACTGTGGCACGGAACTTGACCATGGCGTTACTGCAGTTGGCTATGGAACGACATCTGATGGGACCAAGTATTGGTTGGTGAAGAACTCCTGGGGAACAAGCTGGGGTCAAGAGGGGTACATAATGATGCAAAGAGATGTTACGGCTAAAGAAGGCCTTTGTGGCATTGCAATGCAGGCTTCCTACCCCACTGCATGATAAATTATATCTTGTAAATTGTATGTATTTCATGGTATTTTAATACAAAGAAACTTTGAATTATGATAAGCATTTGAATACTAAAATCTTTTAGCATTTATTATATCATCATGAACAGCCCCCTTAAAATAGAAACATGTTGAAAGGCTGAAATTTCGAAAGTTACAAAGTAATCTCCGGAAACAAACAAGAAAGTTCTGTAAAATTATACAGGCTTCCTACCCCACTGCATAAAATATATGTTGTAAATTGTATGTATTTCATGTGAGGTGACAAAATGGGTGGGTTGGATTGGGTTAGTTGTCGGGTCAGGATGGGTTTAGGTCAAGATGGGTTTGGGTCGGAATGGGTTATTTTAAAAAAAGGGTCAGGATGGGTTCGGGTCAGGATGGGTGCGGTTCTAAAATTTACCCTAAACTTAATTGTGATGGGAGCGCGAGTTGGAATGCGTTGAGTGAGCAACTAAAATTAAACTTTAAGCGAGCATCTTCATAACATCTAGAATCATTTGGCAATTTAGCAGCAAAACCAAAACGAGCAATGAAAGTAATCAAAAGAACACTAATGTAAGATAATATCAGAAGATTATAAGGCTCATGCAACCAAAGAAGCCAAAACAACCAAGGGTCTTCCTGCATGCATGCACTGGACGTACAAGGTAGAAGTATTTCGGAAGTTTTACACTCTACATCAGAAAATACTCTAAGTGTAAAATCTTCCGAAGTCAAAGTCCAAATCTTCCGAAGCCAAAGATGAAGTGTTCCGAAACTTCAGAGATAAAGTCTTCTGAAGCCATTTTGCTGTGAAGACTGATTTCTTCCGAAGACAGAGAAGACATGCTTTCTCTGATCTATTTTACATAAAACTGACACACTTTCCGCTGCAACTCTGAAGACTCGCCAACTTATATGAGTTGGTGAAAAGTCCATGCTTTTGTAAACAGTAGAATAAGGTCTTTATATGTAACTTCCTATTTTTGTACCTGTAAACCTTTTTATATTAGAAAAGGATGTGAGCTATGGCATGTCATAGTCACTAGTCAAAAGGCAATCTGCCTTTTGACTCTACATTGATCTTGTTGTCTAGATTAGTGTTTCCAACTGTCTTTCTAAGTATTGACGGTTGTAGGATGTAGTATAAAGTGTCACAGGTCCTTGTAATTCAAATATGCTTTGTAAACACTTGTAATAGAACTTGAGAGCAATATACAACATCCTTGAAAACCATACTTGTTTGTTCTTGTTCTTAGTTTTGTCTTACTACTTACTTGTGTTCTTAGTATCATCATACTCATACCCAGTTCCTCATTTGAACTGTTAAGTGTTCTAAACCTCTCCTCATTGTGAGACTAATTGTATTGACCACCCTTCACACGGTCCTGCAATTGGTATCAGAGCATTTTAGGCTCTTGATTGTAAGATCTCACCATCTTGAATCCTTTCACTCTCACAAAATACATAACATATCAAATGGCAGCTATCACCAAGGCTGACATGGAAACTGGTACTAAGACTAAGTCCCCGCTGATCACTACTGAAGACTTTGACACTTGGTGTCAAAGAATGGAAGACTTCATCAAGTCCCAGGACTCCAGCATGTGGGAGTCAATAGTCTTTGGACCTTATGTACCATCCTCCCCTTCAGCTACTGGTGGTGGTGGTATGATATCCAAGGAAGTGGCTGATTATTCTGTTAAAGACCAGGAGAAAATTGATATTAATCAGAAGGCCATGACCGCCTTCTAAACTGCTCTTCCAAACTCTATCTATAAAGGCTTCAAGAAGTGCAAGACTGCAAAGCAACTGTGGGATGCACTAAAGCAGATGTATGAGGGGTCCAATGAAGCTAAAGAGAACACAAAGGACCTCTTGAAGCAGCAGTTTGAGAACTTCACCTTCAAAGCAGGTGAAACCAAGACTCAACAGTACTTCAGGTATGTTGAGATTGTGGATACTCTTGTTGATGTTGGAGTAACTTTGGAGAACAAGGATATTGTAAGGAAGTTCATGTCCTCTCTTCCTAGACAATCGACATATTATTGCGTGGTCATTAAGAGGACTGAAAATCTCAAGACCCTTACTCTCACTGAGTTGTATGGCATACTCAGTGGCTACCAGATAGAGATGAATATGCAAAATTCATCAGGTAACTCCAGCATCCAACAGAGTTCAGCCTTTCATGTGGTTGAAATGGACTGCAGAGAACCACAACACCACCTTATCTGCTACCCTGAAACCTCTCAGAACGGGCCTTTCATCATGTTCCCGGAGACACCAAGGGAGAGCTACATCCCTAGAAGCCCATTCTAAGAGACAAGTTCTTCTCAAGCTTTTATGTCTTCAGATGAAAGTACAGGAAACTTTCTCTTCACTCTTGAAGACCTGGACTATATCCATCCAGATGATCTAAAGTATATGGAATAGTCTAGCAGATGGCTCTTCTCACTCATATGGCAAATAAGTTCTACAAGAGGAGTGGGAGGAAGTTTCCCAACAATATGTCAAGTGGAAAGTTTGGGTTGGACAAAGGCAAGGTGAAGTGTTACAATTGTAACCAAATGGGACACTTTTCCAGAGAGTGCAAGGCACCTATTTCAAATGGTGGCCAAACACAAGCCAGGCCAAACTACACTGAAGGAGCACACCAGAATGAGAAGCCCAGGCAACATGCTGCAGTTGCTGAAGAAGAAGGCTTTGACTGGAGCTTTCAAGTAGAGGATGCTGCTCCAAACCAAGCACTTATGGCAGACCATGATGAAGCCAAGGTATTGGAACATCTCTGTACACCTGAATGTATTGCTAAAGTCAATAAGTATAGGTCCTATAACTTAGAGATGAGATCAGATCTTGAGTCCTTAAATATCTTAAAAGCTGATTTCAAAGAGCTGAAAATGATTATAAACTAAAAATAGAATATCTAGAGAAAACCATTTCAACTCTAAAGCATGAACACACCAACTACAGGACTCAGATCAAAGATCTCATCACTAAGTTAACTGAATGCCAGCTGAGCTTGTGATCAGCAAAGCCCGGGCAGAAAAACTTATTCTTGAAGAAGAGACCTTCAAGAACATGATATCTTCATCTCTGCATGCACAACTTTGTTATCAAAATAAGCAGGGACTGGGATCTACTGAGATAGCTCCTCCACACACTCTTTTATCTATAAGATCTCCAAGTTGTGGAACTTATGAAGATGAGCTTCCTCTTATAGACCCCGTTGCTGAGGAAGATAGATGGAATAAAGGCCATGGTTACTTGGCCCATGAGCAGGACACTGTGTGTAGACTCATCCTTCACAACAAAATAAGAAGAATGAAATTCAAAAACACATTATTATCAATCCAAAATTGTTGTACAGATAAAAGATTCTTTTGAATTTCTGGAACATGAAGAATATTGGAAAGATTAAGAGTTTTTTTTTATGAAACAATTTTGGATGAACCAATATGAAAAATGCAAAGGGCCTTACAGTTACCAACATGGAGTGAATCATTACCTTGGTAAACTTTAGAGTTGTCAAGACTTGATAAATCTGGAGTAGCATGATTAGTAGCACCTGTATCAGGGAACCAAGTACCGCCTGAAGTGGAGCCAACATCAGAGAAAGTAGTGAAGTTGGCTTGAGGCGTGTGCCGAGATTGATTTGGGCACTGAGATGGTAGATGGCCTATACCGCAATATTTGCAATGACCATACACTGTATTTTGCATGGATGCCCAAGAGAACTAACGAGAGGAGTTATGATCACGGTTCCTATTGTTGAAGCTTCCCCGATTAGTATTGCCTCATGGATTTCCTCGGTTATTGTGAAACAAACGAGACACTTGGTTTGTTTATAGTTGATACTTATGTGACCCGATGGGGTTCGATTGGTACCCTAGTCGGGCTGCAAGCAGTTGTAGACTGCCAAGTTGAGTTTAAACAGTAGTGAGATCTTGTGTAGGAGAGCGGGTATTAGCCATAAAAGCCTAGGGTATTTCATCCGTGGGGGTGGGACCAGAATTGTTGTTGTTGATCATGAAGTCATGATCATGGAGTATTCCATGTAACTCATTGAAAGTGACGGGTGGAGAGCGAGCAACCAAAATTTGAATTTATACCATTATATTCTTCTCGAAGCCCAGAGATAGCAAGCATAACCAGATCTTTATCCTTCATCGATTCACCAATATTGGCTAAGGAGATTGCATATTCATGTGCCCATGTTAAGTAGGCAATCGGGCTTTCATCATTCTTCATTGAAATTCTAAGAAGCTGAGCTTTTTAAATGTACTCACGAGAAGCGGTATTTGGTGCATATGCACGTTCCAGGGCAAGCCACACATCCCTGGAAGTCGTTCCTTGAACTTGCTGGAAACATGCTTCGAGATTGTTGAGGTGGTGAGCATTCGAACGTGTGAATCGTTTGCTATCGAATGCGGGTAACTAGGGTTGTAAGTAGTTGTGGTTCCATTGATTACTGTTTTTAATGGACATGGGATTGAACCATCCAGATAACCAAAAAGGTTATTAGAGATGAGGAACTGTTCAATCATGGCCTTCCAATATCCATAGTTTGTAGGAGATAGGTTGAAAGCAAACTTGTGAGTGTTAAGAGTAGTTTTCTCTATAGTTGTGAAAGCAATGAATTGAGCCTTGTTTATTAGCAACAAGAAGAGGCTATTGGCAGCAGTAGGGTAGTGCAAACAGGAAGTGGCAGTAGGTTTTTAGCAGTAGTATACTATTGGCGGCAGTAGGCTGTTGGCAGCAGTTGTTGATTGCACAAACCAATGGTGATTGGAATCGAGAAAGGAGGCTGCCGGAAAAGGTATTAGTTAGGTGGCAGTAGGGTTTTGGTTTATTTGGCTTTGATACCAAATGCAACCGTATTATTGATTACGTTATGAATTCGTGTACAATAATCTATATAAAGAGCTAGATATTACAATTGACTACCCTCAACTAATGGCAAATATAAAAGGTATAATCTAACTTGTCTAACACCAACAAAGAAAGTGGTTCTCAAATATCTTTGATACATCAAAAAGTCTAGTGTAAACATCAGTCATGTAAAAGGTTGTCCCATGATTCCATTGAAACATTATGACTGACATATATAATCGATATCACGGTAAATAAGTATACAAACCACATAACACTTGTGAATTTTCTCTGAAAAATCAGCTATTTCTTCAACCACCCACCAACCCCCCCCCCACCCCCCCACCCCCCGCCCCAATGCCTCAATTAACTATTTCCATAGGTGACCTTTCAAGTGTTTGCTTAATGTTTCTGATGGTTCTAATCATATTTGTGGCTTAAGATGTTCACAGGTCAAAAGTTGATTAAATGGGTCATGGGTCAGAAAATTGGCTCTATCCAAAATCTATTTTTGGAATTAATAAATTAGTAATTAGGAAATCAATTATAATAAAGTAGTCAAAGCATAAATCAAGCAATTGCTTGATTTAAGCAATCTATTATGATTGTCTTTTATGATAGTAGTTATTTTCTTCCTTATAAATAGATGATAGGAATAAGATGAAAAGTGTACGAAAAGTATTCCTTTGTTCTATTCAATAAAATTATGTGAGTGTGTTTTTATCAATTGTTATTGTGCCATTGTCTAACAAT
This sequence comes from Flaveria sonorensis, assembly GCA_025506505.1. Lineage (NCBI taxonomy): Eukaryota > Viridiplantae > Streptophyta > Magnoliopsida > Asterales > Asteraceae > Flaveria > Flaveria sonorensis. The sequence continues at coordinate 53,740,002 of CM046432.1, read as the reverse complement.
TGGTATCTGAGCCTAGGGCTCGAGAGGCGGAGAAGGCCGTTTTGAGAGTCGGTTTCGAAGAGGCGAGTAGCCCGTCGCTGCAGGGCAAACGCAGCAGGTAACCAGCGTGTTTCGGGACAGCAGGTGGCTGCTTCGGAACTGTTCTACAGCAGAAGACGGAGTTGGCGGAAGCGTGTTTTGGTAGAGACGACGGTGGTGACCTGTGATGAACATCAGCTTTCTATGGCTATTAGTGGTGATGAAATTGGGAGAAAAAGGGCTGTTTTGAGATATTTTTACAGCAGGGGGTGTTGCTGTCGGATTTTGTAATATTTGATCGGTTTGTTTCGTGATAAGAGGAGACCGGCGTACAGGCGCGAGAAGCGGACAGAAAGGATCCGTTAAAGCAGGTGGCTTTGGGTTCGGTTCGTTTGGCAGGTGAAAGAAAATGGTAAAGGCGGTGGCTTTGTTTTCTTAATCGGTGGAGAAGTTCTTTAAACAAGGGTGATTGGGAAAAGATATAAGGTGTAAAGAAAAAAAAAGAAAGATATTGGAGAAACTACGCGGTGTGAACATTATGGCGTTCGAGTTCAAGTCAGGTTGGCTTTGGATGTGACCAGGGAAGAGGTCGTCTATCCATGAAGAGTCAAGACGTTAATGAACGGGGTTTTAACGGGTTGCCATGTGAGATGTTGCAAGTGTGGTGAATTTGATTTGGTTGAATTGAAAAGACTTTGGACGTGATCGGGGTGAAGATCGGGTGTCCGGAAAAAAGTCGAGATTGTTCGAGAAGAAAATGATTTTGCGTTGCCATGAATGAGTGGTGTGAACAAACCATGATTAGGGGGTGAATGATGGTTCTAATCATGTTTGTGGGTTAAGATGTTCACGGGTCAAAAGTTGATTAAATGCGTCATGGTTAAGAAAATTGGATCTATCCAAAATCTATTTTTGGAATTAATAAATTAGTAATTAGGAAGTCAATTATAATAAAGTAGTCAAAGCATAAATCAAGCAATTGCTTGATTTAAGCAATCTATTATAATTCTTTTTTATGATAGTAGTTATTTTCTTCCTTATAAATAAATGGTAGGAATAAGATGAAAAGTGTACCAAAAGTATTCCTTTGTTCTATTCAATAAAATTATGCGAGTGTGTTTTTATCAATTGTTATTGTGCCATTGTCTAACGATTTCTTTATACTTTTGACACTATAAATTGAACTCGGCCCATTAATTAGTGGGATTTAATTCACCTAGTCAGTCCAGATGCATCCATCTGCTGATAGGTTGAAAGCAAACTTGTGAGAGTTGAGAGTAGTTTTCTCTATAGTTGTGAAAGCAATGATTTGAGCCATGTTTATTAGCAACAAGAAGAGGCTATTGGCAGCAGTAGGGTAGTGCAAACAGGAGGCGGCAGTAGGTTTTTAGCAGTAGTATACTATTGGAGGCAGTAGGCTGTTGGCAGCAGTTGTTGATTGCACAAACCAATGGTCATCGGAATCGAGAAAGGAGGCTCCCGGAAAAGGTCTTAGTTTGGTGGCAGTAGGGTTTTGGTTTATTTGGCTCTGATGCCAAATGCAACCGTATTATTGATTACGTTATGAATTCGTGTACAATAATCTATATAAAGAGCTAGATATTACAATTGACTACCCTCAACTAATGGCAAATATAAAAGGTACAATCTAACTTGTCTAACACCAACAAAGAAAGTGGTTCTCAAATATCATTGATACATACCAAAAAGTCTAGTGTAAACATCAGTCATGTAAAAGGTTGTCCCATGATTCCATTGAAACATTATGACTGACATATATAATCAATATCACGGTAAATAAGTATACAAACCACATAACACTTCTGAATTTTCTCTGAAAAATCAGCTATTTATTCAACCACTCCCCCCCCCCCCCCCGCCCTAATGCCGCAATTAACTATTTCCATAGGTGACCTTTCACGTGTTTGCTCAATGTTTCTTTATACTTTTGACACTATAAATTGAACTCGGCCCATTAATTAATGGGATTTAATTCACCTAGTTAGTCCAGATGCATCCATCTGCTGAGTGGTGATGATTTAGTTTCTGGATTAAATCATTTAGTTGCATGCTGATCCCGTCATACTATAAAAAATTGTACAAACACAAGAGAATATGCACAAAGCAAGGCTAAACTATGTTAAGAGACAGGTAGACCTGTTTAAAAGCATGCATGCAAGCAAGCAATTCTACATATGGTGTTGGGTTAATCTTGATCGGGTCAAGTTACGGGTCATGGGTCTAGTATTTGAGTTATGTTTTGTTTAGAGCATGCAACAAGTTTTTAATTTGAATTAGTCTTAGTAGTTAGCAAGTAGTGAGCATAGATTAAGGGTAGTGGAGTAATGCTACTTGTTTTTAGGAGTTCATGTTTACTTTCTATATAATGTAAGTTTTGAAGTATGAATGAATGCAAGAATTTAAGTATAATCTTGGACCTGAAACCAACAATTAGTATCAGAGCGCGAGGTTAGAAAAAGAGGCTTGTTTTGACAGTCGTTTTTTGAAAGCGAGAGTAGCCCTTGACTGCAAGGTTGAAGAACGAGGTGGCTGTTTTGAGAGTCGGTTTCGAAGAGGCGAGTAGCCCGTCGCTGCTGGGCAAACGCAGCAGGTAACCAACGTGTTTCGAGACAGCAGGTGGCTGCTTCGGAACTGTTCTACAGCAGAAGACGGAGTTGGCGGAAGCGTGTTTTGGTAGAGACGACGGTGGTGACCTGTGATGAACATCAGCTTTCTGTGGCTATTAGTGGTGATGAAATTAGGAGAAAAAGGGCTGTTTTGAGATATTTTTACAGCAGGGAGTGTTGCTGTCGGATTTTGTAATATTTGATCGGTTTGTTTCGTGATAAGAGGAGACCGGCGTACAGGCGCGAGAAGCGGACAGAAAGGATCCGTTAAAGCAGGTGGCTTTGGGTTCGGTTCGTTTGGCAGGTGAAAGAAAATGGTAAAGGCGGTGGCTTTGTTTTCTTAATCGGTGGAGAAGTTCTTTAAACAAGGGTGATTGGGAAAAGATATAAGGTGTAAAGAAAAAAAAAGAAAGATATTGGAGAAACTACGCGGTGTGAACATTATGGCGTTCGAGTTCAAGTCAGGTTGGCTTTGGATGTGACCGGGGAAGAGGTCGTCTATCCATGAAGAGTCAAGACGTTAATGAACGGGGTTTTAACGGGTTGCCATGTGAGATGTTGCAAGTGTGGTGAATTTGATTTGGTTGAATTGAAAAGACTTTGGACGTGATCGGGGTGAAGATCGGGTGTCCGGAAAAAAGTCGAGATTGTTCGAGAAGAAAATGATTTTGCGTTGCCATGAATGAGTGGTGTGAACAAACCATGATTAGGGGGTGAATGATGGTTCTAATCATGTTTGTGGGTTAAGATGTTCACGGGTCAAAAGTTGATTAAATGCGTCATGGGTAAGAAAATTGGATCTATCCAAAATCTATTTTTGGAATTAATAAATTAGTAATTAGGCAATCAATTATAATAAAGTAGTCAAAGCATAAATCAAGCAATTGCTTGATTTAAGCAATCTATTATAATTCTCTTTTATGATAGTAGTTATTTTCTTCCTTATAAATAGATGGTAAGAATAAGATGAAAAGTGTACCAAAAGTATTCCTTTGTTCTATTCAATAAAATTATGCGTGTGTGTTTTTATCAATTGTTATTGTGCCGTTGTCTAAGAGTTTCTTTATACTTTTGACACTATAAATTGAACTCGGCCCATTAATTAGTGGGATTTAATTCACCTAGTCAGTCCAGATGCATCCATCTGCTGAGTGGTGATGATTTAGTTTCTGGATTAAATCATTTAGTTGCATGCTGATCCCGTCGTACTTTAAAAAATTGTACAAACACAAGAGAATATGCACAAAGCAAGGCTAAACTATGATAAGAGACAGGCTGACCTGTTTAAAAGCATGCATGCAAGCAACTCTGCCTATGGTGTTGGGTTAATCTTGATCGGGTCAAGTTACGGGTCATGGGTCTAGTATTTGAGTTATGTTTTGTTTAGAGCATGCAACAAGTTTTTTAATTTGAATTAGTCTTAGTAGTTAGCAAGTAGTGAGCATAGATTAAGGGTAGTGGAGTAATGCTACTTGTTTTTAGGAGTTCATGTTTACTTTCTATATAATGTAAGTTTTGAAGTATGAATGAATGCAAGAATTTAAGTATAATCTTGGACCTGAAACCAACAATTAGTATCAGAGCGTAAGGTTAGAAAAAGAGGGTTGTTTTGAGAGTTGTTTTTTGAAAACGGGAGTAGCCCTTGACTGCAGGGTTGAAGAACGAGAAGAAGCAGCAGGTAATCAAGCATATGGAACATTTAAAACTCCAACAAACTTAGAAAGTTGAAAAGGTTACAAATAACAGATATATAAATCTATTACAAAACGACGGGACAAATTTTTAGAAATTTGGCACGCCTAAATTCCAAAATACTGGCCAAATAAAGTTTTGAAACGTAGTTATATAAGTATATAACCCGTCTATGTGTATGTTTAAAAAAACAAAATAGTGCTCACAGTTATGCTTTTCAGCAATAGAGTCAAGAATAAAAATCCAAGCAGCTTAGATTGATAAATCATCTATCTAAACACAACATACACAGTACGTTACTTGGTCATATTATATTAATTTATATATCAAAATCAGACCATCTTATCATCCACGAACTTGAATTTTGCATGCATGGACGAAACTGTTTCAGTTTATATAAAGCCAACCTCTGGGTAACGACCATATTAATTTCTTATACCTTCCAACACCATGTCATCCACAAACCGAACTTCCCTTGCTTGTTTGCTTTTACTCTTCCTCTCAGCTACATTACTTTCACATGCTGCAGCATCGCGCTTGCTCACAGAAAACTCAAGCTATGAAACCCACGAGCAATGGATGGTTCGTTACGGACGCGTGTACAAGGACAATGCTGAGAAAGAACGGCGTTCAAAGATTTATCAAGAGAACGTGCGGTATATTGAGTCATTCAACAATGCGATGAACAAAGGATACAAACTAGCAGTCAATGAGTTTGCAGACCTCACAAATGAAGAGTTCAGGACTACAAGGAACCGGTTCAAGGCTCATGAATGCTCCCCAAAAACCTCTGCTTTCAGGTATGAAAATGTGACAGCAGTTCCAGCATCAATGGATTGGAGAAAGAAAGGTGCAGTAACTCCTGTTAAAGACCAAGGCCAATGTGGTAAGATTATATGTGAATTTATATTGTGATGAAAAGATTGTAAACAAAACCACATTCCATATTTATTGATATTTGTAATTTGTGATGATATGTAGGGTGTTGTTGGGCGTTTTCGGCTGTGGCTGCTATGGAAGGAATAACCCAACTAAAGACGGGTAAACTAGTGTCGCTATCCGAACAAGAGCTCGTGGACTGTGACACTAGTGGTGTAGATCAGGGATGTGAGGGTGGTCTTATGGACGATGCCTTTGATTTCATTGTGAAAAATAAAGGCCTTACTACAGAGAGCAACTACCCGTACCAAGGAGTTGATGGCACCTGCAATAGCAAGGAGGCATCTAACGATGCTGCCACAATTACAGGGCATGAAGATGTTCCTGCTAATAGTGAAAGTGCGTTGTTAAAAGCGGTGGCTAGTCAGCCCGTCTCTGTTGCCATTGATGCTAGTGGGGCCGACTTCCAGTTCTACTCAAGCGGTGTGTTTACAGGAGACTGTGGCACGGAACTTGACCATGGCGTTACTGCAGTTGGCTATGGAACGACATCTGATGGGACCAAGTATTGGTTGGTGAAGAACTCCTGGGGAACAAGCTGGGGTCAAGAGGGGTACATAATGATGCAAAGAGATGTTACGGCTAAAGAAGGCCTTTGTGGCATTGCAATGCAGGCTTCCTACCCCACTGCATGATAAATTATATCTTGTAAATTGTATGTATTTCATGGTATTTTAATACAAAGAAACTTTGAATTATGATAAGCATTTGAATACTAAAATCTTTTAGCATTTATTATATCATCATGAACAGCCCCCTTAAAATAGAAACATGTTGAAAGGCTGAAATTTCGAAAGTTACAAAGTAATCTCCGGAAACAAACAAGAAAGTTCTGTAAAATTATACAGGCTTCCTACCCCACTGCATAAAATATATGTTGTAAATTGTATGTATTTCATGTGAGGTGGCAAAATTTGGATTGGGTTAGTTGTCGGGTCAGGATGGGTTTAGGTCAAGATGGGTTTGGGTCGGAATGGGTTATTTTAAAAAAAGGGTCAGGATGGGTTCGGGTCAGGATGGGTGCGGTTCTAAAATTTACCCTAAACTTAATTGTGATGGGAGCGCGAGTTGGAATGCGTTGAGTGAGCAACTAAATTAAACTTTAAGCGAGCATCTTCATAACATCTAGAATCATTTGGCAATTTAGCAGCAAAACCAAAACGAGCAATGAAAGTAATCAAAAGAACACTAATGTAAGATAATATCAGAAGATTATAAGGCTCATGCAACCAAAGAAGCCAAAACAACCAAGGGTCTTCCTGCATGCATGCACTGGACGTACAAGGTAGAAGTATTTCGGAAGTTTTACACTCTACATCAGAAAATACTCTAAGTGTAAAATCTTCCGAAGTCAAAGTCCAAATCTTCCGAAGCCAAAGATGAAGTGTTCCGAAACTTCAGAGATATAGTCTTCCGAAGCCATTTTGCTGTGAAGACTGATTTCTTCCGAAGACAGAGAAGACATGCTTTCTCTGATCTACTTTACATAAAACTGATTCACTTTCCGCTGCAACTCTGAAGACTCGCCAACTTGTATGAGTTGGTGAAAAGTCCATGCTTTTGTAAACAGTAGAATAAGGTCTTTGTATGTAACTTCCTACTTTTGTACCTGTAAACCTTTTTATATTAGAAAAGGATGTGAGCTATGGCATGTCATAGTCACTAGTCAAAAGGCAATCTGCCTTTTGACTCTACATTGATCTTGTTGTCTAGATTAGTGTTTCCAACTGTCTTTCTAAGTATTGACGGTTGTAGGATGTAGTATAAAGTGTCACAGGTCCTTGTAATTCAAATATGCTTTGTAAACACTTGTAATAGAACTTGAGAGCAATATACAACATCCTTGAAAACCATACTTGTTTGTTCTTGTTCTTAGTTTTGTCTCACTACTTACTTGTGTTCTTAGTATCATCATACTCATACCCAGTTCCTCATTTGAACTGTTAAGTGTTCTAAACCTCTCCTCATTGTGAGACAAATTGTATTGACAACCCTTCACACGGTCCTGCAATTGGTATCAGAGCATTTTAGGCTCTTGATTATAAGATCTCACCATCTTGAATCCTTTCACTCTCACAAAATACTTAACATATCAAATGACAGCTATCACCAAAGCTGACATGGAAACTGGTACTAAGACTAAGTCCCCGCTGATCACTCCTGAAGACTTTGACACTTGGTGTCAAAGAATGGAAGACTTCATCAAGTCCCAGGACTCCAGCATGTGGGGGTCAATAGTCTTTGGACCTTATGTACCATCCTCCCCTTTAGCTGCTGGTGGTGGTGGTATGATACCCAAGGAAGTGGCTGATTATTCTGTTAAAGACCGGGAGAAAATTGATATTAATCAGAAGGCCATGACCGCCTTCCAAACTGCTCTTCCAAACTCTATCTATAGAGGCTTCAAGAAGTGCAAGACTGCAAAGCAACTGTGGGATGCACTGAAGCAGATGTATGAGGGGTCCAATGAAGCTATAGAGAACACAAAGGACCTCTTGAAGCAGCAGTTTGAGAACTTCACCTTCAAAGCAGGTGAAACCAAGACTCAACAGTACTTCAGGTATGTTGAGATTGTGGATACTCTTGTTGATGTTGAAGTAACTTTCGAGAACAGGGATATTGTAAGGAAGTTCATGTCCTCTCTTCCAAGACAATCGACACATTATTACGTGGTCATTAAGAGGACTGAAAACCTCAAGACCCTTACTCTCACTGAGTTGTATGGCATACTCAGTGGCTACCAGATGGAGATGAATATGCAAAATTCATCAGGTAACTCCAGCATCCAACAGAGTTCAGCCTTTCATGTGGTTGAAATGGACTGCAGAGAACCACAGCACCACCTTATCTGCTACCCTGAAACCTCACAGAAAGGGCCTTTCATCATGTTCCCGGAGACACCAAGGGAGAGCTACATCCCTGGAAGCCCATTCTAGGAGACAAGTTCTTCTCAAGCTTTTATGTCTTAAGATGAAAGTACAGGCAACTTTCTCTTCACTCTTGAAGACCTGGACTGTATCCATCCAGATGATCTAAAGTATATGGAATAGTCTAGCAGATGGCTCTTCTCACTCATATGGCAAAGAAGTTCTACAAGAGGAGTGGGAGGAAGTTTCCCAACAATATGTCAAGTGGAAAGTTTGGGCTAGACAAAGGCAAGGTGAAGTGTTACAATTGTAACCAAATAGGACACTTTGCCAGAGAGTGCAAGGCACCTAAGTCAAATGGTGGCCAAACACAAGCCAGGCCAAACTACACTGAAGGAGCACACCAGAATGAGAAGCCCAGGCAACATGCTGCAGTTGCTAAAGAAGAAGGCTTTGACTGGAGCTTTCAAGTAGAGGATGCTGCTCCAAACCAAGCACTTATGGCAAACCATGATGAAGCCAAGGTATTGGAACATCTCTGTACACCTGAATGTATTGCTAAAGTCAATAAGTATAGGTCCTATAACTTAGAGATGAGATCAGATCTTGAGTCCTTAAATATCTTAAAAGCTGATTTCAAAAGAGCTGAAAATGATTATAAACTAAAAATAGAAGATCTAGAGAAAACCATTTCAACTCTAAAGCTAAACACACCAACTACAGGACTCAGATCAAAGATCTCATCACTAAGTTAACTGAATGCCAGCTGAGCTTGTGATCAGCAAAGCCCGGGCAGAAAAACTTATTCTTGAAGAAGAGACCTTCAAGAACATGATATCCTCATCTCTGCATTCACAACTTTGTTATCAAAATAAGCAGGGACTGGGATCTACTGAGATAGCTCCTCCACACACTCTTTTATCTGTAAGATCTCCAAGTTTTGGAACTTATGAAGATGAGCTTCCTCTTATAGACCCCGTTGCTGAGGAAGATAGATGGAATAAAGGCCATGGTTACTTGGGCCCATGAGCAGGATACTGTGTGTAGACTCATCCTTCACAACAAAATAAGAAGAATGAAATTCAAAAACATATTATTATTAATGCAAAATTATTGTACAGATAAAAGATTCTTTTGAATTTCTGGGACATGAAGAATATTGGAAAGATTAAGAGTTTTTTTTATGAAACAATTTTGGATGAACCAATATGAAAAATGCGAAGGGCCTTACAGTTACCAACATGGAGTGAATCATTACCTTGGTAAACTTTAGAGTTGTCAAGACTTGATAAATCTGGAGTAGCATGATTAGTAGCACCTGTATCAGGGAACCAAGTACTGCCTGAAATGGAGCCAACATCAGAGAAAGTAGTGAAGTTGGCTTGAGGCGTGTGTCGAGATTGATTTGGGCACTGAGATGGTAGATGGCCTATACCCCAATATTTGCAATGACCATACACTGTATTTTGCATGGATGCCCAAGATAACTAACGAGAGGTGTTATGATCACGGTTCCTATTGTTGAAGCTTCCCCGATTAGTATTACCTCATGGATTTCCTCGGTTATTGTGAAACAAACGAGACACTTGGTTTGCTTGTAGTTGATACTTATATGACCCGATGGGGTTCGATTGGTACCCTAGTTGGGCTGCAAGCAGTTGTAGGCTGCCAAGTTGAGTTTAAACAGTAGTGAGATCTTGTGTAGGAGAGCGGATATTGGCCATAAAAACCTAGGGTATTGCATCCGTGGGGGTGGGAGCAGAATTGTTGTTGTTGATCATGAAGTCATGATCATGGAGTATTCCATGTAACTCATTGAAAGTGACGGGTGGAGACCGAGCAACCAAAATTTGAATTTATACCATTATATTCTTCTCGAAGCCCAGAGATAGCAAGCATAACCAGATCTTTATCCTTCATCGATTCACCAATATTGGCTAGGGAGATTGCATATTCATGTGCCCATGTTAAGTAGGCAATCGGGCTTTCATCATTCTTCATTGAAATTCTAAGAAGCTGAGTTTTTTAAATGTACTCACGAGAAGCGGTATTTGGTGCATATACACGTTCCAGGGCAAGCCACACATCCCTGGAAGTCGTTCCTTGAACTTGCTGGAAACATGCTTCGAGATTGTAGAGGTGGTGAGCATTCGAACGTGTGAATCGTTTGCTATCGAATGCGGGTAACTAGGGTTGTAAGTAGTTGTGGTTCCATTGATTACTGTTTTTAATAGACATGGGATTGAACCATCCAGATAACCAAAAAGGTTGTTGGAGATGAGGAACGGTTCAATCATGGCCTTCCAATATCCATAGTTTGTAGAAGATAGGTTGAAAGCAAACTTGTGAGTGTTAAGAGTAGTTTTCTCTATAGTTGTGAAAGCAATGAATTGAGCCTTGTTTATTAGCAACAAGAAGAGGCTATTGGCAGCAGTAGGGTAGTGCAAACAGGAAGTGGCAGTAGGTTTTTAGCAGTAGTATACTATTGGCGGCAGTAGGCTGTTGGCAGCAGTTGTTGATTGCAAAAACCAATGGTGATCGGAATCGAGAAAGGAGGCTGCCGGAAAAGGTATTAGTTAGGTGGCAGTAGGGTTTTGGTTTATTTGGCTTTGATACCAAATGCAACCGTATTATTGATTACGTTATGAATTCGTGTACAATAATCTATATAAAGAGCTAGATATTACAATTGACTACCCTCAACTAATGGCAAATATAAAAGGTATAATCTAACTTGTCTAACTCCAACAAAGAAAGTGGTTCTCAAATATCTTTGATACATAAAAAAGTCTAGTGTAAACATCAGTCATGTAAAAGGTTGTCCCATGATTCCATTGAAACATTATGACAGACATATATAATCGATATCACGGTAAATAAGTATACAAACCACATAACACTTGTGAATTTTCTTCGAAAAATCAGCTATTTCTTCAACCACCCACCCACCCCCCACCCCCCACCCCCCGCCCTAATGCCGCAATTAACTATTTCCATAGGTGACCTTTCAAGTGTTTGCTTAATGTTTCTATGGTTCTAATCATATTTGTGGCTTAAGATGTTCACAGGTCAAAAGTTGATTAAATGGGTCATGGGTCAGAAAATTGGCTCTATCTAAAATCTATTTTTGGAATTAATAAATTAGTAATTAGGCAATCAATTATAATAAAGTAGTCAAAGCATAAATCAAGCAATTGCTTGATTTAAGCAATCTATTATGATTCTCTTTTATGATAGTAGTTATTTTCTTCCTTATAAATAGATGATAGGAATAAGATGAAAAGTATACGAAAAGTATTCCTTTGTTTTATTCAATAAAATTATGTGATTGTGTTTTTATCAATTGTTATTGTGCCATTGTCTAACAATTGGTATCTGAGCCTAGGGCTCGAGAGGCGGAGAAGGCCGTTTTGAGAGTCGGTTTCGAAGAGGCGAGTAGCCCGTCGCTGCTGGGCAAACGCAGCAGGTAACCAACGTGTTTCGAGACAGCAGGTGGCTGCTTCGGAACTGTTCTACAGCAGAAGACGGAGTTGGCGGAAGCGTGTTTTGGTAGAGACGACGGTGGTGACCTGTGATGAACATCAGCTTTCTGTGGCTATTAGTGGTGATGAAATTAGGAGAAAAAGGGCTGTTTTGAGATATTTTTACAGCAGGGAGTGTTGCTGTCGGATTTTGTAATATTTGATCGGTTTGTTTCGTGATAAGAGGAGACCGGCGTACAGGCGCGAGAAGCGGACAGAAAGGATCCGTTAAAGCAGGTGGCTTTGGGTTCGGTTCGTTTGGCAGGTGAAAGAAAATGGTAAAGGCGGTGGCTTTGTTTTCTTAATCGGTGGAGAAGTTCTTTAAACAAGGGTGATTGGGAAAAGATATAAGGTGTAAAGAAAAAAAAAGAAAGATATTGGAGAAACTACGCGGTGTGAACATTATGGCGTTCGAGTTCAAGTCAGGTTGGCTTTGGATGTGACCGGGGAAGAGGTCGTCTATCCATGAAGAGTCAAGACGTTAATGAACGGGGTTTTAACGGGTTGCCATGTGAGATGTTGCAAGTGTGGTGAATTTGATTTGGTTGAATTGAAAAGACTTTGGACGTGATCGGGGTGAAGATCGGGTGTCCGGAAAAAAGTCGAGATTGTTCGAGAAGAAAATGATTTTGCGTTGCCATGAATGAGTGGTGTGAACAAACCATGATTAGGGGGTGAATGATGGTTCTAATCATGTTTGTGGGTTAAGATGTTCACGGGTCAAAAGTTGATTAAATGCGTCATGGGTAAGAAAATTGGATCTATCCAAAATCTATTTTTGGAATTAATAAATTAGTAATTAGGCAATCAATTATAATAAAGTAGTCAAAGCATAAATCAAGCAATTGCTTGATTTAAGCAATCTATTATAATTCTCTTTTATGATAGTAGTTATTTTCTTCCTTATAAATAGATGGTAAGAATAAGATGAAAAGTGTACCAAAAGTATTCCTTTGTTCTATTCAATAAAATTATGCGTGTGTGTTTTTATCAATTGTTATTGTGCCGTTGTCTAAGAGTTTCTTTATACTTTTGACACTATAAATTGAACTCGGCCCATTAATTAGTGGGATTTAATTCACCTAGTCAGTCCAGATGCATCCATCTGCTGAGTGGTGATGATTTAGTTTCTGGATTAAATCATTTAGTTGCATGCTGATCCCGTCATACTTTAAAAAATTGTACAAACACAAGAGAATATGCACAAAGCAAGGCTAAACTATGATAAGAGACAGGCTGGCCTGTTTAAAAGCATGCATGCAAGCAACTCTGCCTATGGTGTTGGGTTAATCTTGATCGGGTCAAGTTACGGGTCATGGGTCTAGTATTTGAGTTATGTTTTGTTTAGAGCATGCAACAAGTTTTTTAATTTGAATTAGTCTTAGTAGTTAGCAAGTAGTGAGCATAGATTAAGGGTAGTGGAGTAATGCTACTTGTTTTTAGGAGTTCATGTTTACTTTCTATATAATGTAAGTTTTGAAGTATGAATGAATGCAAGAATTTAAGTATAATCTTGGACCTGAAACCAACAATTAGTATCAGAGCGTAAGGTTAGAAAAAGAGGGTTGTTTTGAGAGTTGTTTTTTGAAAACGGGAGTAGCCCTTGACTGCAGGGTTGAAGAACGAGAAGAAGCAGCAGGTAATCAAGCATATGGAACATTTAAAACTCCAACAAACGTAGAAAGTTGAAAAGGTTACAGATAACAGATATATAAATCTATTACAAAACGGCTGGACAAATTTTTAGAAATTTGGCACGCCTACATTCCAAAATACTGGCCAAATAAAGTTTTGAAACGTAGTTATATAAGTATACAACCCGTCTATGTGTATGTTTAAAAAAACAAATTAGTGCTCACAGTTATGCTTTTCAGCAATAGAGTCAAGAATAAAAATCCAAGCAGCTTAAATTGATAAATCATCTATCTAAACACAACATACACAGTACGTTACTTGGTCATATTATATTAATTTATATATCAAAATCAGACCATCTTATCTTCCACGAACTTGAATTTTGCATGCATGGACGAAACTGTTTCAGTTTATATAAAGCCAACCTCTGGGTAACGACTTCATTCCAGCTCAATCGTTTTATCTTCTTTCTTATACCTTCCAACACCATGTCATCCACAAACCGAACTTCCCTTGCTTGTTTGCTTTTACTCTTCCTCTCAGCTACATTACTTTCACATGCTGCAGCATCGCGCTTGCTCACAGAAAACTCAAGCTATGAAACCCACGAGCAATGGATGGTTCGTTACGGACGCGTGTACAAGGACAATGCTGAGAAAGAACGGCGTTCAAAGATTTATCAAGAGAACGTGCGGTATATTGAGTCATTCAACAATGCGATGAACAAAGGATACAAACTAGCAGTCAATGAGTTTGCAGACCTCACAAATGAAGAGTTCAGGACTACAAGGAACCGGTTCAAGGCTCATGAATGCTCCCCAAAAACCTCTGCTTTCAGGTATGAAAATGTGACAGCAGTTCCAGCATCAATGGATTGGAGAAAGAAAGGTGCAGTAACTCCTGTTAAAGACCAAGGCCAATGTGGTAAGATTATATGTGAATTTATATTGTGATGAAAAGATTGTAAACAAAACCACATTCCATATTTATTGATATTTGTAATTTGTGATGATATGTAGGGTGTTGTTGGGCGTTTTCGGCTGTGGCTGCTATGGAAGGAATAACCCAACTAAAGACGGGTAAACTAGTGTCGCTATCCGAACAAGAGCTCGTGGACTGTGACACTAGTGGTGTAGATCAGGGATGTGAGGGTGGTCTTATGGACGATGCCTTTGATTTCATTGTGAAAAATAAAGGCCTTACTACAGAGAGCAACTACCCGTACCAAGGAGTTGATGGCACCTGCAATAGCAAGGAGGCATCTAACGATGCTGCCACAATTACAGGGCATGAAGATGTTCCTGCTAATAGTGAAAGTGCGTTGTTAAAAGCGGTGGCTAGTCAGCCCGTCTCTGTTGCCATTGATGCTAGTGGGGCCGACTTCCAGTTCTACTCAAGCGGTGTGTTTACAGGAGACTGTGGCACGGAACTTGACCATGGCGTTACTGCAGTTGGCTATGGAACGACATCTGATGGGACCAAGTATTGGTTGGTGAAGAACTCCTGGGGAACAAGCTGGGGTCAAGAGGGGTACATAATGATGCAAAGAGATGTTACGGCTAAAGAAGGCCTTTGTGGCATTGCAATGCAGGCTTCCTACCCCACTGCATGATAAATTATATCTTGTAAATTGTATGTATTTCATGGTATTTTAATACAAAGAAACTTTGAATTATGATAAGCATTTGAATACTAAAATCTTTTAGCATTTATTATATCATCATGAACAGCCCCCTTAAAATAGAAACATGTTGAAAGGCTGAAATTTCGAAAGTTACAAAGTAATCTCCGGAAACAAACAACAAAGTTCTGTAAAATTATACAGGCTTCCTACCCCACTGCATAAAATATATGTTGTAAATTGTATGTATTTCATGTGAGGTGGCAAAATGGGTGGGTTGGATTGGGTTAGTTGTCGGGTCAGGATGGGTTTAGGTCAAGATGGGTTTGGGTCGGAATGGGTTATTTTAAAAAAAGGGTCAGGATGGGTTCGGGTCAGGATGGGTGCGGTTCTAAAATTTACCCTAAACTTAATTGTGATGGGAGCGCGAGTTGGAATGCGTTGAGTGAGCAACTAAAATTAAACTTTAAGCGAGCATCCTCATAACATCTAGAATCATTTAGCAATTTAGCAGCAAAACCAAAACGAGCAATGAAAGTAATCAAAAGAACACCGACAATTATACAAATATATTTATGACACAAATCACAAACCATGAACATAAATCACTTGAACTTAAAACAAGAGGGAGACAACCAAATGCAAGTTATGATAAGCATTTAAATACTAAAATTATTGTATATATGACAACTTTAATCTGCGATTCTGTTCAGTTTTGAGGCTAAGTTAGAAAATTATATGATTAAAGTGAAGAATTGGATAAAGCAAAAAATAAAAAAATAAAAAAATAACTTCTTTTATACAATGATCCTACTTATATCCCTCAAAATGACCACATCAATGTAAACACAGGACCAAGCGTATAACAAAAACCATTCGATTAAGGAAAAATACTAACTTCAGGCCACATGAGTGCTAGACACCCTTAGGGTTGTTATTTTGGCTGTTAATCCTCTTAGCTTTGTTACTACCAAGACTCTCACTACAAGAAAAACATCCTATCGCGACCAAGTTTATGGCGACGACACGATGTTATCGCTACAGGTCACCCTATGGCGACGACACATGTCGTCGCCATAGGGTCACTATAATTTTTGGCTATTCTAGCTCTATGGCGACGCGTCGCCATAGGTCAAAATATTTTTTTTTCTTTTTCTTTCCCTCGAAATAACTAGGAGGGAAATAGTCCCGCCATTATGAAAACCCTATGGCGACGACATGTCGTCGCCATAGGTCAAAACATTTTTTTTCTTTTCTTTTTCCCGAAATAAGTAGGAGGGAAATATTCCCGTCATTATGAAAACTCTATGGCGACGACATCGCCATAAAGTTTTATGATTTTCTTAAATTGATATTAATAAAAGTAATAATTATAATAATAATAATAATAATAATAATAATAATAATAATAATAATAATAATAATAATAAATGTTATTATTATTATTATTATTTATGAAAACTCTATGGCGACGACATCACCATAAAGTTTTATGATTTTCTTAAATTGATATTAATAAAAGTAATAATTATAATTAATAATAATAATAATAATTAATAATAATAATAATAATAATATTATTATTATTATTATTATTAATTTATGTACATGTTATTATTATTGTTATTATAAGTAATACTATTATTGTTATTATAAGTAATAATAATATTCATAATATAATAAATATTATTATTTAATTAACCGTGTGTATGTTTGTATTATTTTCTTAAATAAATATTATATGCTTTTAATTTATTTTGTAAATGGAACAAAATCTTATTAGATGTGAATTTTTGAAAGAAAGATAAAGATAAGTTAGGACTACTATTTTTTTAATATAAGATGAATCTCAGTGGTATAATGTGGATTAATAATTGATGAAGTTTAAGATTGTATTTCAATTTTGACTAAATGATATATGTTCAATCATCTAGTAATTTAGTTTTAGTTAAAAGAAGAAAAAAACTAATTTCATATGTTGTGATAATTATAATTATTAACAATTAGTGTCAATCATGGTCAAATATGTTCGATTATAATAGTTAGAATCGATCGAATATGTCAAAGTTTAGCTATGATCGAGTTATAAATATCAGTGTTAAATTATATACATTAAAGGTAATTTACGAGATATTATGATTGTTAAGGATAAGTTAAGTTTGTTTATATTTAGTTATCATAAATGAGTGTTAAACAAGGTCAAATATGTTCGGTTATGATGGTTGGGGTTGATTACATTCGTCAAAGTTTAGCTTTGATCCAATTATGATCATTGGTGTTAAATTAAACACGATGTTGGTAATTTACAGGAAATTATCCTTATTAATGGTAATTTAAATTTGTTTATGCTTAGTTATCATCAATGAGCATCAAGAAAGGTCAAATATGTTCGGTTATGATGATTAGGGTCGATCAAATACATTAAAGGTTAGCTATGATGAAATTACGATGATTAGTGTTAAATTATACAATTCGATGGTAATTTATGGGAAATGATGCTTATTAACGGTAAGTTATTTTTATTTACGCTTAACTATTATCAATGAGTGTTAACAAGGCCAAATATATATATTGTAAGTTAATGTTTTAAATATATCTTTTAATTGAATATATTTTAAATGTTACTAATTTTTTAATTTTTTATATCAATATAGCATCAGCTAAAAAAACGATCAAAATGAAGAAATCTAAATTTATATGAGAAATGGGCTGCAAACAACAGCCAACCACTTCCTGTGCTATTTGATCATACAAGAAAACAGTATAAAGCTATTGGAGAAAATAGTCAATTATTTGTTCGAGCTTTATCCAATCATATTTTCACATTTCCTTTTCATTATCCTACTTGGGATAAAGTTTCTGATACGTTTAAGATATCCTTGTTCAATTTTCTGGAGGCAAGTATTTATGTAGTGTTTTATTTGTAATTTGATAATCATAACTTTTATATGTTTCTAATTATTTTATTTTGCAGGAATATTTTGATCTAGAAGCTCATCGTTACTCAGACCACTGGCAAGGTATACAACTTGGAATCTATATGGATTGCCAACATGCTTTTAGAGACAGAAGATATAACATGAAACAACATTTCTTAAGTCAAGGAGGCTATGACAATATTGAGCAGGCTATCAATAATCCATCTGAAGGTCAAAGTCAAGAGTCATGGGAGCAGGTGGTTAAGTTGTTATCAAGTGAACAACATAAACGTCTTTCTCAACAAGGCTTAACGAATAGAGCTAAATAGCTCTATCCAAGTCTGCATGGTAGTCAGTCATATGCTCAAAGGCGATATCTTCAGGTAAGAAAACATATATTATACATCCTATGTATTATTAATTCTTTTCAAATATTATGAATATTGTTTTTAATGTTTTTAGAAGCAACAAACTGGGACCCCAAGTCACATCGAAACGTGGAGGAGGGCGCATTACAGTAAAGGTTCACGATGGGTCAACCAGAGGGCAAAAGAAGATTGGGTAAGTTTAATATGTTAAGTATGCTATTATCATATGTTCATATGTTTATAATATATCGGGTTTGGTGATTTTGACCAGATATGGTCTATATGCTATCCATATTTGAGAATTGTTGGTTTTGATGAGTTGTTAAGTTATATGTTGAAACTTGGGAAGTTTATGTTAGTTGTGCTTATAAATTTAAAAAACATGGTCTATATGGTATCAATATTTGAAAATCATTGGTTTTGAGAAGTTGTTAGTTTATATATTGAAACTTGGGAATTTTATGGTATTGTGCTTATGATTAAACAACATGGTTTTTTTTCCATTTTATAATAGTTATACTCTCGAAATTTCATAAGAATCTTAATACCGTTTCATTTTAATTCTCTATAATTGCAGGCAAAAATTGAAAATCAATACGCCCAAATGTAAATGGAGGCAGGTGAGTTGCCTGTTAATGAGATGGAATGTTTAGAGTTGGTATTAGGACAAAGACGTGGTCATACGAGAGGTGTTGGACGAAAAGTAAAATATATCTCTCGTTATGAGCCATCAAGCGGTTCATCATCACATCGGATGAAAAAATAGAAGCACTAAAGCGACAAATGCAATAAATGCAAAAAAGAATGAATCAATTTGAAAGACAAAAGCATAATCCCGATAACGATGAAGATGATGAAAACGACGACAATTAAATAGTTTGTTTGTTTGGGTTGTAAAAACTTAAGATATACTTTCTTTTGGTTTGGTGTGTAATTAACTAAAATTGATTGATTTTTATTTGGATATTTGATATATTAGTTTGAATTTTTGTGTATTTAAAATTGGGATCTTGGTTGGTTTTTAGGTAAAAAAACCTGGAAAAAAACAGAATTTTAAAAATAAAATGTTTAACCAGATACCCTATGGCGACGACATGTCGTCGTCATAGGTTAAATTAATTAATTGTTTATTAATTTTTATTAATTAATTTAATATTAAATAATAATATTTACTAACCCTATGGCGCCATAGGTTAAATTAATTAATTATTTATTAATTTTTATTAATTAATTTAATATTAAATAATAATATTTATTAACCCTATGGCGACGACATGTCGTCGCCACAGGGTGCATTTATTTATTAAATTTAAATTTAAAAAATATATTTATACTAATGCCGACAAGTTTGTCGCGACGACTTGTTGTCTCCTCAGAGGTCTATGGCGATAACGTCTATTGTGGCGAAAAATTTTTGAGCTATTGCGACAAGGCTATGAGTTTTATCATCGCGATAGCTACGTTTTCTTGTAATGTGATCTAACCATTAAGTACAGCCCGGTTGCACATTTTCATATCCTAACAATGCACAGAAACTGCATTAATAAATGATTACGAAGACAACAAGCAAGGGGCAGTTTCCATGATCTTGTTATTCATTGACTTATTATCACTTGGCATGTAATCTTGATGAAGATCACTTCCCTTGCTTCTCATTTTGAATTATAAATAGATGTTCAACTCACTTAGATCAATAAACCACAAATGTTGTCAACAACAATAGAACCGTATTATTGATTGTGTTGGTTATGCCGGTGTGTTATGCATGTTTATGTGTTGTTGATAATGTTTGTGATGTGTATGATGTGGCTTTACCTATTATGTATGAGTGCATAAGTAAAGTATTATGTAACGAAAGTGAAAGATAACGAGAATGGAGGTAATGAACGATGAGACCTTTGACGCCCGCCACGGTACTGTGTCAGCTTTCGAGCATGAGTCGGGGGTGTTGCATACGAGATGGGATCCTTGTCACGTACCCTTGTACTGTTTCAGCTTTTGAGCATGAGTGGGGGTTTGTTTACAGGCCCCGGCACAGTATCAGCTTTCGAGCATGAGTCGGGGGTGTTGCATGAGACAGGATTACAGGCCCCGGCACAGTATCAGCTTTTGAGCATGAGTCGGGGGTGTGGCGTGTGAGAGTGATGAGATCTTTGTTGCTCACCCCAGTACTATGTCAGCTTTCGAGCTTGAGTCGGGGTTTGTTTTACAGGCCTCGGCACAGTATCAGCTTTCGAGCATGAGTCGGGGGTATTGCATGAGACAGGATATGGATGATGGTGAGAGATGTAATGAATCAATAATGACGAACGATTATGAAGATAATAATTATTATCAATGTGTACGTATGATGTGTGATCACGAACGAATGTAAAGGTTATGTTTTAACGAAAGTAAAGTATTTTATTTATAAAATTACAACTCACTCAGCATCGTTAACGTTTTTGTATGCATAATAGTTGGCAGGTTTTTGTGTTGATGCTGAGGAGATGCCGGCATGGATGCATAAGCTACTGGGAGCGTTTTGAGGCTGGCATTCACATTTTGATATGATGTTGTATTTTGAAATTTACATGAATGATGTAATGAAATGATATGTTTTTAACTTATAAATGAGAAGTTTTTTTTAATTACTCTGCGATAATGATGTATCTTTTAAATGTTTTTATGCAATGATTGACCAACTGTGGGGTTTTCAGAAACGGAGCCTTACATAACTATTTGTTGATATTGTGTTGCATCTGAAAGTAGTGGGCTATCATCATTGAAAAGTTACTAGGAAGTGCTCATAGGAAAGGTAACCGGTTTGCAATCAGAAAGACCCAATTTATGGAGAAGCTCTAAGATGTATTTTCTTTGCGAGAGGATAATGTTCTCCTCATGATGGATGACTTCAATACCTACAAAATGGTGAAGCTTGCCGAGATCCTTGAGAGCAAATGAATTGTTTAACCGGTGGACAATATTATCAATTCCTGAGTTGTTGTTGCCGGTAATAATTATGTCATCGACATAAACTAGAACATACACCCAGGTACCACCTGCTTTGAGGATGAACAATGACGGATCTGTTTTTGGTTCGCAAAAACCAATTTGTAGAAGAATCGTGGATAGCCGATGGAACCATGCTCTGGGAGCTTGCTTGTGCCCATACCGAGATTTGTAGAGAAGACATACATGATCCGGTTTGATTGGGTCTACAAAGCCTGGAGGTTGTTTCATGTACATGGTTTCTGTTAAATCACCTTGTAAAAAGGCATTTTCAATGTATAATTGCCGCAAAGACCATTTATCAGTGACTGCAAGTGATAAGACAACCCGAATGGTGGTAGGTTTGATGACCGGGCTGAATGTCTCATGATAGTCAATGCTGGGTTGTTGATGAAAACCTTTTGCAACTAAACGTGCTTTGCAACGAGTGTTTTTGCCCAGTGAATCTGACTTTAACCTGTATACCCACTTGCAATCAATAAGATTAGCATGTTTATCATAAGGTACTAATGACCATGTTCCATTTTCTTAAGTGCATCAAACTCCTTGTTCATGGCATGATGCCACTCCGGAGATTGTTGGCGACGGTGAAAGAAATGGGAACAGTGGGAATAGCAGAAGAGACTGAAGCGGTGTTAACCGATGGGTCAAAATGAGCTTTAGGTTTTGGATTTTGTCATAGGTTAGAAGGTCGAGGCCGAGGTGGTGGGGGTGGCTGTAGTTGAGATTGACGACGTGGTTTCGGTTGTGTGAGATGAGGACGAGGAGCTTTTAGTACTAGTAGAGGTAGTGGGAGAAGCATTGGCTTGATCGGTTTTGTTAGGAAAAAATAAAGGTGGGTCAGGGAAGACAGGATAGGATGTGGGTGTTGCGGGTTGTGTAGCTGGTGTGCAGTAAAGGGAAAAACATGTTCGTTGAAGCGAACATGGCGTGCAATGTAGATGCGTTCAGTTGCCATGTCGAAACAACGATAATCATGGTGAAAATGGCTATAACCTAGAAAAATGCAAGATGTGGAGCAAAAATCCATTTTGTGGCGGTTTTAAGGGCGTAAGTATGGAAAATATTGACAACCGAACACTCGAAGAAACATGTAATTGAGTTTACGGTTGAAGACATGTTGTAAGGGTGATTGTTGGATGAGATGCGAGATGGTAATCAGTTGATGAGGTACACGGCGGTTTCAAATTCAAAATGCCAGAATTTTTGTGGAAGGTTAGATTGCGAGAGAAGAGCAAGCCTAGTTTCCACACGTGACGGTGTCGGCGCTCAACAAAACCATTTTGTGCACTTGTGTGAGGACATGAGCGCTAGTGAATAATTCCTAAGGATGTAAAAAATGTGGATAGATTTTTGAATTCCCCTCCCCGATCAGATTGAACACCTTTTAATTTGGTGTTAAATTGTCTTTCCACCATGGTTACGAAGTTTTCAAATGTTTGAAAAACATCAGATTTTTGTTTTAAAGGATAAAACCACTTGTAACGGGTATGATGATCAACACATAATAGAAAGAACTAGTAACCATCAACAGATAAAGTACGTGAAGGCCCCCAAACATCACAGTATATCAAATCTAAAATATTATTACTTCAAAACGCCGAAGATTGCAAAGAAAGTTTGGACAATTTCCCTAATTGAAAGGGAGTACATAATGAAGAAAATTTTTGTATGGACTTGAGTTGAGGAAGACAGATGGAATAAAGGCCATGGTTACTTGGGCCCATGAGTAGGATACTGTGTACAGACTCGTCCTTCATAACAAAATAAGAAGAATGAAATTCAAAAACACATTATTATCAATGCAAAATTGTTGTACAGATAAAAGATTCTTTTGAATTTCTGGGACATGAAGAATATTGAAAAGATTAAGAGTTTTGTTTGATGAAACAATTTTAGATTAGCCACTTTGAAAAATGGGAAGGGCCTTACCGTTACCAACATGGATTGAATCATTACTTTGGTAAACTTCAGAGTTGTCAAGACTTGATAAATTTGGAGTAGCATGATTAGTAGCACTTGTATCAGGGAACCAAGAACTGCCTGAAGTGGAGCTAACATCAAAGAAAGTAGTGAAGTTGGCTTGAGGTGTGTGCTGAGATTGATTTGGGCACTGAGACGGTAGATGTCCTATACCATAACATTTGCAGTAACCATACACTGTATTTTGCATGGATGCCCAAGAGAACTGATGAGAGGTGTTGTGGTCATGGTTCTTGTTATTGAAGCTTCCCCGATTAGCATTGCCTTATGGATTTCCTCGACGGGTGCCTCGGTTACTGTTAAACAAACGACACACTTGGTTTGCTTGCGGTTGATACTTATGTGACCCGATAGGGTTCAATTGGTACCCTAGTTGGGTTGCATGCCATTATAGGCTGCCAAGTTGAGTTTGAATAGGAGTGAGATCTGGTGTAGGAGAGCGGGTATTGGCCACAAAAGCCTGGGGTATTGCAGCCGTGGGGGTGGGAGCAGAATTATAGTTATTGATCATGAAGTCATGATCATGGAGTAATCCATGTCGCTCGTTGAAAATAACGGGTGGAGAGCGAGCCAACAAATTTGACTTTAGACCATTATATTCTTCTCGAAGCCTAGAGATAGCAAGCATAACTAGATCTTTATCCTTCATCGGTTCACCAATATTGGCTAGGGCGATTTCATATTCATGTGCCCATGTTAAGTTGGCAATCGGGCTTTCATCATTCTTCATTGAAATTCTAAGAAGCTGAGTTTTTTAAATGTACTCACGAGAAGCGGTATTTGGTGCATATGCACGTTCTAGGGCAAGCCACACATCCCTGGAAGTCATTCCTTGAACGTGCTGGAAACATGCTTCGGAGATTGTAGAGGTGGTGAGCATTCGAACGTGTGCTTCGTTTGCTATCCAATGCGGGTAACTAGGGTTGTAAGTAGTTGTGGTTCCATTGATTATTGTTTTTGATGGACATGGGATTGAACCATCCGGATAACCAAAAAGGTTGTTGGAGATGAGAAACGATTCAATCATGGCCTTCCAATATCCATAGTTTGTAGGAGATAGGTTGAAAGCAAACTTGTGAGAGTTGAGAGTAGTTTTCTCTATAGTTGTGAAAGCAGTGATTTGAACCATGTTTATTAGCAACAAGAAGAGGCTATTGGCAGTAGTAGGGTAGTGCAAACAGGAGGCGTCAGTAGGTTTTTAGCAGTAGTATACTATTGGCGGCAGTAGGATGTTGGCAGCAGTTGTTGATTGCACAAACCAATGGTGATCGAAATCGAGAAAGGAGCCTGCCGAAAAAGGTCTTAGTTAGGTGGCAGTAGGGTTTTGGTTTATTTGGCTCTGATACCAAATGCAACCGTATTATTGATTATTTTATGAATTCGTGTACAATAATCTATATAAAGAGCTAGATATTACAATTGACAACCCTCAACTAATGGCAAATATAAAAGGTACAATCTAACTTGTCTAACCACAACAAAGAAAGTGGTTCTCAAATATCATTGATACATACTAAAAAGTCTAGTGTAAACATCAGTATTGTAAAAGGTTGTCCCATGATTCCATTGAAACATTATGACAGACATATATAATCGATATCACGGTAAATAAGTATAC
Source organism: Flaveria sonorensis (assembly GCA_025506505.1). Classification (NCBI taxonomy): domain Eukaryota; kingdom Viridiplantae; phylum Streptophyta; class Magnoliopsida; order Asterales; family Asteraceae; genus Flaveria; species Flaveria sonorensis. Next base: position 53,715,204 of record CM046432.1, on the reverse strand, counting down.
AAACCACATAACACTTGTGAATTTTCTCTGAAAAATCAGCTATATCTTCAACCACCCACCCCACACCCCCCCCCCCCCCACAATGCCACAATTAACAATTCCCATAGGTGACCTTTCAAGTGTTTGCTCAATGTTTCTTTATACTTTTGACACTATAAATTAACCTCGGCCCATTAATTAGTGGGATTTAATTCACCTAGTTAGTCCAGATGCATCCATCTGCTGAGTGGTGATGATTTAGTTTCTGGATTAAATCATTTAGTTGCATGCTGATCCAGTCATACTTTAAAAAATTGTACAAACACAAGAGAATATGCACAAAGCAAGGCTAAACTATGATAAGAGACATGCAGACCTGTTTAAAAGCATGCATGCAAGCAATTCTGCCTATGGTGTTGGGTTAATCTTGATCGGGTCAAGTTACGGGTCATGGGTCTAGTATTTGAGTTATGTTTTGTTTAGAGCATGCAACAAGTTTTTTAATTTGAATTAGTCTTAGTAGTTAGCAAGTAGTGAGCATAGATTAAGGGTAGTGGAGTAATGCTACTTGTTTTTAGGAGTTCATGTTTACTTTCTATATAATGTAAGTTTTGAAGTATGAATGAATGCAAGAATTTAAGTATAATCTTGGACCTGAAACCAACAATTAGTATCAGAGCGTAAGGTTAGAAAAAGAGGGTTGTTTTGAGAGTTGTTTTTTGAAAACGGGAGTAGCCCTTGACTGCAGGGTTGAAGAACGAGAAGAAGCAGCAGGTAATCAAGCATATGGAACATTTAAAACTCCAACAAACGTAGAAAGTTGAAAAGGTTACAGATAACAGATATATAAATCTATTACAAAACGGCTGGACAAATTTTTAGAAATTTGGCACGCCTACATTCCAAAATACTGGCCAAATAAAGTTTTGAAACGTAGTTATATAAGTATACAACCCGTCTATGTGTATGTTTAAAAAAACAAATTAGTGCTCACAGTTATGCTTTTCAGCAATAGAGTCAAGAATAAAAATCCAAGCAGCTTAAATTGATAAATCATCTATCTAAACACAACATACACAGTACGTTACTTGGTCATATTATATTAATTTATATATCAAAATCAGACCATCTTATCTTCCACGAACTTGAATTTTGCATGCATGGACGAAACTGTTTCAGTTTATATAAAGCCAACCTCTGGGTAACGACTTCATTCCAGCTCAATCGTTTTATCTTCTTTCTTATACCTTCCAACACCATGTCATCCACAAACCGAACTTCCCTTGCTTGTTTGCTTTTACTCTTCCTCTCAGCTACATTACTTTCACATGCTGCAGCATCGCGCTTGCTCACAGAAAACTCAAGCTATGAAACCCACGAGCAATGGATGGTTCGTTACGGACGCGTGTACAAGGACAATGCTGAGAAAGAACGGCGTTCAAAGATTTATCAAGAGAACGTGCGGTATATTGAGTCATTCAACAATGCGATGAACAAAGGATACAAACTAGCAGTCAATGAGTTTGCAGACCTCACAAATGAAGAGTTCAGGACTACAAGGAACCGGTTCAAGGCTCATGAATGCTCCCCAAAAACCTCTGCTTTCAGGTATGAAAATGTGACAGCAGTTCCAGCATCAATGGATTGGAGAAAGAAAGGTGCAGTAACTCCTGTTAAAGACCAAGGCCAATGTGGTAAGATTATATGTGAATTTATATTGTGATGAAAAGATTGTAAACAAAACCACATTCCATATTTATTGATATTTGTAATTTGTGATGATATGTAGGGTGTTGTTGGGCGTTTTCGGCTGTGGCTGCTATGGAAGGAATAACCCAACTAAAGACGGGTAAACTAGTGTCGCTATCCGAACAAGAGCTCGTGGACTGTGACACTAGTGGTGTAGATCAGGGATGTGAGGGTGGTCTTATGGACGATGCCTTTGATTTCATTGTGAAAAATAAAGGCCTTACTACAGAGAGCAACTACCCGTACCAAGGAGTTGATGGCACCTGCAATAGCAAGGAGGCATCTAACGATGCTGCCACAATTACAGGGCATGAAGATGTTCCTGCTAATAGTGAAAGTGCGTTGTTAAAAGCGGTGGCTAGTCAGCCCGTCTCTGTTGCCATTGATGCTAGTGGGGCCGACTTCCAGTTCTACTCAAGCGGTGTGTTTACAGGAGACTGTGGCACGGAACTTGACCATGGCGTTACTGCAGTTGGCTATGGAACGACATCTGATGGGACCAAGTATTGGTTGGTGAAGAACTCCTGGGGAACAAGCTGGGGTCAAGAGGGGTACATAATGATGCAAAGAGATGTTACGGCTAAAGAAGGCCTTTGTGGCATTGCAATGCAGGCTTCCTACCCCACTGCATGATAAATTATATCTTGTAAATTGTATGTATTTCATGGTATTTTAATACAAAGAAACTTTGAATTATGATAAGCATTTGAATACTAAAATCTTTTAGCATTTATTATATCATCATGAACAGCCCCCTTAAAATAGAAACATGTTGAAAGGCTGAAATTTCGAAAGTTACAAAGTAATCTCCGGAAACAAACAAGAAAGTTCTGTAAAATTATACAGGCTTCCTACCCCACTGCATAAAATATATGTTGTAAATTGTATGTATTTCATGTGAGGTGGCAAAATGGGTGGGTTGGATTGGGTTAGTTGTCGGGTCAGGATGGGTTTGGGTCAAGATGGGTTTAGGATGGGTTCGGGTCAGGATGGGTGCGGTTCTAAAATTTACCCTAAACTTAATTGTGATGGGAGCGCGAGTTGGAATGCGTTGAGTGAGCAACTAAAATTAAACTTTAAGCGAGCATCTTCATAACATCTAGAATCATTTGGCAATTTAGCAGCAAAACCAAAACGAGCAATGAAAGTAATCAAAAGAACACTAATGTAAGATAATATCAGAAGATTATAAGGCTCATGCAACCAAAGAAGCCAAAACAACCAAGGGTCTTCCTGCATGCATGCACTGGACGTACAAGGTAGAAGTATTTCGGAAGTTTTACACTCTACATCAGAAAATACTCTAAGTGTAAAATCTTCCGAAGTCAAAGTCCAAATCTTCCGAAGCCAAAGATGAAGTGTTCCGAAACTTCAGAGATAAAGTCTTCCGAAGCCATTTTGCTGTGAAGACTGATTTCTTCCGAAGACAGAGAAGACATGCTTTCTCTGATCTACTTTACATAAAACTGACACACTTTCCGCTGCAACTCTGAAGACTCGCCAACTTGTATGAGTTGGTGAAAAGTCCATGCTTTTGTAAACAGTAGAATAAGGTCTTTGTATGTAACTTCCTACTTTTGTACCTGTAAACCTTTTTATATTAGAAAAGGATGTGAGCTATGGCATGTCATAGTCACTAGTCAAAAGGCAATCTGCCTTTTGACTCTACATTGATCTTGTTGTCTAGATTAGTGTTTCCAACTGTCTTTCTAAGTATTGACGGTTGTAGGATGTAGTATAAAGTGTCACAGGTCCTTGTAATTCAAATATGCTTTGTAAACACTTGTAATAGAACTTGAGAGTAATATACAACATCCTTGAAAACCATACTTGTTTGTTCTTGTTCTTAGTTTTGTCTCACTACTTACTTGTGTTCTTAGTATCATCATACTCATACCCAGTTCCTCATTTGAACTGTTAAGTGTTCTAAACCTCTCCTCATTGTGAGACAAATTGTATTGACAACCCTTCACACGGTCCTGCAATTGGTATCAGAGCATTTTAGGCTCTTGATTGTAAGATCTCACCATCTTGAATCCTTTCACTCTCACAAAATACTTAACATATCAAATGGCAGCTATCACCAAAGCTGACATGGAAACTGGTACTAAGACTAAGTCCCCGCTGATCACTCCTGAAGACTTTGACACTTGGTGTCAAAGAATGGAAGACTTCATCAAGTCCCAGGACTCCAGCATGTGGGGGTCAATAGTCTTTGGACCTTATGTACCATCCTCCCCTTTAGCTGCTGGTGGTGGTGATATGATACCCAAGGAAGTGGCTGATTATTCTGTTAAAGACCGGGAGAAAATTGATATTAATCAGAAGGCCATGACCGCCTTCCAAACTGCTCTTCCAAACTCTATCTATAAAGGCTTCAAGAAGTGCAAGACTGCAAAGCAACTGTGGGATGCACTGAAGCAGATGTATGAGGGGTCCAATGAAGCTATAGAGAACACAAAGGACCTCTTGAAGCAGCAGTTTGAGAACTTCACCTTCAAAGCAGGTGAAACCAAGACTCAACAGTACTTCAGGTATGTTGAGATTGTGGATACTCTTGTTGATGTTGAAGTAACTTTGGAGAACAGGGATATTGTAAGGAAGTTCATGTCCTCTCTTCCTAGACAATCGACACATTATTGCGTGGTCATTAAGAGGACTGAAAACCTCAAGACCCTTACTCTCACTGAGTTGTATGGCATACTCAGTGGCTACCAAATGGAGATGAATATGCAAAATTCATCTGGTAACTCCAGCATCCAACAGAGTTCAGCCTTTCATGTGGTTGAAATGGACTGTAGAGAACCACAGCACCACCTTATCTGCTACCCTGAAACCTCTCAGAAAGGGCCTTTCATCATGTTCCCGGAGACACCAAGGGAGAGCTACATCCTTGGAAGCCCATTCTAGGAGACAAGTTCTTCTCAAGCTTTTATGTCTTCAGATGAAAGTACAGGCAACTTTCTCTTCACTCTTGAAGACCTGGACTGTATCCATCCAGATGATCTAAAGTATATGGAATAGTCTAGCAGATGGCTCTTCTCACTCATATGGCTAAGAAGTTCTACAAGAGGAGTGGGAGGAAGTTTCCTAACAATATGTCAAGTGGAAAGTTTGGGCTGGACAAAGGCAAGGTGAAGTGTTACAATTGTAACCAAATGGGACACTTTGCCAGAGAGTGCAAGGCACCTAAGTCAAATGGTGGCCAAACACAAGCCAGGCCAAACTACACTGAAGGAGCACACCAGAATGAGAAGCCCAGGCAACATGCTGCAGTTGCTAAAGAAGAAGGCTTTGACTGGAGCTTTCAAGTAGAGGATGCTGCTCCAAACCAAGCACTTATGGCAGACCATGATGAAGCCAAGGTATTGGAACATCTCTGTACACCTGAATGTATTGCTAAAGTCAATAAGTATAGGTCCTATAACTTAGAGATGAGATCATATCTTGAGTCCTTAAATATCTTAAAAGCTGATTTCAAAAGAGCTGAAAATGATTATAAACTAAAAATAGAAGATCTAGAGAAAACCATTTCAACTCTAAAGCTGAACACACCAACTACAGGACTCAGATCAAAGATCTCATCACTAAGTTAACTGAATGCCAGCTGAGCTTGTGATTAGCAAAGCCCGGGCAGAAAAACTTATTCTTGAAGAAGAGACCTTCAAGAACATGATATCCTCATCTCTGCATGCACAACTTTGTTATCAAAATAAGCAGGGACTGGGATCTACTGAGATAGCTCCTCCACACACTCTTTTATCTATAAGATCTCCAAGTTTTGGAACTTATGAAGATGAGCTTCCTCTTATAGACCCCGTTGCTGAGGAAGATAGATGGAATAAAGGCCATGGTTACTTGGGCCCATGAGCAGGACACTGAGACTCATCCTTCACAACAAAATAAGAAGAATGAAATTCAAAAACACATTATTATCAATGCAAAATTATTGTACAGATAAAAGATTCTTTTGAATTTCTGGGACATGAAGAATATTGGAAAGATTAAGAGTTTTTTTTTATGAAACAATTTTGGATGAACCAATATGAAAAATGCGAAGGGCCTTACAGTTACCAACATGGAGTGAATCATTACCTTGGTAAACTTTAGAGTTGTCAAGACTTGATAAATCTGGAGTAGCATGATTAGTAGCACCTGTATCAGGGAACCAAGTACTGCCTGAAATGGAGCCAACATCAGAGAAAGTAGTGAAGTTGGCTTGAGGCGTGTGTCGAGATTGATTTGGGCACTGAGATGGTAGATGGCCTATACCCCAATATTTGCAATGACCATACACTGTATTTTGCATGGATGCCCAAGAGAACTAACGAGAGGCGTTATGATCACGGTTCCTATTGTTGAAGCTTCCCCGATTAGTATTGCCTCATGGATTTCCTCGGTTATTGTGAAACAAACGAGACACTTGGTTTGCTTGTAGTTGATACTTATATGACCCGATGGGGTTCGATTGGTACCCTAGTTGGGCTGCAAGCAGTTGTAGGCTGCCAAGTTGAGTTTAAACAGTAGTGAGATCTTGTGTAGGAGAGCGGGTATTGGCCATAAAAGCCTAGGGTATTGCATCTGTGGGGGTGGGAGCAGAATTGTTGTTGTTGATCATGAAGTCATGATCATGGAGTATTCCATGTAACTCATTGAAAGTGACGGGTGGAGAGCGAGCAACCAAAATTTGAATTTATACCATTATATTCTTCTCGAAGCCCAGAGATAGCAAGCATAACCAGATCTTTATCCTTAATCGATTCACCAATATTGGCTAGGGAGATTGCATATTCATGTGCCCATGTTAAGTAGGCAATCGGGCTTTCATCATTCTTCATTGAAATTCTAAGAAGCTGAGTTTTTTAAATGTACTCACGAGAAGCGGTATTTGGTGCATATGCACGTTCCAGGGCAAGCCACACATCCCTGGAAGTCGTTCCTTGAACTTGCTGGAAACATGCTTCGAGATTGTAGAGGTGGTGAGCATTCGAACGTGTGAATCGTTTGCTATCGAATGCGGGTAACTAGGGTTGTAAGTAGTTGTGGTTCCATTGATTACTGTTTTTAATGGACATAGGATTGAACCATCCAGATAACCAAAAAGGTTGTTGGAGATGAGGAACGGTTCAATCATGGCCTTCCAATATCCATAGTTTGTAGAAGATAGGTTGAAAGCAAACTTGTGAGTGTTAAGAGTAGTTTTCTCTATAGTTGTGAAAGCAATGAATTGAGCCTTGTTTATTAGCAACAAGAAGAGGCTATTGGCAGCAGTAGGGTAGTGCAAACAGGAAGTGGCAGTAGGTTTTTAGCAGTAGTATACTATTGGCGGCAGTAGGCTGTTGGCAGCAGTTGTTGATTGCACAAACCAATGGTGATCGGAATCGAGAAAGGAGGCTGCCGGAAAAGGTATTAGTTAGGTGGCAGTAGGGTTTTGGTTTATTTGGCTTTGATACCAAATGCAACCGTATTATTGATTACGTTATGAATTCGTGTACAATAATCTATATAAAGAGCTAGATATTACAATTGACTACCCTCAACTAATGGCAAATATAAAAGGTATAATCTAACTTGTCTAACACCAACAAAGAAAGTGGTTCTCAAATATCTTTGATACATAAAAAAGTCTAGTGTAAACATAAGTCATGTAAAAGGTTGTCCCATGATTCCATTGAAACATTATGACAGACATATATAATCGATATCACGGTAAATAAGTATACAAACCACATAACACTTGTGAATTTTCTCTGAAAAATCAGCTATTTCTTCAACCACCCACCCACCCCCCACCCCCCCCCCCCCGCCCTAATGCCGCAATTAACTATTTCCATAGGTGACCTTTCAAGTGTTTGCTTAATGTTTCTGATGGTTCTAATCATATTTGTGGCTTAAGATGTTCACAGGTCAAAAGTTGATTAAATGGGTCATGGGTCAGAAAATTGGCTCTATCTAAAATCTATTTTTGGAATTAATAAATTAGTAATTAGGCAATCAATTATAATAAAGTAGTCAAAGCATAAATCAAGCAATTGCTTGATTTAAGCAATCTATTATGATTCTCTTTTATGATAGTAGTTATTTTCTTCCTTATAAATAGATGATAGGAATAAGATGAAAAGTGTACGAAAAGTATTCCTTTGTTCTATTCAATAAAATTATATGAGTGTGTTTTTATCAATTGTTATTGTGCCATTGTCTAACAATTGGTATCTGAGCCTAGGGCTCGAGAGGCGGAGAAGGCCGTTTTGAGAGTCGGTTTCGAAGAGGCGAGTAGCCCGTCGCTGCAGGGCAAACGCAGCAGGTAACCAGCGTGTTTCGGGACAGCAGGTGGCTGCTTCGGAACTGTTCTACAGCAGAAGACGGAGTTGGCGGAAGCGTGTTTTGGTAGAGACGACGGTGGTGACCTGTGATGAACATCAGCTTTCTGTGGCTATTAGTGGTGATGAAATTGGGAGAAAAAGGGCTGTTTTGAGATATTTTTACAGCAGGGGGTGTTGCTGTCGGATTTTGTAATATTTGATCGGTTTGTTTCGAGATAAGAGGAGACCGGCGTACAGGCGCGAGAAGCGGACAGAAAGGATCCGTTAAAGCAGGTGGCTTTGGGTTCGGTTCGTTTGGCAGGTGAAAGAAAATGGTAAAGGCAGTGGCTTTGTTTTCTTAATCGGTGGAGAAGTTCTTTAAACAAGGGTGATTGGGAAAAGATATAAGGTGTAAAGAAAAAAAAGAAAGATATTGGAGAAACTACGCGGTGTGAACATTATGGCGTTCGAGTTCAAGTCAGGTTGGCTTTGGATGTGACCGGGGAAGTGGTCGTCTATCCATGAAGAATCAAGACGTTAATGAACGGGGTTTTAACGGGTTGCCATGTGAGATGTTGCAAGTGTGGTGAATTTGATTTGGTTGAATTGAAAAGACTTTGGATGTGATCGGGGTGAAGATCGGGTGTCCGGAAAAAAGTCGAGATTGTTCGAGAAGAAAATGATTTTGCGTTGCCATGAATGAGTGGTGTGAACAAACCATGATTAGGGGGTGAATGATGGTTCTAATCATGTTTGTGGGTTAAGATGTTCACGGGTCAAAAGTTGATTAAATGCGTCATGGGTAAGAAAATTGGATCTATCCAAAATCTATTTTTGGAATTAATAAATTAGTAATTAGGCAATCAATTATAATAAAGTAGTCAAAGCATAAATCAAGCAATTGCTTGATTTAAGCAATCTATTATAATTCTCTTTTATGATAGTAGTTATTTTCTTCCTTATAAATAATGGTAAGAATAAGATGAAAAGTGTACCAAAAGTATTCCTTTGTTCTATTCAATAAAATTATGCGTGTGTGTTTTTATCAATTGTTATTGTGCCGTTGTCTAAGAGTTTCTTTATACTTTTGACACTATAAATTGAACTCGGCCCATTAATTAGTGGGATTTAATTCACCTAGTCAGTCCAGATGCATCCATCTGCTGAGTGGTGATGATTTAGTTTCTGGATTAAATCATTTAGTTGCATGCTGATCCCGTCATACTTTAAAAAATTGTACAAACACAAGAGAATATGCACAAAGCAAGGCTAAACTATGATAAGAGACAGGCTGACCTGTTTAAAAGCATGCATGCAAGCAATTCTGCCTATGGTGTTGGGTTAATCTTGATCGGGTCAAGTTACGGGTCATGGGTCTAGTATTTGAGTTATGTTTTGTTTAGAGCATGCAACAAGTTTTTTAATTTGAATTAGTCTTAGTAGTTAGCAAGTAGTGAGCATAGATTAAGGGTAGTGGAGTAATGCTACTTGTTTTTAGGAGTTCATGTTTACTTTCTATATAATGTAAGTTTTGAAGTATGAATGAATGCAAGAATTTAAGTATAATCTTGGACCTGAAACCAACAATTAGTATCAGAGCGTAAGGTTAGAAAAAGAGGGTTGTTTTGAGAGTTGTTTTTTGAAAACGGGAGTAGCCCTTGACTGCAGGGTTGAAGAACGAGAAGAAGCAGTTTGTAATCAAGCATATGGAACATTTAAAACTCCAACAAACGTAGAAAGTTGAAAAGGTTACAGATAACAGATATATAAATCTATTACAAAACGGCTGGACAAATTTTTAGAAATTTGGCACGCCTACATTCCAAAATACTGGCCAAATAAAGTTTTGAAACGTAGTTATATAAGTATACAACCCGTCTATGTGTATGTTTAAAAAAACAAATTAGTGCTCACAGTTATGCTTTTCAGCAATAGAGTCAAGAATAAAAATCCAAGCAGCTTAAATTGATAAATCATCTATCTAAACACAACATACACAGTACGTTACTTGGTCATATTATATTAATTTATATATCAAAATCAGACCATCTTATCTTCCACGAACTTGAATTTTGCATGCATGGACGAAACTGTTTCAGTTTATATAAAGCCAACCTCTGGGTAACGACTTCATTCCAGCTCAATCGTTTTATCTTCTTTCTTATACCTTCCAACACCATGTCATCCACAAACCGAACTTCCCTTGCTTGTTTGCTTTTACTCTTCCTCTCAGCTACATTACTTTCACATGCTGCAGCATCGCGCTTGCTCACAGAAAACTCAAGCTATGAAACCCACGAGCAATGGATGGTTCGTTACGGACGCGTGTACAAGGACAATGCTGAGAAAGAACGGCGTTCAAAGATTTATCAAGAGAACGTGCGGTATATTGAGTCATTCAACAATGCGATGAACAAAGGATACAAACTAGCAGTCAATGAGTTTGCAGACCTCACAAATGAAGAGTTCAGGACTACAAGGAACCGGTTCAAGGCTCATGAATGCTCCCCAAAAACCTCTGCTTTCAGGTATGAAAATGTGACAGCAGTTCCAGCATCAATGGATTGGAGAAAGAAAGGTGCAGTAACTCCTGTTAAAGACCAAGGCCAATGTGGTAAGATTATATGTGAATTTATATTGTGATGAAAAGATTGTAAACAAAACCACATTCCATATTTATTGATATTTGTAATTTGTGATGATATGTAGGGTGTTGTTGGGCGTTTTCGGCTGTGGCTGCTATGGAAGGAATAACCCAACTAAAGACGGGTAAACTAGTGTCGCTATCCGAACAAGAGCTCGTGGACTGTGACACTAGTGGTGTAGATCAGGGATGTGAGGGTGGTCTTATGGACGATGCCTTTGATTTCATTGTGAAAAATAAAGGCCTTACTACAGAGAGCAACTACCCGTACCAAGGAGTTGATGGCACCTGCAATAGCAAGGAGGCATCTAACGATGCTGCCACAATTACAGGGCATGAAGATGTTCCTGCTAATAGTGAAAGTGCGTTGTTAAAAGCGGTGGCTAGTCAGCCCGTCTCTGTTGCCATTGATGCTAGTGGGGCCGACTTCCAGTTCTACTCAAGCGGTGTGTTTACAGGAGACTGTGGCACGGAACTTGACCATGGCGTTACTGCAGTTGGCTATGGAACGACATCTGATGGGACCAAGTATTGGTTGGTGAAGAACTCCTGGGGAACAAGCTGGGGTCAAGAGGGGTACATAATGATGCAAAGAGATGTTACGGCTAAAGAAGGCCTTTGTGGCATTGCAATGCAGGCTTCCTACCCCACTGCATGATAAATTATATCTTGTAAATTGTATGTATTTCATGGTATTTTAATACAAAGAAACTTTGAATTATGATAAGCATTTGAATACTAAAATCTTTTAGCATTTATTATATCATCATGAACAGCCCCCTTAAAATAGAAACATGTTGAAAGGCTGAAATTTCGAAAGTTACAAAGTAATCTCCGGAAACAAACAAGAAAGTTCTGTAAAATTATACAGGCTTCCTACCCCACTGCATAAAATATATGTTGTAAATTGTATGTATTTCATGTGAGGTGGCAAAATGGGTGGGTTGGATTGGGTTAGTTGTCGGGTCAAGATGGGTTTAGGTCAAGATGGGTTTGGGTCGGAATGGGTTATTTTAAAAAAGGGTCAGGATGGGTTCGGGTCAGGATGGGTGCGGTTCTAAAATTTACCCTAAACTTAATTGTGATGGGAGCGCGAGTTGGAATGCGTTGAGTGAGCAACTAAAATTAAACTTTAAGCGAGCATCTTCATAACATCTAGAATCATTTGGCAATTTAGCAGCAAAACCAAAACGAGCAATGAAAGTAATCAAAAGAACACTAATGTAAGATAATATCAGAAGATTATAAGGCTCATGCAACCAAAGAAGCCAAAACAACCAAGGGTCTTCCTGCATGCATGCACTGGACGTACAAGGTAGAAGTATTTCGGAAGTTTTACACTCTACATCAGAAAATACTCTAAGTGTAAAATCTTCCGAAGTCAAAGTCCAAATCTTCCGAAGCCAAAGATGAAGTGTTCCGAAACTTCAGAGATAAAGTCTTCCGAAGCCATTTTGCTGTGAAGACTGATTTCTTCCGAAGACAGAGAAGACATGCTTTCTCTGATCTACTTTTCATAAAACTGACACACTTTCCGCTGCAACTCTGAAGACTCGCCAACTTGTATGAGTTGGTGAAAAGTCCATGCTTTTGTAAACAGTAGAATAAGGTCTTTGTATGTAACTTCCTATTTTTGTACCTGTAAACCTTTTTATATTAGAAAAGGATGTGAGCTATGGCATGTCATAGTCACTAGTCAAAAGGCAATCTGCCTTTTGACTCTACATTGATCTTGTTGTCTAGATTAGTGTTTCCAACTGTCTTTCTAAGTATTGACGGTTGTAGGATGTAGTATAAAGTGTCACAGGTCCTTGTAATTCAAATATGCTTTGTAAACACTTGTAATAGAACTTGAGAGCAATATACAACATCCTTGAAAACCATACTTGTTTGTTCTTGTTCTTAGTTTTGTCTCACTACTTACTTGTGTTCTTAGTATCATCATACTCATACCCAGTTCCTCATTTGAACTGTTAAGTGTTCTAAACCTCTCCTCATTGTGAGACAAATTGTATTGACAACCCTTCACACGGTCCTGCAATTGGTATCAGAGCATTTTAGGCTCTTGATTGTAAGATCTCACCATCTTGAATCCTTTCACTCTCACAAAATACTTAACATATCAAATGGCAGCTATCACTAAAGCTGACATGGAAACTGGTACTAAGACTAAGTCCCCGCTGATCACTCCTGAAGACTTTGACACTTGGTGTCAAAGAATGGAAGACTTCATCAAGTCCCAGGACTCCAGCATGTGGGGGTCAATAGTCTTTGGACCTTATGTACCATCCTCCCCTTTAGCTGCTGGTGGTGGTGATATGATACCCAAGGAAGTGGCTGATTATTCTGTTAAAGACCGGGAGAAAATTGATATTAATCAGAAGGCCATGACCGCCTTCCAAACTGCTCTTCCAAACTCTATCTATAAAGGCTTCAAGAAGTGCAAGACTGCAAAGCAACTGTGGGATGCACTGAAGCAGATGTATGAGGGGTCCAATGAAGCTATAGAGAACACAAAGGACCTCTTGAAGCAGCAGTTTGAGAACTTCACCTTCAAAGCAGGTGAAACCAAGACTCAACAGTACTTCAGGTATGTTGAGATTGTGGATACTCTTGTTGATGTTGAAGTAACTTTGGAGAACAGGGATATTGTAAGGAAGTTCATGTCCTCTCTTCCTAGACAATCGACACATTATTGCGTGGTCATTAAGAGGACTGAAAACCTCAAGACCCTTACTCTCACTGAGTTGTATGGCATACTCAGTGGCTACCAAATGGAGATGAATATGCAAAATTCATCAGGTAACTCCAGCATCCAACAGAGTTCAGCCTTTCATGTGGTTGAAATGGACTGCAGAGAACCACAGCACCACCTTATCTGCTACCCTGAAACCTCTCAGAAAGGGCCTTTCATCATGTTCCCGGAGACACCAAGGGAGAGCTACATCCCTGGAAGCCCATTCTAGGAGACAAGTTCTTCTCAAGCTTTTATGTCTTCAGATGAAAGTACAGGCAACTTTCTCTTCACTCTTGAAGACCTGGACTGTATCCATCCAGATGATCTAAAGTATATGGAATAGTCTAGCAAATGGCTCTTCTCACTCATATGGCAAAGAAGTTCTACAAGAGGAGTGGGAGGAAGTTTCCCAACAATATGTCAAGTGGAAAGTTTGGGCTGGACAAAGGCAAGGTGAAGTGTTACAATTGTAACCAAATGGGACACTTTGCCAGAGAGTGCAAGGCACCTAAGTCAAATGGTGGCCAAACACAAGCCAGGCCAAACTACACTGAAGGAGCACACCAGAATGAGAAGCCCAGGCAACATGTTGCAGTTGCTAAAGAAGAAGGCTTTGACTGGAGCTTTCAAGTAGAGGATGCTGCTCCAAACCAAGCACTTATGGCAGACCATGATGAAGCCAAGGTATTGGAACATCTCTGTACACCTGAATGTATTGCTAAAGTCAATAAGTATAGGTCCTATAACTTAGAGATGAGATCATATCTTGAGTCCTTAAATATCTTAAAAGCTGATTTCAAAAGAGCTGAAAATGATTATAAACTAAAAATAGAAGATCTAGAGAAAACCATTTCAACTCTAAAGCTGAACACACCAACTACAGGACTCAGATCAAAGATCTCATCACTAAGTTAACTGAATGCCAGCTGAGCTTGTGATCAGCAAAGCCCGGGCAGAAAAACTTATTCTTGAAGAAGAGACCTTCAAGAACATGATATCCTCATCTCTGCATGCACAACTTTGTTATCAAAATAAGCAGGGACTGGGATCTACTGAGATAGCTCCTCCACACACTCTTTTATCTGTAAGATCTCCAAGTTTTGGAACTTATGAAGATGAGCTTCCTCTTATAGACCCCGTTGCTGAGGAAGATAGATGGAATAAAGGCCATGGTTACTTGGGCCCATGAGCAGGACACTGTGTGTAGACTCATCCTTCACAAAAAAATAAGAAGAATGAAATTCAAAAACACATTATTATCAATGCAAAATTATTGTACAGATAAAAGATTCTTTTGAATTTCTGGGACATGAAGAATATTGGAAAGATTAAGAGTTTTTTTTTATGAAACAATTTTGGATGAACCAATATGAAAAATGCGAAAGGCCTTACAGTTACCAACATGGAGTGAATCATTACCTTGGTAAACTTTAGAGTTGTCAAGACTTGATAAATCTGGAGTAGCATGATTAGTAGCACCTGTATCAGGGAACCAAGTACTGCCTGAAATGGAGCCAACATCAGAGAAAGTAGTGAAGTTGGCTTGAGGCGTGTGTCGAGATTGATTTGGGCACTGAGATGGTAGATGGCCTATACCCCAATATTTGCAATGATCATACACTGTATTTTGCATGGATGCCCAGGAGAACTAACGAGAGGCGTTATGATCACGGTTCCTATTGTTGAAGCTTCCCCGATTAGTATTGCCTCATGGATTTCCTCGGTTATTGTGAAACAAACGAGACACTTGGTTTGCTTGTAGTTGATACTTATATGACCCGATGGGGTTCGATTGGTACCCTAGTTGGGCTGCAAGCAGTTGTAGGCTGCCAAGTTGAGTTTAAACAGTAGTGAGATCTTTTGTAGGAGAGCGGGTATTGGCCATAAAAGCCTAGGGTATTGCATCCGTGGGGGTGGGAGCAGAATTGTTGTTGTTGATCATGAAGTCAAGATCATGGAGTATTCCATGTAACTCATTGAAAGTGACGGGTGGAGAGCGAGCAACCAAAATTTGAATTTATACCATTATATTCTTCTCGAAGCCCAGAGATAGCAAGCATAACCAGATCTTTATCCTTCATCGATTCACCAATATTGGCTAGGGAGATTGCATATTCATGTGCCCATGTTAAGTAGGCAATCGGGCTTTCATCATTCTTCATTGAAATTCTAAGAAGCTGAGTTTTTTAAATGTACTCACGAGAAGCGGTATTTGGTGCATATGCACGTTCCAGGGCAAGCCACACATCCCTGGAAGTCGTTCCTTGAACTTGCTGGAAACATGCTTCGAGATTGTAGAGGTGGTGAGCATTCGAACGTGTGAATCGTTTGCTATCGAATGCGGGTAACTAGGGTTGTAAGTAGTTGTGGTTCCATTGATTACTGTTTTTAATGGACATGGGATTGAACCATCCAGATAACCAAAAAGGTTGTTGGAGATGAGGAACGGTTCAATCATGGCCTTCCAATATCCATAGTTTGTAGAAGATAGGTTGAAAGCAAACTTGTGAGTGTTAAGAGTAGTTTTCTCTATAGTTGTGAAAGCAATGAATTGAGCCTTGTTTATTAGCAACAAGAAGAGGCTATTGGCAGCAGTAGGGTAGTGCAAACAGGAAGTGGCAGTAGGTTTTTAGCAGTAGTATACTATTGGCGGCAGTAGGCTGTTGGCAGCAGTTGTTGATTGCACAAACCAATGGTGATCGGAATCGAGAAAGGAGGCTGCCGGAAAAGGTATTAGTTAGGTGGCAGTAGGGTTTTGGTTTATTTGGCTTTGATACCAAATGCAACCGTATTATTGATTACGTTATGAATTCGTGTACAATAATCTATATAAAGAGCTAGATATTACAATTGACTACCCTCAACTAATGGCAAATATAAAAGGTATAATCTAACTTGTCTAACACCAACAAAGAAAGTGGTTCTCAAATATCTTTGATACATAAAAAAGTCTAGTGTAAACATAAGTCATGTAAAAGGTTGTCCCATGATTCCATTGAAACATTATGACAGACATATATAATCGATATCACGGTAAATAAGTATACAAACCACATAACACTTGTGAATTTTCTCTGAAAAATCAGCTATTTCTTCAACCACCCACCCACCCCCCACCCCCCACCCCCCCGCCCTAATGCCGCAATTAACTATTTCCATAGGTGACCTTTCAAGTGTTTGCTTAATGTTTCTGATGGTTCTAATCATATTTGTGGCTTAAGATGTTCACAGGTCAAAAGTTGATTAAATGGGTCATGGGTCAGAAAATTGGCTCTATCTAAAATCTATTTTTGGAATTAATAAATTAGTAATTAGGCAATCAATTATAATAAAGTAGTCAAAGCATAAATCAAGCAATTGCTTGATTTAAGCAATCTATTATGATTCTCTTTTATGATAGTAGTTATTTTCTTCCTTATAAATAGATGATAGGAATAAGATGAAAAGTGTACGAAAAGTATTCCTTTGTTCTATTCAATAAAATTATGTGAGTGTGTTTTTATCAATTGTTATTGTGCCATTGTCTAACAATTGGTATCTGAGCCTAGGGCTCGAGAGGCGGAGAAGGCCGTTTTGAGAGTCGGTTTCGAAGAGGCGAGTAGCCCGTCGCTGCAGGGCAAACGCAGCAGGTAACCAGCGTGTTTCGGGACAGCAGGTGGCTGCTTCGGAACTGTTCTACAGCAGAAGACGGAGTTGGCGGAAGCGTGTTTTGGTAGAGACGACGGTGGTGACCTGTGATGAACATCAGCTTTCTGTGGCTATTAGTGGTGATGAAATTGGGAGAAAAAGGGCTGTTTTGAGATATTTTTACAGCAGGGGGTGTTGCTGTCGGATTTTGTAATATTTGATCGGTTTGTTTCGTGATAAGAGGAGACCGGCGTACAGGCGCGAGAAGCGGACAGAAAGGATCCGTTAAAGCAGGTGGCTTTGGGTTCGGTTCGTTTGGCAGGTGAAAGAAAATGGTAAAGGCAGTGGCTTTGTTTTCTTAATCGGTGGAGAAGTTCTTTAAACAAGGGTGATTGGGAAAAGATATAAGGTGTAAAGAAAAAAAAAGAAAGATATTGGAGAAACTACGCGGTGTGAACATTATGGCGTTCGAGTTCAAGTCAGGTTGGCTTTGGATGTGACCGGGGAAGAGGTCGTCTATCCATGAAGAGTCAAGACGTTAATGAACGGGGTTTTAACGGGTTGCCATGTGAGATGTTGCAAGTGTGGTGAATTTGATTTGGTTGAATTGAAAAGACTTTGGACGTGATCGGGGTGAAGATCGGGTGTCCGGAAAAAAGTCGAGATTGTTCGAGAAGAAAATGATTTTGCGTTGCCATGAATGAGTGGTGTGAACAAACCATGATTAGGGGGTGAATGATGGTTCTAATCATGTTTGTGGGTTAAGATGTTCACGGGTCAAAAGTTGATTAAATGCGTCATGGGTAAGAAAATTGGATCTATCCAAAATCTATTTTTGGAATTAATAAATTAGTAATTAGGCAATCAATTATAATAGAGTAGTCAAAGCATAAATCAAGCAATTGCTTGATTTAAGCAATCTATTATAATTCTCTTTTATGATAGTAGTTATTTTCTTCCTTATAAATAATGGTAAGAATAAGATGAAAAGTGTACCAAAAGTATTCCTTTGTTCTATTCAATAAAATTATGCGTGTGTGTTTTTATCAATTGTTATTGTGCCGTTGTCTAAGAGTTTCTTTATACTTTTGACACTATAAATTGAACTCGGCCCATTAATTAGTGGGATTTAATTCACCTAGTCAGTCCAGATGCATCCATCTGCTGAGTGGTGATGATTTAGTTTCTGGATTAAATCATTTAGTTGCATGCTGATCCCGTCATACTTTAAAAAATTGTACAAACACAAGAGAATATGCACAAAGCAAGGCTAAACTATGATAAGAGACAGGCTGACCTGTTTAAAAGCATGCATGCAAGCAATTCTGCCTATGGTGTTGGGTTAATCTTGATCGGGTCAAGTTACGGGTCATGGGTCTAGTATTTGAGTTATGTTTTGTTTAGAGCATGCAACAAGTTTTTTAATTTGAATTAGTCTTAGTAGTTAGCAAGTAGTGAGCATAGATTAAGGGTAGTGGAGTAATGCTACTTGTTTTTAGGAGTTCATGTTTACTTTCTATATAATGTAAGTTTTGAAGTATGAATGAATGCAAGAATTTAAGTATAATCTTGGACCTGAAACCAACAATTAGTATCAGAGCGTAAGGTTAGAAAAAGAGGGTTGTTTTGAGAGTTGTTTTTTGAAAACGGGAGTAGCCCTTGACTGCAGGGTTGAAGAACGAGAAGAAGCAGCAGGTAATCAAGCATATGGAACATTTAAAACTCCAACAAACATAGAAAGTTGAAAAGGTTACAGATAACAGATATATAAATCTATTACAAAACGGCTGGACAAATTTTTAGAAATTTGGCACGCCTACATTCCAAAATACTGGCCAAATAAAGTTTTGAAACGTAGTTATATAAGTATACAACCCGTCTATGTGTATGTTTAAAAAAACAAATTAGTGCTCACAGTTATGCTTTTCAGCAATAGAGTCAAGAATAAAAATCCAAGCAGCTTAAATTGATAAATCATCTATCTAAACACAACATACACAGTACGTTACTTGGTCATATTATATTAATTTATATATCAAAATCAGACCATCTTATCTTCCACGAACTTGAATTTTGCATGCATGGACGAAACTGTTTCAGTTTATATAAAGCCAACCTCTGGGTAACGACTTCATTCCAGCTCAATCGTTTTATCTTCTTTCTTATACCTTCCAACACCATGTCATCCACAAACCGAACTTCCCTTGCTTGTTTGCTTTTACTCTTCCTCTCAGCTACATTACTTTCACATGCTGCAGCATCGCGCTTGCTCACAGAAAACTCAAGCTATGAAACCCACGAGCAATGGATGGTTCGTTACGGACGCGTGTACAAGGACAATGCTGAGAAAGAACGGCGTTCAAAGATTTATCAAGAGAACGTGCGGTATATTGAGTCATTCAACAATGCGATGAACAAAGGATACAAACTAGCAGTCAATGAGTTTGCAGACCTCACAAATGAAGAGTTCAGGACTACAAGGAACCGGTTCAAGGCTCATGAATGCTCCCCAAAAACCTCTGCTTTCAGGTATGAAAATGTGACAGCAGTTCCAGCATCAATGGATTGGAGAAAGAAAGGTGCAGTAACTCCTGTTAAAGACCAAGGCCAATGTGGTAAGATTATATGTGAATTTATATTGTGATGAAAAGATTGTAAACAAAACCACATTCCATATTTATTGATATTTGTAATTTGTGATGATATGTAGGGTGTTGTTGGGCGTTTTCGGCTGTGGCTGCTATGGAAGGAATAACCCAACTAAAGACGGGTAAACTAGTGTCGCTATCCGAACAAGAGCTCGTGGACTGTGACACTAGTGGTGTAGATCAGGGATGTGAGGGTGGTCTTATGGACGATGCCTTTGATTTCATTGTGAAAAATAAAGGCCTTACTACAGAGAGCAACTACCCGTACCAAGGAGTTGATGGCACCTGCAATAGCAAGGAGGCATCTAACGATGCTGCCACAATTACAGGGCATGAAGATGTTCCTGCTAATAGTGAAAGTGCGTTGTTAAAAGCGGTGGCTAGTCAGCCCGTCTCTGTTGCCATTGATGCTAGTGGGGCCGACTTCCAGTTCTACTCAAGCGGTGTGTTTACAGGAGACTGTGGCACGGAACTTGACCATGGCGTTACTGCAGTTGGCTATGGAACGACATCTGATGGGACCAAGTATTGGTTGGTGAAGAACTCCTGGGGAACAAGCTGGGGTCAAGAGGGGTACATAATGATGCAAAGAGATGTTACGGCTAAAGAAGGCCTTTGTGGCATTGCAATGCAGGCTTCCTACCCCACTGCATGATAAATTATATCTTGTAAATTGTATGTATTTCATGGTATTTTAATACAAAGAAACTTTGAATTATGATAAGCATTTGAATACTAAAATCTTTTAGCATTTATTATATCATCATGAACAGCCCCCTTAAAATAGAAACATGTTGAAAGGCTGAAATTTCGAAAGTTACAAAGTAATCTCCGGAAACAAACAACAAAGTTCTGTAAAATTATACAGGCTTCCTACCCCACTGCATAAAATATATGTTGTAAATTGTATGTATTTCATGTGAGGTGGCAAAATGGTTGGGTTGGATTGGGTTAGTTGTCGGGTCAGGATGGGTTTAGGTCAAGATGGGTTTGGGTCGGAATGGGTTATTTTAAAAAAAGGGTCAGGATGGGTGCGGTTCTAAAATTTACCCTAAACTTAATTGTGATGGGAGCGCGAGTTGGAATGCGTTGAGTGAGCAACTAAAATTAAACTTTAAGCGAGCATCCTCATAACATCTAGAATCATTTAGCAATTTAGCAGCAAAACCAAAACGAGCAATGAAAGTAATCAAAAGAACACCGACAATTATACAAATATATTTATGACACAAATCACAAACCATGAACATAAATCACTTGAACTTAAAACAAGAGGGAGACAACCAAATGCAAGTTATGATAAGCATTTAAATACTAAAATTATTGTATATATGACAACTTTAATCTGCGATTCTGTTCAGTTTTGAGGCTAAGTTAGAAAATTATATGATTAAAGTGAAGAATTGGATAAAGCAAAAAATAAAAAAATAAAAAAATAACTTCTTTTATACAATGATCCTACTTATATCCCTCAAAATGACCACATCAATGTAAACACAGGACCAAGCGTATAACAAAAACCATTCGATTAAGGAAAAATACTAACTTCAGGCCACATGAGTGCTAGACACCCTTAGGGTTGTTATTTTGGCTGTTAATCCTCTTAGCTTTGTTACTACCAAGACTCTCACTACAAGAAAAACATCCTATCGCGACCAAGTTTATGGCGACGACACGATGTTATCGCTACAGGTCACCCTATGGCGACGACACATGTCGTCGCCATAGGGTCACTATAATTTTTGGCTATTCTAGCTCTATGGCGACGCGTCGCCATAGGTCAAAATATTTTTTTTTCTTTTTCTTTCCCTCGAAATAACTAGGAGGGAAATAGTCCCGCCATTATGAAAACCCTATGGCGACGACATGTCGTCGCCATAGGTCAAAACATTTTTTTTTCTTTTCTTTTTCCCGAAATAAGTAGGAGGGAAATATTCCCGTCATTATGAAAACTCTATGGCGACGACATCGCCATAAAGTTTTATGATTTTCTTAAATTGATATTAATAAAAGTAATAATTATAATTAATAATAATAATAATAATAATAATAATAATAATAATAATAATAATATTATTATTATTATTATTATTTATGAAAACTCTATGGCGACGCATCGCCATAAAGTTTTATGATTTTCTTAAATTGATATTAATAAAAGTAATAATTATAATTAATAATAATAATAATAATAATTAATAATAATAATAATAATAATATTATTATTATTATTATTATTATTATTATTAATTTATGTACATGTTATTATTATTGTTATTATAAGTAATAATATTATTGTTATTATAAGTAATAATAATATTCATAATATAATAAATATTATTATTTAATTAACCGTGTGTATGTTTGTATTATTTTCTTAAATAAATATTATATGCTTTTAATTTATTTTGTAAATAGAACAAAATCTTATTAGATGTGAATTTTTGAAAGAAAGATAAAGATAAGTTAGGACTACTATTTTTTTAATATAAGATGAATCTCAGTGGTATAATGTGGATTAATAATTGATGAAGTTTAAGATTGTATTTCAATTTTGACTAAATGATATATGTTCAATCATCTAGTAATTTAGTTTTAGTTAAAAGAAGAAAAAAACTAATTTCATATGTTGTGATAATTATAATTATTAACAATTAGTGTCAATCATGGTCAAATATGTTCGATTATAATAGTTAGAATCGATCGAATATGTCAAAGTTTAGCTATGATCGAGTTATAAATATCAGTGTTAAATTATATACATTAAAGGTAATTTACGAGATATTATGATTGTTAAGGATAAGTTAAGTTTGTTTATATTTAGTTATCATAAATGAGTGTTAAACAAGGTCAAATATGTTCGGTTATGATGGTTGGGGTTGATTACATTCGTCAAAGTTTAGCTTTGATCCAATTATGATCATTGGTGTTAAATTAAACACGATGTTGGTAATTTACAGGAAATTATCCTTATTAATGGTAATTTAAATTTGTTTATGCTTAGTTATCATTAATGAGCATCAAGAAAGGTCAAATATGTTCGGTTATGATGATTAGGGTCGATCAAATACATTAAAGGTTAGCTATGATGAAATTACGATGATTAGTGTTAAATTATACAATTCGATGGTAATTTATGGGAAATGATGCTTATTAACGGTAAGTTATTTTTATTTACGCTTAACTATTATCAATGAGTGTTAACAAGGCCAAATATATATATTGTAAGTTAATGTTTTAAATATATCTTTTAATTGAATATATTTTAAATGTTACTAATTTTTTAATTTTTTATATCAATATAGCATCAGCTAAAAAAAACGATCAAAATGAAGAAATCTAAATTTATATGAGAAATGGGCTGCAAACAACAGCCAACCACTTCCTATGCTATTTGATCATACAAGAAAACAGTATAAAGCTGTTGGAGAAAAATAATCAATTATTTGTTCGAGCTTTATCCAATCATATTTTCACCTTTCCTTTTCATTATCCCACTTGGGATAAAGTTTCTGATACGTTCAAGATATCCTTGTTCAATTTTCTGGAGGCAAGTATTTATGTAGTGTTTTATTTGTAATTTGATAATCATAACTTTTATATGTTTCTAATTATTTTATTTTGCAGGAATATTTTGATCTAGAAGCTCATCGTTACTCAGACCACTGACAAGGTATACAACTTGGAATCTATATGGATTGCCAACATGCTTTTAGAGACAGAAGATATAACATGAAATAACATTTCTTAAGTCAAGGAGGCTATGACAATATTGAGCAGGCTATCAATAATCCATCTGAAGGTCAAAGTCAAGAGTCATGGGAGCAGGTGGTTAAGTTGTTATCAAGTGAACAACATAAACGTCTTTCTCAACAAGGCTTAACGAATAGAGCTAAATAGCTCTATCCAAGTCTGCATGGTAGTCAGTCATATGCTCAAAGGCGATATCTTCAGGTAAGAAAACATATATTATACATCCTATGTATTATTAATTCTTTTCAAATATTATGAATATTGTTTTTAATGTTTTTAGAAGCAACAAACTGGGACCCCAAGTCATATCGAAACGTGGAGGAGGGCGCATTACAGTGAAGGTTCATGATGGGTCAACCAGAGGGCAAAAGAAGATTGGGTAAGTTTAATATGTTAAGTATGCGATTATCATATGTTCATATGTTTATAATATATCGGGTTTGGTGATTTTGACCAGATATGGTCTATATGCTATCCATATTTGAGAATTGTTGGTTTTGATGAGTTGTTAAGTTATATGTTGAAACTTGGGAAGTTTATGTTAGTTGTGCTTATAAATTTAAAAAACATGGTCTATATGGTATCAATATTTGAAAATCGTTGGTTTTGAGAAGTTGTTAGTTTATATATTGAAACTTGGGAATTTTATGGTATTGTGCTTATGATTAAACAACATGGTTTTTTTCCATTTTATAATAGTTATACTCTCGAAATTTCATAAGAATCTTAATACCGTTTCATTTTAATTCTCTATAATTGCAGGCAAAAATTGAAAATCAATACGCCCAAATGTAAATGGAGGCAGGTGAGTTGCCTGTTAATGAGATGGAATGTTTAGAGTTGGTATTAGGACAAAGACATGGTCATACGAGAGGTGTTGGACGAAAAGTAAAAAATATCTCTCGTTATGAGCCATCAAGCGGTTCATCATCACATCGGAATGAAAAAATAGAAGCACTAAAGCGACAAATGCAATAAATGCAAAAAAGAATGAATCAATTTGAAAGACAAAAGCATAATCCCGATAACGATGAAGATGATGAAAACGACGACAATTAAATAGTTTGTTTGTTTGGGTTGTAAAAACTTAAGATATACTTTCTTTTGGTTTGGTGTGTAATTAACTAAAATTGATTGATTTTTATTTGGATATTTGATATATTAGTTTGAATTTTTGTGTATTTAAAATTGGGATCTTGGTTGGTTTTTAGGTAAAAAAACCTGGAAAAAAACAGAATTTTAAAAATAAAATGTTTAACCAGATACCCTATGGCAACGACATGTCGTCGTCATAGGTTAAATTAATTAATTGTTTATTAATTTTTATTAATTAATTTAATATTAAATAATAATATTTACTAACCCTATGGCGACGACATGTCGTCGCCATAGGTTAAATTAATTAATTATTTATTAATTTTTATTAATTAATTTAATATTAAATAATAATATTTATTAACCCTATGGCGACGACATGTCGTCGCCACAGGGTGCATTTATTTATTAAATTTAAATTTAAAAAATATATTTATACTAATGCCGACAAGTTTGTCGCGACGACTTGTTGTCGCCTCAGAGGTCTATGGCGATAACGTCTATTGTGGCGAAAAATTTTTGAGCTATTGCGACAAGGCTATGAGTTTTATCATCGCGATAGCTACGTTTTCTTGTAATGTGATCTAACCATTAAGTACAGCCCGGTTGCACATTTTCATATCCTAACAATGCACAGAAACTGCATTAATAAATGATTACGAAGACAACAAGCAAGGGGCAGTTTCCATGATCTTGTTATTCATTGACTTATTATCACTTGGCATGTAATCTTGATGAAGATCACTTCCCTTGCTTCTCATTTTGAATTATAAATAGATGTTCAACTCACTTAGATCAATAAACCACAAATGTTGTCAACAACAATAGAACCGTATTATTGATTGTGTTGGTTATGCCGGTTGTGTTATGCATGTTTATGTGTTGTTGATAATGTTTGTGATGTGTATGATGTGGCTTTACCTATTATGTATGAGTGCATAAGTAAAGTATTATGTAACGAAAGTGAAAGATAACGAGAATGGAGGTAATGAACGATGAGACCTTTGACGCCCGCCACGGTACTGTGTTAGCTTTCGAGCATGAGTCGGGGGTGTTGCATACGAGATGGGATCCTTGTCACGCACCCTTGTACTGTTTCAGCTTTTGAGCATGAGTGGGGGTTTGTTTACAGGCCCCGGCACAGTATCAGCTTTCGAGCATGAGTCGGGGGTGTTGCATGAGACAGGATTATAGGCCCCGGCACAGTATCAGCTTTTGAGCATGAGTCGGTGGTGTGGCGTGTGAGGGTGATGAGATCTTTGTTGCTCACCCCAGTACTATGTCAGCTTTCGAGCTTGAGTCGGGGGTTTGTTTTACAGGCCTCGGCATAGTATCAGCTTTCGAGCATGAGTCGGGGGTATTGCATGAGACAGGATATGGATGATGGTGAGAGATGTAATGAATCAATAATGACGAACGATTATGAAGATAATAATTATTATCAATGTGTACGTATGATGTGTGATCACGAACGAATGTAAAGGTTATGTTTTAACGAAAGTAAAGTATTTTATTTATAAAATTACAACTCACTCGGCATCGTTAACGTTTTTGTATGCATAATAGTTGGCAAGTTTTTGTGTTGATGCTGAGGAGATGCCGGCATGGATGCATAAGCTACTGGGAGCGTTTTGAGGCTGGCATTCACATTTTGATATGATGTTGTATTTTGAAATTTACATGAATGATGTAATGAAATGATATGTTTTTAACTTATAAATGAGAAGTTTTTTTTAATTACTCTGCGATAATGATGTATCTTTTAAATGTTTTTATGCAATGATTGACCAACTGTGGGGTTTCCGGAAACGGAGCCTTACATAACTATTTGTTGATATTGTGTTGCATCTGAAAGTAGTGGGCTATCATCATTGAAAAGTTACTAGGAAGTGCTCATAGGAAAGGTAACCGGTTTGCAATCAGAAAGACCCAATTTATGGAGAAGCTCTAAGATGTATTTTCTTTGCGAAAGGATAATGTTCTCCTCATGATGGATGACTTCAATACCTACAAAATGGTGAAGCTTGCCGAGATCCTTGAGAGCAAATGAATTGTTTAACCGGTGGACAATATTATCAATTCCTGAGTTGTTGTTGCCGGTAATAATTATGTCATCGACATAAACTAGAACATACACCCAGGTACCACCTGCTTTGAGGATGAACAATGACGGATCTGTTTTTGGTTCGCAAAAACCAATTTGTAGAAGAATCGTGGATAGCCGATGGAACCATGCTCTGGGAGCTTGCTTGTGCCCATACCGAGATTTGTAGAGAAGACATACATGATCCGGTTTGGTTGGGTCTACAAAGCCAGGAGGCTGTTTCATGTACATGGTTTCTGTTAAATCACCTTGTAAAAAGGCATTTTCAATGTATAATTGCCGCAAAGACCATTTATCAGTGACTGCAAGTGATAAGACAACCCGAATGGTGGTAGGTTTGATGACCGGGCTGAATGTCTCATGATAGTCAATGCTGGGTTGTTGATGAAAACCTTTTGCAACTAAACGTGCTTTGCAACGAGTGTTTTTGCCCAGTGAATCTGACTTTAACCTGTATACCCACTTGCAATCAATAAGATTAGCATGTTTATCATAAGGTACTAATGACCATGTTCCATTTTCTTAAGTGCATCAAACTCCTTGTTCATGGCATGATGCCACTCCGGAGATTTGTTGGCGACGGTGAAAGAAATGGGAACAGTGGGAATAGCAGAAGAGACTGAAGCGGTGTTAACCGATGGGTCAAAATGAGCTTTAGGTTTTGGATTTTGTCATAGGTTAGAAGGTCGAGGCCGAGGTGGTGGGGGTGGCTGTAGTTGAGATTGACGACGTGGTTTCGGTTGTGTGAGATGAGGACGAGGAGCTTTTAGTACTAGTAGAGGTAGTGGGAGAAGCATTGGCTTGATCGGTTTTGTTAGGAAAAAATAAAGGTGGGTCAGGGAAGACAGGATAGGATGTGGGTGTTGCGGGTTGTGTAGCTGGTGTGCAGTAAAGGGAAAAACATGTTCGTTGAAGCGAACATGGCGTGCAATGTAGATGCGTTCAGTTGCCATGTCGAAACAACGATAATCATGGTGAACATGGCTATAACCTAGAAAAATGCAAGATGTGGAGCAAAAATCCATTTTGTGGCGGTTTTAAGGGCGTAAGTATGGAAAATATTGACAACCGAACACTCGAAGAAACATGTAATTGGGTTTACGGTTGAAGACATGTTGTAAGGGTGATTGTTGGATGAGATGCGAGATGGTAATCAGTTGATGAGGTACACGGCGGTTTCAAATTCAAAATGCCAGAATTTTTGTGGAAGGTTAGATTGCGAGAGAAGAGCAAGCCTAGTTTCCACACGTGACGGTGTCGGCGCTCAACAAAACCATTTTGTGCACTTGTGTGAGGACATGAGCGCTAGTGAATAATTCCTAAGGATGTAAAAAATGTGGATAGATTTTTGAATTCCCCTCCCCGATCAAATTGAACACCTTTTAATTTGGTGTTAAATTGTCTTTCCACCATGGTTACGAAGTTTTCAAATGTTTGAAAAACATCAGATTTTTGTTTTAAAGGATAAAACCACTTGTAACGGGTATGATGATCAACACATAATAGAAAGAACTAGTAACCATCAACAGATAAAGTACGCGAAGGCCCCCAAACATCACAGTATATCAAATCTAAAATATTATTGCTTCAAAACGTCGAAGATTGCAAAGAAAGTTTGGACAATTTCCCTAATTGAAAGGGAGTACATAATGAAGAAAATTTTTGTATGGACTTGAGTTGAGGAAGACAGATGGAATAAAGGCCATGGTTACTTGGGCCCATGAGTAGGATACTGTGTATAGACTCGTCCTTCATAACAAAATAAGAAGAATGAAATTCAAAAACACATTATTATCAATGCAAAATTGTTGTACAGATAAAAGATTCTTTTGAATTTCTGGGACATGAAGAATATTGAAAAGATTAAGAGTTTTGTTTGATGAAACAATTTTAGATTAGCCACTTTGAAAAATGGGAAGGGCCTTACCGTTACCAACATGGATTGAATCATTACTTTGGTAAACTTCAGAGTTGTCAAGACTTGATAAATTTGGAGTAGCATGATTAGTAGCACTTGTATCAGGGAACCAAGAACTGCCTGAAGTGGAGCTAACATCAGAGAAAGTAGTGAAGTTGGCTTGAGGTGTGTGCTGAGATTGATTTGGGCACTGAGACGGTAGATGTCCTATACCATAACATTTGCAGTAACCATACACTGTATTTTGCATGGATGCCCAAGAGAACTGATGAGAGGTGTTGTGGTCATGGTTCCTGTTATTGAAGCTTCCCCGATTAGCATTGCCTTATGGATTTCCTCGACGGGTGCCTCGGTTACTGTTAAACAAACGACACACTTGGTTTGCTTGCGGTTGATACTTATGTGACCCGATAGGGTTCAATTGGTACCCTAGTTGGGCTGCATGCCATTATAGGCTGCCAAGTTGAGTTTGAATAAGAGTGAGATCTGGTGTAGGAGAGCGGGTATTGGCCACAAAAGCCTGGGGTATTGCAGCCGTGGGGGTGGGAGCAGAATTATAGTTATTGATCATGAAGTCATGATCATGGAGTAATCCATGTCGCTCGTTGAAAATAACGGGTGGAGAGCGAGCCAACAAATTTGACTTTAGACCATTATATTCTTCTCGAAGCCTAGAGATAGCAAGCATAACTAGATCTTTATCCTTCATCGGTTCACCAATATTGGCTAGGGCGATTTCATATTCATGTGCCCATGTTAAGTTGGCAATCGGGCTTTCATCATTCTTCATTGAAATTCTAAGAAGCTGAGTTTTTTAAATGTACTCACGAGAAGCGGTATTTGGTGCATATGCACGTTCTAGGGCAAGCCACACATCCCTGGAAGTCATTCCTTGAACGTGCTGGAAACATGCTTCGGAGATTGTAGAGGTGGTGAGCATTCGAACGTGTGCTTCGTTTGCTATCCAATGCGGGTAACTAGGGTTGTAAGTAGTTGTGGTTCCATTGATTATTGTTTTTGATGGACATGGGATTGAACCATCCAGATAACCAAAAAGGTTGTTGGAGATGAGAAACGATTCAATCATGGCCTTCCAATATCCATAGTTTGTAGGAGATAGGTTGAAAGCAAACTTGTGAGAGTTGAGAGTAGTTTTCTCTATAGTTGTGAAAGCAGTGATTTGAACCATGTTTATTAGCAACAAGAAGAGGCTATTGGCAGTAGTAGGGTAGTGCAAACAGGAGGCGGCAGTAGGTTTTTAGCAGTAGTATACTATTGGCGGCAATAGGATGTTGGCAGCAGTTGTTGATTGCACAAACCAATGGTGATCGAAATCGAGAAAGGAGCCTGCCGGAAAAGGTCTTAGTTAGGTGGCAGTAGGGTTTTGGTTTATTTGGCTCTGATACCAAATGCAACCGTATTATTGATTATTTTATGAATTCGTGTACAATAATCTATATAAAGAGCTAGATATTACAATTGACAACCCTCAACTAATGGCAAATATAAAAGGTACAATCTAACTTGTCTAACCACAACAAAGAAAGTGGTTCTCAAATATCATTGATACATACCAAAAAGTCTAGTGTAAACATCAGTATTGTAAAAGGTTGTCCCATGATTCCATTGAAACATTATGACAGACATATATAATCGATATCACGGTAAATAAGTATACAAACCACATAACACTTGTGAATTTTCTCTGAAAAATCAGCTATATCTTCAACCACCCACCCCACACCACCCCCCCCCCCCCCCCCCAATGCCACAATAAACAATTCCCATAGGTGACCTTTCAAGTGTTTGCTCAATGTTTCTTTATACTTTTGACACTATAAATTAACCTCGGCCCATTAATTAGTGGGCTTTAATAAACCTAGTCAGTCCAGATGCATCCATCTGCTGAGTGGTGATGATTTAGTTTCTGGATTAAATCATTTAGTTGCATGCTGATCCAGTCATACTTTAAAAAATTGTACAAACACAAGAGAATATGCACAAAGCAAGGCTAAACTATGATAAGAGACATGCAGACCTGTTTAAAAGCATGCATGCAAGCAATTCTGCCTATGGTGTTGGGTTAATCTTGATTGGGTCAAGTTACGGGTCATGGGTCTAGTATTTGAGTTATGTTTTGTTTAGAGCATGCAACAAGTTTTTTAATTTGAATTAGTCTTAGTAGTTAGCAAGTAGTGAGCATAGATTAAGGGTAGTGGAGTAATGCTACTTGTTTTTAAGAGTTCATGTTTACTTTCTATATAATGTAAGTTTTGAAGTATGAATGAATGCAAGAATTTAAGTATAAAACCAACAATTAGTATCAGAGCGCAAGGTTAGAAAAAGAGGGTTGTTTTGAGAGTTGTTTTTTGAAAACGGGAGTAGCCCTTGACTGCAGGGTTGAAGAACGAGAAGAAACAGCAGGTAATCAAGCATATGGAACATTTAAAACTCCAACAAACGTAGAAAGTTGAAAAGGTTACAGATAACAGATATATAAATCTATTACAAAACGGCTGGACAAATTTTTAGAAATTTGGCACGCCTACATTCCAAAATACTGGCCAAATAAAGTTTTGAAACGTAGTTATATAAGTATATAACCCGTCTATGTGTATGTTGAAAAAAACAAATTAGTGCTCACAGTTATGCTTTTCAGCAATAGAGTCAATAATAAAAATCCAAGCAGCTTAAATTGATAAATCATCTATCTAAACACAACATACACAGTACGTTACTTGGTCATATTATATTAATTTATATATCAAAATCAGACCATCTTATCTTCCACGAACTTGAATTTTGCATGCATGGACGAAACTGTTTCAGTTTATATAAAGCCAACCTCTGGGTAACGACCATATTAATTTCTTATACCTTCCAACACCATGTCATCCACAAACCGAACTTCCCTTGCTTGTTTGCTTTTACTCTTCCTCTCAGCTACATTACTTTCACATGCTGCAGCATCGCGCTTGCTCACAGAAAACTCAAGCTATGAAACCCACGAGCAATGGATGGTTCGTTACGGACGCGTGTACAAGGACAATGCTGAGAAAGAACGGCGTTCAAAGATTTATCAAGAGAACGTGCGGTATATTGAGTCATTCAACAATGCGATGAACAAAGGATACAAACTAGCAGTCAATGAGTTTGCAGACCTCACAAATGAAGAGTTCAGGACTACAAGGAACCGGTTCAAGGCTCATGAATGCTCCCCAAAAACCTCTGCTTTCA
The DNA here is from genome assembly GCA_025506505.1 of Flaveria sonorensis. Taxonomy (NCBI): domain Eukaryota; kingdom Viridiplantae; phylum Streptophyta; class Magnoliopsida; order Asterales; family Asteraceae; genus Flaveria; species Flaveria sonorensis. Next base: position 53,683,411 of record CM046432.1, on the reverse strand, counting down.
GGTATGAAAATGTGACAGCAGTTCCAGCATCAATGGATTGGAGAAAGAAAGGTGCAGTAACTCCTGTTAAAGACCAAGGCCAATGTGGTAAGATTATATATGAATTTATATTGTGATGAAAAGATTGTAAACAAAACCACATTCCATATTTATTGATATTTGTAATTTGTGATGATATGTAGGGTGTTGTTGGGCGTTTTCGGCTGTGGCTGCTATGGAAGGAATAACCCAACTAAAGACGGGTAAACTAGTGTCGCTATCCGAACAAGAGCTCGTGGACTGTGACACTAGTGGTGTAGATCAGGGATGTGAGGGTGGTCTTATGGACGATGCCTTTGATTTCATTGTGAAAAATAAAGGCCTTACTACAGAGAGCAACTACCCGTACCAAGGAGTTGATGGCACCTGCAATAGCAAGGAGGCATCTAACGATGCTGCCACAATTACAGGGCATGAAGATGTTCCTGCTAATAGTGAAAGTGCGTTGTTAAAAGCGGTGGCTAGTCAGCCCGTCTCTGTTGCCATTGATGCTAGTGGGGCCGACTTCCAGTTCTACTCAAGCGGTGTGTTTACAGGAGACTGTGGCACGGAACTTGACCATGGCGTTACTGCAGTTGGCTATGGAACGACATCTGATGGGACCAAGTATTGGTTGGTGAAGAACTCCTGGGGAACAAGCTGGGGTCAAGAGGGGTACATAATGATGCAAAGAGATGTTACGGCTAAAGAAGGCCTTTGTGGCATTGCAATGCAGGCTTCCTACCCCACTGCATGATAAATTATATCTTGTAAATTGTATGTATTTCATGGTGTTTTAATACAAAGAAACTTTGAATTATGATAAGCATTTGAATACTAAAATCATTTAGCATTTATTATATCATCATGAACAGCCCCCTTTAAATAGAAACATGTTGAAAGGCTGAAATTTCGAAAGTTACAAAGTAATCACCGGAAACAAACAAGAAAGTTCTGCAAAATTATACAGGCTTCCTACCCAGCTGCATAAAATATATGTTGTAAATTGTATGTATTTCATATGAGTTGGCAAAATGGGTGGGTTGGATTGGGTTAGTTGTCGGGTCAGGATGGGTTTAGGTCAAGATGGGTTTGGGTCGAAATGGGTTATTTAAAAAAAAGGGTCAGGATGGGTTCGGGTCAGGATGGGTGCGGTTCTAAAATTTACCCTAAACTTAATAGTGATGGGAGCGCGAGTTGGAATGCGTTAGTGAGCAACTAAAATTAAACTTTAAGCTAGCATCTTCATAACATCTAGAATCATTTGGCAATTTAGCAGCAAAACCAAAACGAGCAATGAAAGTAATCAAAAGAACGCTAATGTAAGATATTATCAGAAGATTATAAGGCTCATGCAACTAAAGAAGCCAAAACAACCAAGGGTCTTCCTGCATGCATGCACTAGACGTACAAGGTAGAAGTGCTTCGGAAGGTTTACACTCTACATCAGAAAATACTCTAAGTGTAAAATCTTCCGAAGCCGAAGCCCAAATCTTCCGAAGCCAAAGCCCAAATCTTTCGAAGCCAAAGTCCAAATCTTCCGAAGCCAAAGATGAAGTCTTCCGAAACTTCAGAGACAAAGTCTTCCGAAGCCATTTTGCTGTGAAGACTGATTTCTTCCGAAGACAGAAAAGACATGCTTTCTCTGATCTACTTTACATATTATTGTGTGTTCATTAAGAGGACTGAAAACCTCAAGACCCTTACTCTCACTGAGTTATATGGCATACTCAGTGGGTACCAGATGGAGATGAATATGCAAAATTCATCTGGTAACTCCAGCATCCAACAGATGGAGATGAATATGCAAAATCAAGTGTTTAGCTCTACAGGTTTTGAAGTGGTGAAGGCTGAAGACCCAACCATGAACTCTAGTACCAGGAGTTCTAGTTCAGGTCTAAATCATCTCAGCAAGGAGAAGAAGACTGATCAGCTGTGTACCACTGCTACACAGCCTGAACCATCTAGCTCCAAGAACAAGCCTCTCCCTAAGAAGCTTGTTGCATCATCTGTGAAGGTGAAAATGGAGAAGAAAAGTGATCAAGTTCAGTCTTCCTCTCAGAAGAAGACTCTCAGAAGGAAGCAAATGGACTGCATCATGTGTGGCAGTACTTCTCATTTGGCTAAGGATTGTATTTACAATCCTAAAAGTACCATCCATATGATCAAAGAGAAAACTTTTGAGAAGAAGAAGGAGAAGCTAGCTTCGGAAGGAAAATTTGTTTCCTTCGGAAGCTCCAAAGTGAAGAAGAAGACAAGTGAAAACTTGCCTTCGGAAGAAAATTTGGTCTCGGAAGAAAGGAATGCTTCCGAAGTACTGAAGCATGCTGCAGTAAAAGCAAGATCTTCCGAAGGTCCAGTCTCCAAATCTTCAGAAGTTGTTGAAACTTCCGAGGTGTTGAAGGTCAAGTCCAATCTTTCGAAGATGGTGTGGAAGATGAAGAAAGACCTGGTGACTGAAAGTTCTTCATCAACAGCAACTAATGATCCTCAAAGCTTGAATATAGGATCAGTTACTATTACATTGTCTTCAGATCACTTTGAAAAGCCCAAGCCCAATGAGGTTTGGGTTTTCAAGTGTAACTAACCACTTCTTTTAGTGCAGGAACAGCTAAAGACCAAGGGAAATGTGTGGATCATTGATAGTGGTTGTTCCAGGCACATGATTGGCAATGGTTCTTTGCTTCACAATTTTGAGAAAATTGATGGAGGACCAGTTGCTTTTGGAGGAGATGCTGGTGGTTACATCACTGGAAGGGGCATGGTCACAAATGGTAAGCTCACCATTGAGAAGGTAAATTTTGTTAAGGAGCTTGGATACAATCTACTGAGTGTATCCTAATTTTGTGATCAAAGACACAACATGCTCTTTATTGAGCATGAGTGCATTGTTCTCAAGCCCGAGGTGATCATTCCTCAAGAGCATATCCTGCTCAAAGCCCCCAGGAAAGGGAACATGTACAAGATGGACTTGCAGAAAACATCTCCCTCAGGAGAAGTTTCTTGCTTTCTATCTAAAGCAAATAGTGATGAGTCTTTCCTCTGGCATAAAAGAATGTGCCATGTAAACTTTAAGAACATGAATAAATTAATTAAGAATAATTTGGTAACTGGAATGCCAAAGAAAGAGTTTACAAGTGATGATCATTGTGTTGCATGCCTGAAAGGGAAGCAACACAAAGTGTCTCACAAGCCAAAGGAAAGAAACTCTATCACTACTCCCCTACACTTATTACGCATGGATCTCTTTGGCCCCACCAGTGTAATGAGTTTAGGAAGGACCTCATATTGTTTAGTGATCACAGATGATTTCACAAGATTCACTTGGGTCTTTTTCCTTAGAACTAAGGATGAGACTCCTGAGATCTTGAAGAATTTCATTCTGAAAATTGAGAATCAATCTGGTCACAAGGTCAAGACCATAAGATGTGATCAAGAAACAGAATTTAACAACCAAATGATGGAAATGATCTGCCCAAAATACATATTGAATTGATGTGGCTAGTATGTCATGATCCAAGTCGGGTCATACCCAATAACGAGCTGGACAAACACCAAAGATATTTGTTTTATGATATGATCATATAAATAAATATTAACACTTAGAATATTTGGAAATTGGGTTTCCAAACATTTACACTTGTGTAGTATATAAATTATATGGATAATTTATTTCAAAGAGAGAGGAATATTAATTCATCCGCATTCGTTTTACACAACCGCATTTGATGTGGTTGAACAAATGCGGATGATGTTTACTCATCCGCATTAGTTAATGCGGATGAACAATCCCTGTCCGCATTTGTTTTGGAACAAATGCGGATGAGCATTTTCTGGAAATGCTGATGGAAACATACATCCGCATTAACTAATGCGGATGACCATTTACAAATGCGGCAGCACAACTTCATCCGCATTAACTAATGCGGATGTTGTTCTGAGAAATGCGGATGGGTTGAGGGGCTGGGCCCCACCCACTTTTCTCTCTCCTGAACTTTATGTTTCCAAGGACATGCAATATAAGATTGCTTGCAGATCTCTCTAAACACACGACTGAAGAACTTCTTTCTCTCGATCGGTCTAGAGAAATCAAAAGGGAGTTCTATAAGTGAAAAATCCTAACAACCGGTGTTCTTGTTGGTGGCTCGTGGGTAGACCAGCTTGAGGCTTCTTGCTTTAGGAGCTGCCATCCTCGTTCACCTCCCGCCGACCTCATCATTGAAGGTAGTTCATCGTACCTTCTATGGTTGTTTGTAAGCATGATTTCATATATCGATCCATATGGGTTTTGACTGATTTTATATAAAAATGTTTTATATATAAATTAGCTCACTGTAACAAGTTTAATATATATATTCCGCTGCGTTCTTCTATTTTATAAGGATAAAATAGATCTGTTTAACTTGTGAAAACCCAACAATGGCATCAAGAGCCGGTTATATGGATACATGCTTCATTTGGACTGAAAATTCGGTTTCTTGGTGATGATTCACCAAAAGGCCAAGAGGCTTCAGCCCCAGTATCTCTTATTTTTCAAGATCTATTTAGACATGCATATAGGAATCTTGAAAATTTTATATCATTTGGATGATTTTGTTTTGGAAACAAAACCGTGGTTCTCGGCTGTTTATGCTTCAGCCGAGAATCTATGGTTCAAGGGGATGCTTTTGGATTTTGCTTACATATGTGGATATGTATTTTATTTGTTCATAACCAAAGCCGAGACCTATGGATGAATGTGTTGTGATTTGTTTTAATTATTCAAATGGTTTGTAATAATTAAACATGTTTATTCTTCCTATTGGGTATGTAATTTATTTATTTTTTCATTTGGTATGTAAAATAAATAGGCTAGTTGCACTTTACTTTTACTAGAAAAATTGTATTTAGGATATGTTTTGTAAAAGAAGATGCAACAAGACTATCTTTCTCGGTTTTAACCGAAAGGAGAAGATGAAGGCCCAAAGGAGTTTGGTGCTGAAGTCAAAGCCTAAATGGAGACCCAAATGGATTGGAAGAGTCACAACACAAGGTGGACACTTGAAGCATTTGGATGCGGGATCAAGTGGGAGTTCACCGGCACAAATGTTGTGTCATTTTCACCCTAGAAACGACTTTATTAACTCACTTGTTTCGGTCAACAAGTGATGTTAAGCTTAGATGGCTACGGTTATGGATTCATGTGATGCTTGTGTGGTTGTTTTATTATTGTTTTGTGATATATGGATATGCATGTTTAAACAATTTAAAATCAACAACAAGCATAAAATGGTTCTTATAAAACATTAACATGGGTAATAAAAGGGTTTATTAAAAGTTAATGTGTTCACAATAAAATTGGTTTTATTGAAAGAACCTTAAAAATTGTTTCACACCGGGTACCACACATTTGAATGCATGCAAATGTCAGGTGCAAAATGGTTTTCAAAACTAGAATTAGCGAAAACTAAAATCCCTTTTGAAACAAGTTTAACACCATCCTTTTACATAACACTCGAATCACTTGGGAACTGTTTGTGGGATAAATGTCACCTAACCACTCTTAGGGAACTTATGTGTTTGAGGTGGGTTAACATATTTGTGGGATAAAGGTCACCTAACCACTTGTATGTGTAAACTCACACGTGTGTGTAAGTAGGACAACTTGAGTTGGAAACCATGTGAATAGGGTCACCGAAGCATGGTGTACAATGGTGTTGATGGGATTAAACATGCCAACTAAACATAAGATGTTTAACCGATCCCATAAAACTAGAAGTTGCAAAGGGTTGCAATTGTCAAGTGTTGACTACCTTGTTAATTTAAATGATGGGATAAAGGTCACCTAACCATTATTTAAATGTAACGTTGGATTCTAGATTTTAATTATTAATTGTCTATGAGACGTAAAAGGGTATTAATAATTAAAGTTTTATTTTCGGAAATACTAAAATTGACTTTGTTTGTAGAAATGGCCGCCAACAACAACGCTCCCACCCCGACCGTCCATAACCTATCACTAAGAACTATATTAGAAAGGGATCGTCTTAACCATAATAATTTTATGGATTGGTTTCGTAACTTGAGAATCGTTCTCAAGCAAGAAAAGAAATCTTACGTACTAGACGATCCCATTCCCGACGAACCCGATGTTGATGATGTTGAGGCCTATAACGATTGGGTTAAGCACACTGAGGATTCTGTGCAGGTTTCTTGCCTCATGTTGGGAACTATGATTCCCGAGCTCCAAAAGGATTTAGAGCATCATGGGGCATACGACATGATTACCCAGTTGAAGGAAATGTTCCTTCAACAAGCAAGGGTAGAACGCTTCGAAACGGTTCGAGCGCTTCATGCATGTCGCATGGAAGAAACTCAATCGGTTTCATCTTATGTACTTAAGATGAAGAGCCACATTGATCGCCTTGAAAGGCTAAATTGTCCCGTCTCAAAAGAGTTGGCCACGGATTTGATCCTTAATGGCCTAACTAAAAGGTTTGAGACGTTCATCATGAATTATAACATGAACGGGTGGGACAAGAGCATTGGTGAGCTTCACGCAATGCTCAAAACGGCCGAGGCGGGGATGGGTAAAAGAGTTTTACCCGTCCTCACGATCAATGAGGGAGGCAAAAGAAAAGGCAACACCCCGATCCCAAGGCAAATGTTGCTAAAGGAAAGGGATACATCAAAGGAAAGGGTAAGGGAAAGGCAAGAACTGAACCTCCAAAACCAAAGCTTAAGAAGCCTACAGTAACGGAGAACGATCCATGCTTTGAGTGTGGTGAGATAGGACATTGGAAAAGGAATTGTCCAACCTATCTCAAAGAGTTGAGAAACAAGAGGGATGCTGGGCAGACCTCAGGTACAACTTTCATGATTCATATTGAATTGAATGTTATTTCTTCAAACACATGGGTATTGGATACCGGATGTGGAACTCATATTTGCAATTTGTTGCAGGGGTTCAAAAGAAATAAGCATTTCAAGAAGGGAGACACAAGTCTCTACATGGGCAACGGAGCAAAAGTTGATGTTAAAGCCCAAGGAGACTATGTTTTGAAGCTTCTAAATGGTTTGGAAGTTGTCTTGAAAAACATCTTGTATGCTCCTAGTTTGACTAGGAACATAATTTCTGTTTCCCTTTTAAAACAATATGGTTATGTATTAAAGTTTGTAAACAATGGTATTTGTGTTTTTATGGATGATGTATTTCATTTTGAGGCTATGCCTTATAATGGTATCTATGAATTGGTTCATGATAACTCATCATTTAATAACTCGTTATACCAAACAAGCACCAAGAAACTTAAAATGGGTTTAAGTGATTTATATCTTTGGCATTGTCGTCTTGGGCATATAAACAAGAATCGGATTCAAACACTTCAAAAGAATGGTCTTTTGGAAACAAATGAAAATGGTTCATTTAATAAGTGTGAATCTTGTTTACAAGGAAAGATGACCAAGTTGCCCTTTAGTGGTACTAACGAAAGGGCAAAGGATTTATTAGGAATCATACATTCGGATGTATGTGGTCCTTTTAAGACAATGACAAGGAATGGTGAAGATACTTCATTACCTTCATCGACGATTATAGTCGTTATGGTTATGTGTACTTGTTGACACACAAACATGAAGCTTTTGAAATGTTCAAAATCTTTAAGAATGAAGTAGAAAATCAACTCAATAAAACATCAAAGTTCTTCGTTCAGATAGAGGAGGTGAATACCTTAGTGATGCTTTCAAGATCATCTTATGAGTTGTGGGATTGTCTCACAACTTACTCCACCCGGAACACCGCAACATAATGGTGTGTCTGAAAGGAGAAACCGAACCTTATTGGATATGGTTCGATCTATGATGGCTAGAAGCTCACTACCTCTATCATTTTGGGGTTTCGCATTGCTCTCGCGGCTCGTATTTTGAATATGGCCCCAACCAAGAAAGTGGATACGACACCTTTTGAAATATGGCCATGGAAGAGTTCCATCACTATCATATTTAAAGGTATGGGGTTGTGAAGCTTATGTGAAGCAGAGCACCCAAAACAAGTTAGAAAGTCGATCCATTAAGTGTATATTTGTTGGATATCCCAAAGACTGTATGGGATATTACTTCTTTGATCCAACCGAGCAAAAGGTATTTATTGCTCGAAAAGCTGAGTTCTTGGAAACTAAGTTTCTTATGGAAGAAACGACGTATAGAACAGTGGAAATTGATGAGGATCAAGAACCACAAGCCAGTACACGTTTGGTTGAAATTAGCGATCAACAAGAGGTTGTTGATAATGATCAAATGGTTGATCAATACACACAAAACGTTCGCAATCTGGTAGAATTAGCATTCCACCTGAAAGATATGGATTTTTCATGAATGGATGCTATGTGGTTGACTCGGATGAACCAACTACATACCATGATGCAATGTCCAATTCGGATTGTGACAAATGGATAGAAGCCATGAACGTTGAGATGCAATCCATGTATGACAACCAAGTATGGGAATTGGTTGAAACACCACTTAACTCCAAACTGGTTGGATGTAAGTGGGTTTTTAAGAAGAAAATCGATATGCATGGAAACTTGGATACTTATAAAGCAAGACTTGTAGCAAAGGGTTTCACTCAAACTCAAGGGGTTGATTATGATGAAACATTCTCGCCTGTGGCAATGCTAAAGTCAATTTGGATATTATTTGCCATAGCTGCATATTATGACTATAAGATTTGGCAAATGGATGTCAAAACCGCTTTCCTTAATGGACATCTCGAAGAGAATGTCTATATGGTTCAGCCTGATGGTTTTGTCGATCCAAAACATCATAATAAAGTATGCAAGTTAAAGAAATCAATCTACGGATTGAAACAAGCATCAAGAAGTTGGAATAAACGTTTTGATGAAGAGATCAAGAAATTTAGATTTATCAAGAACGCTGATGAAGCTTGTGTGTATAAAAAGGCTAGTGGGAGCATTATCACATTCTTAGTATTGTATGTTGATGACATACTACTATTTGGAAATGATGTTCCAACCATGGAAGGTGTTAAAGCCTGGCTTGGAAGTTGCTTTTCCATAAAAGATCTTGGTGAAGCCGCCTATATTTTGGGAATAAGATCTATAGGGATAGATCAAGACGGTTGATAGGTTTAAACCAAAGTGCATACATTGATAAAATCTTGAAAAGGTTCAAGATGGAAAACTCTAAGAAAGGTATGGTACCTATTCGAAGAGGGACAATATTAAGTACATCTCAATGTTCGAACTTAAAGGATGAACAAGAAAGAATGAAGGAAATCCCATATGCATCTGCTATAGGATCCATCATGTATGCAATGATATGCACTAGACCGGACGTGTCATGCGCATTAAGCATGACAAGTAGATATCAACAGAATCCAGGTAATAGCCATTGGATGGCTGTTAAAAGTATATTGAAATACCTTAGGAGGACTAAGGATATGTTTCTAATATATGGATCTGGTGAGGAGGAGCTCGTTGTAAAAGGTTACACGGATGCGAGCTTCCAGACTGATCGAGATGATTCTCGATCACAATCGGGGTATGTCTTCATTATGAATGGAGGGGCAGTGTCCTGGAAGAGCTCGAAGCAGGACGTGGTAGCATTGTCCACTACAGAATCCGAATACATCGCCGCTTCATTGGCAGCTCAAGAGGCTGCATGGTTAAAGAAATTCATTGCCGATCTAGGGGTAGTCTTTACCATTCAAGACCCCCTAGAGATCTTTTGTGATAACGAGGGTACGATTGCTCAAATCAAGGAACCCCGTGCACATCAAAAGACTAGGCACATTGAGCGGAGATTCAACTACATAAGGGATGAAGTTGAAAAGGGAAAGATATGTATTCGCAAAGTTCAAACAGATCAAAATATTGCGGATCCACTCACGAAGCTCCTTGAAAGGGCAAAGCATGAGAGTCATACTTGTGCCTTACGACTTCGATATTCTAGTGATTGGATTTGATCTGTTTTGTATTTTAACTTTGGAACGAATGTAATGCTAACTCTTTGTATAAATTATGACAATCTGAGTTATGTTCCATTTTAGCATGTTTACATCCATGAATATGTTTATTATTCTAAATGTCAGTAGTCGGTTATATTTGTGGGAAAAAATACGAATGTAAGATTATTATGAACATGGATTGGTAGATATTCATAAGGTATGAATATAAAGCAAATGGTTGCTACCAAGGTTCATAGATATTTGTGGGATACAAATATTGGACTGACCCGCTCTCAAATGTTACTGCATGGAATTTTATAATTGATCATAAGTAAATTTGAGTAAAGGCGAATATCATAGTATCCTCTGACCTGAGATACATATTGGGTTTTGATATTCACCAAATATTATACCTTGATCTAGTTCTTCATTGTTCTGACATAATGGACAATACACAAGGCTATGTTCAGGTGTGATACAAGGTGATTGTGATAAACGTATGTAGTCAAGATGGGATTTGTTCCTCTTATTCGTTGAGAGTATGATGTCTAAGGCCTGATAAAGTTAAATCAACAGGGAATGATCGTTCTATGTCCCTGGATTCAACAATGACATCTGAAACAAAAGGATATATGATTGGATTCACCTAAATCAGTTCAAGTAAGGGACTTGAAAGGAATGATGTTATTGAATGGCACTTAGTCATGCATATTAGGGGTAGTAAACCGTTGTTAGGCGGTATTTGCTACTTGCATCAATCCTCTATGTATCTTGTGCAAGTAGGAGATTGATGGAAATGATCTGCCCAAAATACATATTGAATTGATGTGGCTAGTATGTCATGATCCAAGTCGGGTCATACCCAATAACGAGCTAGACAAACACCAAAGATATTTGTTTTATGATATGATCATATAAATAAATATTAACACTTAGAATATTTGGAAATTGGATTTCCAAACATTTACACTTGTGTAGTATATAAATTATATGGATAATTTATTTCAAAGAGAGAGGAATATTAATTCATCCGCATTCGTTTTACACAACCGCATTTGATGTGGTTGAACAAATGCGGATGATGTTTACTCATCTGCATTAGTTAATGCGGATGAACAATCCATGTCCGCATTTGTTTTGGAACAAACGCGGATGAGCATTTCTGGAAATGCTGATGGAAACATACATCCGCATTAACTAATGCGGATGACCATTTACAAATGCGGGAGAACAACTTCATCCGCATTAACTAATGCGGATGTTGTTCTGAGAAATGCGGATGGGTTGAGGGGCTGGGCCCCACCCACTTTTCTCTCTCCTGAACTTTATGTTTCTAAGGACATGCAATATAAGATTGCTTGCAGATCTCTCTAAACACACGACTGAAGAACTTCTTTCTCTCGATCGGTCTAGAGAAATCAAAAGGGAGATCTATAAGTGAAAAATCCTAACAACCGGTGTTCTTGTTGGTGGCTCGTGGGTAGACCAGCTTGAGCCTTCTTGCTTTAGGAGCTGCCATCCTCGTTCACCTCCCGCCGACCTCATCATTGAAGGTAGTTCATCGTACCTTCTATGGTTGTTTGTAAGCATGATTTCATATATCGATCCATATGGGTTTTGACTGATTTTATATAAAAATGTTTTATATATAAATTAGCTCACTGTAACAAGTTTAATATATATATTCCGCTGCGTTCTTCTATTTTATAAGGATAAAATAGATCTATTTAACTTGTGAAAACCCAACACCAAATCCTTGATACATTTTGTGATGAAAAAGGTATTACAAGACAATATAGTGCTCCCAGGACTCTTCAGCAAAATGGTGTTGCTGAGAGGAGAAACAGGACACTTATTGAGGCTGCAAGAACCATGTTGTCTGACTCTAAACTGCCCATCACCTTCTAGGCAAAGGCTGTTAACACAGCCTGCTATGTGTAGAACAGAGTTTTAGTAGTTAAGACTTATGGTAAAACTCCTTATGAGCTGTGGCACAAAAGGAGACCATTCATTGATTTCCTCAGGTCATTTGGATGTCCATGCACCATCTTGAATACCAAAGATCAGGTAGCCAAGTTTGCTGAGAAATCAGATGATGGACATTTTATTGGATGCTCTTCTCAAGCTAAGGCTTATAGAGTATACAATCTCAGAACTAGAGTAGTTGAGGAGTCAGCTAATATGACCATCAATGAGCACGCTCCCAGTGTGAAAGGTTCTGCTCCGGATTGGCTATTTGATCTTGATTTAGTTACCAACTGTTTTAACAAGTCTTGTGAGAATGTTTCAGGATCTACAGGTATCATATCAACAGGAGATCCTGACCTAAGATTTGAGCTGAGAAGACCAAGCAAGAATACTACTTCAGCTCCAGTGGTGACTAACCTTGCAAATGAAGATCCTATCAGCATAAACATGACAATTCAGCTGATACATTTGAGATGCCTTCAAATTCCAGCTCAGAGGTTCAAAACTCAGGTGAAGGAGCTTCAAATGTTGGAGGAAATGGAGGTGGTGTCAGTGATCAAGAATTTCTTTGATGCTGATAACCACTCCATAGAAGACAATATAAATAATGTCACACACTCATTGGATCAAGTCTCACTTGATAAGTATGCTGATGTGGTGGGTGATACTCCATTGCCAGATCTAAATTTTTCTAATTTGGATCTTTCCAATCAACTTGCTGTGATCCCTCAACTTAGGATCCACAAGTCACACCCCACCACAAACATCATTGGAAATGTTGATACAGGGGTGACAACAAGAGGACAAACCCATGACAAAAATGTTTGTCTACACTCTTGCTTCTTTTCCCAAGTAGAGCCAAATAAAGTTGATGAGGCTTTGAAAGATGGAAGCTGGGTTGAAGCAATGCAAGAGTAGCTGCTTTAATTCAAAAGACAGAAGGTTTGGAACCTATGTCCTCTTCCTCATGGGAAGACTACCATAAGAACCAAGTGGGTTTTTAAGAACAAGAAAGGTGATAGAGGACTTGTTATCAAGAACAAGGCAATACTAGTTGTTCAAGGGTATACATAGGAAGAGGGAATTGATTACACAGATGTTTTTGCTCCTGTGGCAAGACTTGAAGTTGTAAGAATATTCCTGGCTTTAGCTGCATCTAAGGATTTCAAGGTCTACCAACTTGATGTCAAGTGTGCTTTTCTATATGGGGTGATTGATGAAGAGGTGTATGTCAAACAACCACCTGGCTTTGCAGACCCAGATCATCCTGATTATGTCTGCAGGCTTGATAAAGCTTTTTATGGGCTGCACCAAGCTCCAAAAAAGTAGTACGAGACACTATCTCAGTATCTCTGTCAATACTAATGTAAGATAATATCAGAAGATTATAAGGCTGATACAACCAAAGAAACCAAAACAACCAAGGGCTTTCCTGCATGCATGCACTGGACGTACAAGGTAGAAGTGCTTCGGAAGTTTTACACTCTACATCAGAAAATACTCTAAGTGTAAAATCTTCCGAAGCGAAAGTCCAAATCTTCCGAAGCCAAAGCTGAAGTCTTCCGAAGCTTCAGAGACAAAGTCTTCCGAAGCCATTTTGCTGTGAAGACTGATTTCTTCCAAAGACAGAGAAGACATGCTTTCTCTGATCTACTTTACATAAAGTTAACACACTTTCTGCTGCAACTCTGAAGACTCACCAACTTGTATGAGTTGGTGAAAAGTCCATGCTTTTGTAAATAGTCGAATAAGGTCTTTGTCTGTAACTTCCTACTTTTGTACTTGTAAACTTTTTTATATTAGAAAAGGATGTGAGCTATGGCATGTCATAGTCACTAGTCAAAACGCAATCTGCCTTTTGACTCTACATTGATCTTGTTGTCTAGATTAGTGTTTCCAACTGTCTTTCTAAGTATTGACGGTTATAGAATGTAGTATAAAGTATCTCAGGTCCTTGTAATTCAAATATGCTTTGTAAACACTTGTAATAGAACTTGAGAGCAATATGCAGCATCCTTGAAAACCATACTTGTTTGTTCTTGTTCTTAGTTCTGTCTCACTACTTACTTGTGTTCTTAGTATCATCATACTCAAACCCAGTTCCCCATTTGAACTGTTAAGTGTTCTAAACCTCTCCTCATTGTGAGACTGATTGTATTGACCACCCTTCTCACGGTCCTGCAATTGATATCAAAGCATTTTAGGCTCTTGATTGTAAGATCTCACCATCTTTAATCCTTTCACTCTCACAAAATACTTAACATATCAAATGACAGCTATCACCAAGGCTGACATGGAAACTGGTACTAAGACTAAGTGCCCACTGATCACTCCTGAAGACTTTGACACTTAGTGTCAAAGAATGAAAGACTTCATCAAGTCCCAAGACTCCAGGATGTGGGGGTTAGTAGTCTTTGGACCTCATGTACCATCCACCCCTTTAGCTGCTGGTGGTGGTGGTATGATACCCAAGGAAGTGGTTGATTATTCTGATGAAGACTGGGAGAAAATTGATATTAATCAGAAGGCCATGACCGCCCTCCAAACTGCTCTTCCAAACTCTATCTACAAAGGCTTCAAGAAGTGCAAGACTGCAAAGCAACTGTGGGATGCACTGAAGCTGATGTATGAGGGGTCCAATGAAGCTAAAGAGAACAAGAAGGACCTCTTGAAGCAGCAGATTGAGAAATTCACCTTCAAAGCAGGTGAAACCATGACTCAACAGTACTTCAGGTATGTTGAGATTGTGGATACTCTTGTTGATGTTGGAGTAACTTTGGAGAACAGGGATATTGTAAGGAAGTTCATGTCCTCTATTCCCAGACAAGCGACATATTATTGTGTGTTCATTAAGAGGACTGAAAACCTCAAGACCCTTACTCTCACCGAGTTGTATGGCATACTCAGTGGCTACCAGATGGAGATGAATATGCAAAATTCATCTGGTAACTCCAGCATCCAACAGAGTTCAGCCCTTCATGTGGTTGAAAGGGACTGCAGAGAACCACAGCACCACCTTATCTGGTACCCTAAAACCTCTCAGAATGGGCCTTTCATCACCTTCCCGGAGGCACCAAGGGAGAGCTACATCCCTGGAAGCCCATTCCAGGAGACAAGTTCTTCTCAAGCTTTTGTGTCTTCAGATGAAAGTATAGGCAACTTTCTCTTCACTCTTGAAGACCTGGACTGTATCCATCCAGATGATCTGAAGTATATGGAAATAGTCCAGCAGATGGCTCTTCTCACTCATATGGCCAAGAAGTTCTACAAGAGGACTGGGAGGAAGTTTCCCAACAATATGTCGAGTGGAAAGTTTGGGCTGGACAAAGGCAAGGTGAAGTGTTATAATTGTAACCAAATGGGACACTCTGCCAGAGAGTGCAAGGCACCTAAGTCAAATGGTGGCCAAGCACAAGCCAGACCAAACTACACTGAAGGAGCACACCAGAATGAGAAGCCCAGGCAACATGCTGTAGTTGCTGAAGAAGGAGGCTTTGACTGGAGCTTTCAGGTGGAGGATGCTGCTCCAAACCAAGCACTTATGGCAGACCATGATGAAGCCAATGTATTGGAACATCTCTGTACACCTGAATGTATTGCTAAAGTCAATAAGTATAGGTCCTATAACTTAGAGATGAGATCAGATCTTGAGTCCTTAAATATCTTAAAAGCTGATTTCAAAAGAGTTGAAAATGATTATAAACTGAAAATAAAAGATCTAGAGAAAACCATTTCAACTCTAAAGCATGAACATACCAACTACAGGACTCAGATCAAAGATCTCATCACTAAGTTAACTGAATGCCAGGCTGAGCTTATGATCAGCAAAGCCCGGGCAGAAAAACTTGTTCTTGAAGAAGAGACCTTCAAGAACATGATATCCTCATCTCTGCATGCACAACTTTGTTATCAAAATAAGCAGGGACTGGGATCTACTGAGATAGCTCCTCCACACACTCTTTTATCCGTAAGATCTCCAAGGTGTTGAACTTGTGAAGATGAGCTTCCTCTCATAGACCCCATTGCTGAAGAGGATAAGAAGAAGATAGTGAAGGATATGTCTGAAAAGAGTGAAGAGGACCATCCTAAGAAGGGACACTATTCTCCTGAGAAGAGAGATGAAGAAGCTGGGATGACCAAGTCTCAAAGAAAGAACTTGATCAGGAGAACCAAGATAAAGGCAAAGAAGGCTCAAGAAATCAAGGCCACTTTTCTGTGGCAAGAAGAGGAATTGATTACACAGATGTTTTTGCTCCTGTGGCAAGACTTGAAGTTGTAAGAATATTCCTGGCTTTAGCTGCATCTAAGGATTTCAAGGTCTACCAACTTGATGTCAAGTGTGCTTTTCTATATGGGGTGATTGATGAAGAGGTGTATGTCAAACAACCACCTGGCTTTGCAGACCCAGATCATCCTGATTATGTCTGCAGGCTTGATAAAGCTTTTTATGGGCTGCACCAAGCTCCAAAAAAGTAGTACGAGACACTATCTCAATATCTCTGTCAATACTAATGTAAGATAATATCAGAAGATTATAAGGCTGATACAACCAAAGAAACCAAAACAACCAAGGGTTTTCCTGCATGCATGCACTGGACGTACAAGGTAGAAGTGCTTCGGAAGTTTTACACTCTACATCAGAAAATACTCTAAGTGTAAAATCTTCCGAAGCGAAAGTCCAAATCTTCCGAAGCCAAAGCTGAAGTCTTCCGAAGCTTCAGAGACAAAGTCTTCCGAAGCCATTTTGCTGTGAAGACTGATTTCTTCCAAAGACAGAGAAGACATGCTTTCTCTGATCTACTTTACATAAAGTTAACACACTTTCTGCTGCAACTCTGAAGACTCACCAACTTGTATGAGTTGGTGAAAAGTCCATGCTTTTGTAAATAGTCGAATAAGGTCTTTGTCTGTAACTTCCTACTTTTGTACTTGTAAACTTTTTTATATTAGAAAAGGATGTGAGTTATGGCATGTCATAGTCACTAGTCAAAAAACAATCTGCCTTTTGACTCTACATTGATCTTGTTGTCTAGATTAGTGTTTTCAACTGTCTTTCTAAGTATTAACGGTTGTAGGATGTAGTATAAAGTGTCTCGGGACCTTGTAATTCGAATATGATTTGTAAACACTTGTAATAGAACTTGAGAGCAATATACAGCATCCTTGAAAACCATAGTTGTTTGTTCTTGTTCTTAGTTCTGTCTCACTACTTACTTGTGTTCTTACTATCATCATACTCAAACCCAGTTCCCCATTTGAACTGTTAAGTGTTCTTTAACCTCTCCTCATTGTGAGACTGATTGTATTGATCACCCTTCACACGGTCCTGCAACTAACAATTATACAAATATATTTATGACACAAATCGCAAGCCATGAACATAAATCACATGAACTTAAAACAAGAAGGAGACAACCAAATGCAAGTTATCAAGAGGGAGACAGGCGACGAGTGGATTCGATTTTTTTTAATCTCATTGTGAGCTCAAGGCTATCAAGAATATTAGCAAATTACCAAATTGTTGAAACCAACGACCGAAAGTTAAAGATAAAAACTGACCACGAAACAATTGACTGGTTTGGCCGGTTTTATGGTTTTAAACCGAACCATGAACACCCCTAGTCGAAGTCATGACCGCATCGCTAGACGAGAACACCAACCGGCAAAGCTTGCAAACAATGAAGTTTTTTATGTTTTTTATTTTAACAAACAAGGGTCTAAAGTTCATATGATGAAGTAGAGGTACACAAACCGGGTTCATAATCCAAAGCATGTCGGGTTGAACCTGGTTCGGATCGTGGTCAACAAATTCCAGACCAGGTTTGACCGGGCTTCGGGTCGGGTCCAACCCGGGTTCGTATTATGTAATTTTAAATAATATGATAGATTCATAGTGGGTTGAACCGGGTCGGGTCGGGTCGGGTCGTGGATAACCCCGGTTTGAAACCAGGTTGATGAACGGATGAGGGAACCCAGTTTGAAACCCTCGTGTTATACCGGGTCGGAACCAGGTTGGGGACACCGGGTTGAACCCGGGTCGGAACCAGGTTGGGGACACCGGGTTGAACCCGGGCCGGTTTCAGGTCGCTTTCTAAACACGGTTTTATTGTGCACCTCTATTATGAAGTTCAAAGTTTGAAGAATAACAAAGTGTTACGCTATTAATAGTTGGACAACCTACTGTCCATTTCAACCCTCTTACTTTCAAACGTAAAACCCATTCTGACCCATATTCTGAATTTCTTGGTTTTGATTCAACCCATCTTGACCTATTCTAAAAATTTCACATGCCTAAAAAGACCGATGATATCATTAAAAAGACCTGTATGGACCCAAATTTAAGTTACTGGGTTGGGTTTGCCAGGCCTATTTTCATGGTATGTTAATACAAGTAAACTTCAAATTAGGACAAGTATTTAAATACTAAAACCATGGTTAGAGGCGCACTAAAAACCGTCTACCAAACCAAACCTGAACCGATTTGAAAACCGCTTTGACAAGAACCAGTTAGGAACTGACCTAAACGGTCAAACTGTAGGGTTGAAACCGATTTGTAACCTCCCTTGAGTACTGGTTTGACAAAGCACCGATTTTGAGTTTTGTTGACCAAACCCAAACCGTTTTTGGCCTAGAAAGCGATACGCACGTCGGTAATCTATATCTATATCTATGTCTATATCTATACTCTATACTATATAACAAATAAGTAACTCTTGCGCCACGTGTCATCTTTCTAGAGCCCGATTATCTAAGTTTCCCACTCAAAAAATTATGCCATACTAAGAAACTCTTTTTAACAATTAATTAGAAGATTTAGGAACTACAATATTAGGAAACTCCATTTTAACAAGTAATTTCTATTTAGACAGATTGTTACAATAAATTATTTTACAAAGATCTCTCAATCCTCCATACTCGATAATATAAGGTAAAATAGTAATCAACTAAACTAATTGACTAAACAAGTAATAAATTTATAAATTATAAATCAAGTAATAAAATTAAACAAGAATAATTATATTCTCCGGTTAATTATTAACGTAAATTTCATTGCAGGAAAAAAGTAATCGAATCTGTTAAATAATTGTTTAACTAAATGATGAACTTAAGGAATGTGTATAAAACATTAAATGCTCAAATTAGAAATGTGTACATGTGTAAATTACTAAATTCATTTATATGCTCCCATTAGTTAAGCTTTCTTTCAAACATCAAAACACAGTTAATGAAAATCATACTATTTTTCATATTATCTGCAAATCAATTTGAGAAAATCGTTAACATGAATTTAAAATGTTGAGTATAACATTTTGCAAATAAAAAATGAATCAACTATAAAGTTTACTTGCTATTCCTTACTATTACATTTTAAAAAATGAATATTAGATAAAGGTGTGTTAAACTTAGTACCACAACATCAAATGTTGTATATAAAACATGTTCGGATATTTACAACATTTTCAATGTTATTGATTTATTACTTAAATTGTTACTTATATGTAATTTAAATCTACATAATAGTCTATGTAGAGTTAAGCGCATATACAATTTTAAAACTACTAATATTAGATCAAAATCATAATATTACAAATAAAACATAAAAATTGTTTGGACGAACAAGTGTTTATAGAATTATAAATTATGAATATATTTTTATTTCGTAACTTTTTATTTAATTACCCGTGTACTACACGGGTTTCTAAACTAGTCAGGGTATAATAGTATATATGACAACATTTATAATATCATACATGAACAATCACCCTTATAAAGAAACATGCTGGAAGTTAGAGATTTTAAAAGTTACAAAGAAAACATGATAAGGAAACATTATTAGGAAATATTATGATACATAGCCAACACGTAAACTTCAAATTCCAAGTCCTCAGACCCCTCCTTTAGAACAAAAAAGTACAATTCAAGAGGATATAAAACAAAATACAAGTATACAACACTTGTGGGCTGGATGAGACGAATCCCTAAAGATCAGAAGATCACCTAATATCAGTATTGATATTGATATCAAGTTTAATTCTATAAGATTTGGTTTATTTAGTTGATTATTATTTGAATGTTTTAGAGTTGAATCAGGAGTCCAATTAGTCTTCATGTTTAGTTTGAGTTTTTATTGTAAACAATTTGGTTTTCATATAATAGAAAGGGTCAAACGATAAAGTTCAGTTGAGCTTGTTCTCGTGCCTCTCTTCCTGTACTCGCATATCCCATTTAATTGTTTATGAGAGGGATTGGTTGTGTTTTATTAGTGATATTTGTACATGTGCTTTTATCTATTAGAGCACAAGTCTTAGAGTTAGTTAGTTGTTGCAAGTTAGTTACAAGTTAGTTCATTAGTTAAGAGATAGTTCTAGAAGCTTCTCTTTCTCTTATAAATACCGTACTAGCTCTTCTTAATATGATATCAGAAATTCATCCTTAGATCTATTACTTTCTTTATGTTTATTATATCTGTGATTCTCTGTTCAGTCTTGAGATTAAATTAGCAAATAATATGATTAAAATGATGAACTGGATTAAACAAAGAAAATTTTTGTTCACAATAATCTAACTTATATACTCAAGAAAACTACATAAATGTAAATACAGGACTAGGCATGTAACAAAAACCATCAATTAAGTAAAGAATACTAACCTGAGACCACAACAGTGATAGACACCCTTGAGTTTGTTATTTGGGTCTGTTAATACTCTTAGCTTGGTTAGTGCGAAGACTCTTACGGTTAAGTACAGCCTGATTGTACATCTCCGTATCCTGACAATGCACAGAAGCTGCACTGAGAAATAATTACCAAGACAACAAGCAAGGTACCATTTCCATGATATTGTTACTCCTGTTATCAGTTGACATGTAATCTCGATGAAGATCACTTCCCTTGCTCTTCATTTCAAATAATAAATAGATTATCAACTCAATGAGATCGATAAACCACTGAGCTCATGTAATAGGTGGTCTTATAATTCATTGGAACATTATGATATAGTGTAATTGATATCTTGGTCCATAAGCACACCAATCACATAACCCGATTGTGAATTTTCTCAAACAAAATCACCCATTCATTTGAACCACCCCCCCCCCCCTTCTTTTCTCTTTATCTTCCCTCTTCCGGGCCATTTAAACATTCCCAGCTTTGACAAGTGACTTTTCAAGCGTTTACTCCATGTTCCTTCATAACTTTGATATTAAAACTGAAGTCAGTCAGGTACTTTTGTTTAATTTCCTAGTCAGCACACTGTCAAAGCATCAGTCTGCTGTGCAGTGGTGGTTTAGTTAATGGATTACATCACTTAGGTTGCTATTGTCATGCTATAAAAATGTCACATACATATGAGAGCGCACGCAAAGCAAGGCTATATTGATCTTAAGAAACATGTAGACCTCTTCGAAAGCATTCATGCCTGCATGCAATTCTGCTTGTGGAACATTCAAAAGGTTAATTAAACAGTAAAATTGGAAAAAAGATACAAATAACAAATATATAAATCGTTTATAAAACGCTTAGACAAGTTTTGAGAAATATGACACACACCTACATTCCAAAATACAGGTCAAATTATGTTTTGTAAGGTTGTTATATAACCCACATATGTATATGTTAAAGAAAAAACAAACTAGTGCACAACAGTTTTGCTTCTCATCAATAGAGTCGAGAATAAAAATCCAAGCAGCTTAGATTGATAAATCATCCATCTAAACACAACATACACAGCACGTTACTTCGGCATATTATATTAATTTATATATCAAAATCAGACCATCTTATCTTCCAGGAACTTGAATTTTGCATACATGGACGAAACTGTTTCAGTTTATATAAAGCAAACCTCTGGGTAAAGACTTTATTCCAGCTCAATCGTTTTCCTTCTTTCTTATACCTTCCAGCACCATGTCATCCACAAATCGAACTTCCCTTGATTGTTTGGTTTTACTCTTCCTCTCAGCTACATTGCTTTCACACGCTGCATCACGCTTGCTCACTGAAAATTCGAGCTATGAAACCCACGAGCAATGGATGGTTCGTTATGGACGTGTGTACAAGGACAATGCTGAGAAAGAGCAACGTTCAAAGATTTATCAAGAAAATGTTCAGTATATTGAGTCATTTAACAAGGCCATGAAAAAAGGATACACACTAGCAGTCAATGAGTTTGCAGACCTTACAAATGAAGAGTTCAGGAGCACAAGGAACCGGTTCAAGGCGCATGAATGCTCCCCAAAAACCTCTGCTTTCAGGTATGAAAATGTGACAGCAATTCCAGCATCAATGGACTGGAGAAAGAAAGGTGCAGTAACCCCTGTTAAAGACCAAGGCCAATGTGGTAAGATAAGAAGATTATTTGTGAATTTAATGAATCAAACGTAGCGTGAGTGCTAAGATAAGCTTGTCAACCAAACCAAGTTCAATGTTTCTCGACATCTGTAATTTGTGATGATATTGATATGTAGGGTGTTGCTGGGCGTTTTCGGCTGTGGCAGCTATGGAAGGAATAACCCAACTAAAGACAGGTAAACTAGTGTCACTATCTGAACAAGAGCTCGTGGATTGTGACACTAGTGGTGTAGATCAGGGATGTGAGGGTGGTCTTATGGACAACGCCTTTGATTTCATTGTGAAAAACAAAGGCCTCACTACAGAGACCAACTACCCTTACAAAGGAGTCGATGGTACCTGCAACAGCAATGAGGCATCTAACCATGCTGCCACAATCACTGGACATGAAGATGTTCCTGCTAATAGCGAAAGTGCACTGTTAAAAGCGGTGGCTAGTCAGCCCATCTCTGTTGCCATTGATGCTAGTGGGGCCGACTTCCAATTTTACTCTAGCGGTGTGTTTACTGGAGATTGTGGCACGGAACTTGACCATGGTGTTACTGCAGTTGGCTATGGAATGACATCTGATGGGACCAAGTATTGGTTGGTGAAGAACTCTTGGGGAACAAGCTGGGGTCAAGAGGGTTACATAATGATGCAAAGAGATGTTGCGGCTAAAGAAGGCCTTTGTGGGATCGCAATGCAGGCTTCCTACCCCACTGCATGATAAATTATATCTTGTAAATTGTATCTATTTCATGGTATGCTAATACAAGGAAACTTTAAGTTCAGAGATATTCTTCAAACTTAAATTGTATGTATTTCGTGTTATATACGAAAGCATTTATCATATCTCATGTATATGTATGGGAAAAATTGAGGATATGAATGTCCTAATCTTATTCTATAAACTTCTTTCTGTATGAGAAAATTCTATTTAGACATGAGCAGTCACCCTTCTACAGAACATGTCAAGGTCAGAAATTTCAAAATCTACAAAGCAATCGACTCCTTTTAAAGAAGACTACAACAATGTAAATAGAAACCATTCAATTAAGTAAAGAATATTAACCTGAGAACACAAGAGTGATAGTCAGTTAGTCACCATTGGGTGTGTTTCATGGGTCTGTTTATCCTTTTAGCTTGGCTGGTGCCAAGATTTCAGCACCAATGGGTGGCCTGATTGTAAATCCCCATATCCTGACACAATGCACAGAAACTGCATTAATAAATAATTACCAAGACAACAGTCAAGCAAACAGTATTTAAGTTTTTTTACCATCATATGTGATCAAACTTTGAAATAAACTGAACTCTAAACCCAGTTAAATAGTCCTTAGTGTAGCCAACCAAATTCCTCTCACCAGTAATCGCCACAAGAACACTCCCCATTCTTGAAATGATGAAACCGATTGGCATCCCTAACAATTATCTCCCGGTTTTCAAGTCTTGATATCAGTTTTATTGCAGCATGACAATTTACACATGCACGTAAGTTCTTAGTTATCCTTAGTGTAGTTCCAGAAGGAGTACTCATAAGCCCATAAACAATTGCCAATCTTTCACTATGATTACATATACTCTCTTCCATATCTTCATAACTCAAATCATGTAAAGCAGACTCTGTATCTGCAACAAGTCCAGCCTCTTTTAACCTTGCGTCTAACTTCTTATGTTCCTTGAATATTTCATTAGATCTTGGATGCGATATATCTCCCATACGAAAGACATGAAGCTTTCCATTAATTTCTATCATGCTACACCCCATGTCTTTGGCTAATCCTCTTTCCTTCATTAATACCCGAACCCTAGCTACGCCATTCCACATACGAACCGAGGCATAAAGATTGGACAGCTGTACATAATGCCCTGTGTTGTATGGGTCTAATGAGAAAAGGTGTTCTGCAGAATATTCTCCTAGTGCCACATGGCGATATATCCTACTCGCACTCAAAAGTGCTCCCCATACTGACACACCAGGTTTGATTGGCATCTTTTTTATAAAATCATAAGCTCGGTCCAAACACCCTGCACGACCAAGAAGATCGACCACACAAGCATAATGTTGATGGCGTGGTTCGATATTATAGTCTTTCATACTGTTGAATATTCTCCAGCCATCTTCTACAAGTCCAGCATGATTGCATGCTGTAAGAAGCCCAATGAAGGTGACATCATTTGGGCTCACCCCAGCTTGCTTCATCAAGTTAAAAAGACTGATGGCTTCATGTGCTTTACCATGTAAGCCATAACCTACAATCATGGAACTCCAAACAACAATATCTTTGGTCTTTGTTTGATCAAAGACTTTGCGGGCTAAGTCTACACTTCCACATTTTGCATACATGTCAATAAGTGCACTATTGACAAAAACATCGCCATTACAATCACTTTTGTCAATGTAATCACCCATTTTTCTTGCTTCTTCAAGTGATCCCAGTTGGGCACAAGCCAATATTGTAGAGCAGACTGTAACAGAATCTGGTTTTAAGTTTTTTGACAACATTCTTTGGAAAAGTGTTATAGCTTCATTGCAGCAACTGTTTTTTGCAAAGCCAGAAATCATGGTGTTCCACATGATCACATTAGATGTCTCCATTTCATCAAATAACGATTTTGCAACCATTACATGCCCGCATTTTGCATACAATGTAATGAGAGCAATCCCCAAGTCGGTTTCAGACTCAAGTCCCATCTTGATCACACAAGAGTGAAAAGATTTGCCTTGTCCCAAGTCCTCAATGTCTGCATAAGCGCTGATAACACTAACCAAAGTAATCCAATCCGGTTGCAAACTAAAACTCCTCATCTTTCTAAAAATTCTTAAAGCTTCAATCGGTTGTCCATTCTGAGCATAAGCTGATATGATACTAGTCCATGACACAATGGTCCTATCACCCAACCCTTCAAACACACTTCTAGCATTATCAACTCTACCCCATTTAGCATACATCGCAACAAGCCCATTCTGCACGAACACATCCGCTTCAAACCCGCGCCTAAAGATCTGCCCGTGTACCACCCTACCAACTTCAAAGGCAGCAGCTCCACCACATGCCTTAAGAACATGAGGCAGTGTGAAGCAATCTGGCCCCACACCCACGTTTTGCATTTGGGTGTACAACGCGATAGCTTCACTAAAAATGTTTTCTTTCGAGTACCCACGAATAATAGCGTTCCACAAAAACACATATGGTTCAGGAAATTCATCAAACACCTTGCGTGCATACGAAATCACCCCCAAATTGGAGGCAACATGGATGAATTTCGTGATTATGAACCCATTAAACTGAAACCCACTAACAATTATCTGGGAATAGATTTGATTTAGATGCCTCCTGCAAGTTGATCTATCAAGAAGGGAGGTGTAGAAAGATTCAAGATTGAAAGTGCCATTATAGATATTACTGCGGTGGTTCAAGTCGTGATTTGTAAGTGGATGGAGGTTTAAAGTTGGAATCTTTGAGGATAGAGATGATATTCGGGTAAAGTTTTGCAATGTTTTAGAAAGAGCAAGATTTCGAGACATAGTGAAGAAGCATCACAACATTCTGTTCAGAAGCTGTGAAAGCGGGCAAAATAAGGGGATTTTAAACTCCCAAAATTGAATAATTGCGAGGCAAATTGTAAAAGAAAATAATATATAGTATTATCAAAGGTTTTGATTATTGGTACTCTCTCTCTCTCTCTCTCTATATATATATATATATATATATATTATGTATGTATATATATATATGTATGTATATATATATATATGTATATATATATATATATATGTGTGTATAGAAAGATAGGGAAGAGGAATGTGTTCTAACAACCAATATGTGTACCTATAACACGTTCATTTATCAAAATACTAATATCGATTGTATAAAAGTTATTATATGTATCAATACTACGGGTGTTCATCGGTTCGGTTATCTATTTATTCGGTTCGGTTTGTTCGGTTTTGAATTTTTTTTAGACATAACTGAAAGCCGAACCGAATTGGGGGCTAGCTGAACCGAATTCAATCCGATTTGGTTTCGGTTAAAAACCGAATTTACACTTTGTGTTATCATTTCAAATGTTACCGAGTTTAAATAATTTTTGTCACAATCACCCTTAATATACATTTCTTAAATTTACATAAGATTGAGTTTTGATGTTTAGGGACAAGATAACATATAAAAAATTTGTTATTGGGCTAAAAATAAACCACTTTTAAAAGTTTAGACTTTTTGCAGTTAGGCTAAACTTACAATTACAAAATATATATAAATTCTAACATATTTGTTGGACTATTTGAAGATGATACTTACCAAAACCTAAGTGCCAAATCTCATGATGATTACCAAAACCGACACGGTGAAGATATGCTAAAGATATGATCAAAACGAAGAAAATTGACCAAAGTCAAACTTGGTCAACCGTGGTCAAAGTCAACAGTCAACAGTCAACATCAGCGGTCGTCCCGAATGACGTCAGCACCCGGCAGTCACGCATCAGCAATAGAGAATTTATCAGACTTAGAACTATATTTGTGTAATCATTTGTGCTTAAATGTAATTTTTTCTTATTTTTGTAAAGAGTATAAATGACTAAGTGTAGTCATTTATACTCTTAGAAACCATCGATTCTGCTGGATGGATCGAATATTACAATCGTATTGTTGCCGTTTATCAGATCTGTGATGCGGAATCTCACAGACCTGTTGATGATTTCAAGTGAAGATCTATTGCAAGATGAAATGTATGATGATGAATGAATGATGAACAATCAATAATACATTCATAAATATTTCATTCATTCATATGTATGATATCAAGAGAATTACAAGGGAGTTTGCAAGCACATTTTCTCTCAAACACACTCAACCTTGATTTCTCTAGTGAATGCTATGAATTGTTAGTGATTGTTCTAATGTTAGAGTATAAATGACTACAATTAGTCATTTATACTCTTTACAAAAATAAGAAAAAATTATATTTACGCACAAATGATTACACAAATATAGTTCTAAGTCTGATAAATTCTCTATTGCTGATGCGTGAGTGCCGGGTGTTGACGTCATTCGAGACGACCGCTGATGTTGACCGTTGACTTTGACCACGGTTGACCAAGTTTGACCAAGTTTGACTTTGGTCAATTTGCTTCGTTTTGATCATATCTTTAGCATATCTTCACCGTGTCGGTTTTGGTAATCATCATGAGATTTGGCACTTAGGTTTTGGTAAATATCATCTTCAAATAGTCCAACAATACTCCTCCTAAGATGATGCTGCCAAAACCTCATGATTATCAAAACCTTGCATATTGATTGACGTGCAGTCTTGAAGTGCAGTCTTCTTCCCTTTTTGGTAGCATCTTCTTAGAAGCTTCATAAAAAGACATTGAGAAAAGGACTTTGTTTCGGCACATAAAGACTTTGGTTTAGCACTTGATGGATGTTTCATCAGCTTGATCTTCTAGTCTTGTTTTTAAGACTTGAAAATGCACCCATGTGCATACATGTGGATTGCACAGGTAGCAATATCAGCAGCTTTATCTCAACTTCAGAAGTGTAGGAGAAGCATCAGAAATTCTTCAGACTTAACATATACTCTCCCTCAACAAAAGCTTTAGAGGGTGAGGAACTTTTGTGTATGAGACACCAAGAAGAGGATTCTTAGTTCTCAGCAACTGGCAGGAGATCTTTGAAGGAAGAAGGAGTGTTCACTTGACATCTTGAACTGAATAAGAAACTCAGGCATGTTGTGCAATTCATCACCTGCAAAAGTCTAAATCCTCTCAGAAGAGGTATTGCATGGAAGTTTCACTCCTAAATCAATAACACATGTAAATCTGCCAAAACTAAAAAAAATACTAAGAAATGATAAATCTTTTTGGTATTTTAGATTTTTCAAAATTAAGATATTTACAAGCATGAATCCTTCAACTGCAATGAGATCATACTAATCCAAAATCCTCTACATCTAAGAATTTAATGTTAGAATAGACATAGACAAAGAACAAAGTTGATTGTAAGTATGTTTGTCCACTTAAACTCATGCAATGATCTATTTTCAACACTTTGTGATATTTATCATGTTTAGGTTTGATTAGATATGCTAATTGAGTACCCCATACTCGGAGGTATGGAAGAATAACTCTCCTCATGAAATGCAAGGTGACACTTTATTGCAACTTGAACCAGGCTACTTAGAGTATAAATTCTCATGATTTGATCCACTTTGGGATTCTTTTATATTTGATCCGCATTGAGATTCTTTTATACTTCACATTGGAAGTTGATCCTTATTGGGATTCTTTTAGCTTTGATCCACATTGGGATTCTTTTCTTTGCCTTTTTGGCATGCATCAACACTTTTAGTGCAAGGTCAACTAGGTCTGTGCTCAGCACAACAGAAGTTGTCCTCATGTTTACTCCAGGTCTGTATTTACATACAACAAAGGAGAAACAAATGCTTTTATCAATGAGAAATTTATAAACCATTTTCGCATGGTGTGTTTAGGTAACCACACAGGCAAACACTTGGAAAAGTCATTGCTTACCAAAACCCAAAGATGGTTTTGGTCCATAATTGCATATTGATTTAGTTCATCACAAATATGCTTATCTTGAATCCAAGCTGAGCCTACTGACATATCAAACAGAGTCTCGTCAGTCTTTATTGATTTTGAAAAATAGATGCAGAAGATAGTAGATGAGTGTACTATTATTTCTCATTGTTAATGCAGGAAGATTCAATAGAAATATTTTTGGACTTTTTCTTGATTTTCTAATTTTTAGGATTTTTTGTTTTTGAGAAAATAAAGAAATAGCATATGTGTTATCAATTCAATAGAGATCATCAACAGTTACTCCATGTAGCAATGTAATCAGACTAAGCAGATGGAATGAAACATCGGTTGTTTCTTGCATTGCCATCATAGTTTCTGTGAGTGATTTATATCCTGTATTGAATTCTAGTTAATTTCTGCTCCATTTGGCTCAGTTGCATCATAATATCATGAACAGGAAGAACGTTCCTGTCATGAGAAGGGATCAGCCACTGCTAACTTTTCTTGGGTTGGCAGGCCTCCATAACTGTCCCTATCACACTAGCAAATCAGTTAGATGTATCAACCCAGGCCATTATTGTCCTGAGCTGTCCATTTGCATTTTTATATGTGACTTGCTCGTATGTGTATGATTTTGTTGTATCTGCTGATATATCAGATTCACTTCCTAAAATTGTTTTCTTTCTCCAATATTGTTTTGTTTTTAAACCAACTGACTCAACTTTAGCTTGTTTAACAAAAGGAGTTTGTTTGGTTTTTGAAAATCTATTGGTTGGTTTAGAAAATCTATTTTTCTTTTGAATGTTTTGTGGAGGTGTAGCAAAGGATCTTTGTCCTTGATCATGTTTGTTTCTTCTGGGCATGTGATCATATTCATCATAAGAATTATAATTATGATTATAATAATTTGATGGATGTGATCTTCTATGATATCCATTATGCCAAGCATTATTCTTATATCTGTCATACTTATGTTGTGTGTATGACCTAGGATAATGTCTAGGTGCCCAATAATCATGAATATCATAATGTTTAAAATCATACCCATGTCGATATGATCGAGGAGAAGAGTAGCTATGATGACTGTTGTAGTACTCATGCTTCGATCTTGGTGAGTATGACTCTGATGGATGATAAGATCTTTGACCTCTTCTGTGTTATGATGTTAGAGAGTTGTTGTATGAACACTCTGAAGTGTATGAACACTCTGAAGTGGTATGATTCTCCATGTCATAATTTAAGTAGTAAGGAGTAGGTCTGGATCTTCTTCCCTTAGGCTTGAAAGATGAAGTTGGATTTGCTTGGAACTTCACAGCCTTTTGTCTTGTTTGTTTGTGTTGCTTTCTCTCTGTGAGCACTATATATGTATCACTAACAGTCTTTTTTCACTCTGAAGTGTTGTGTTTGATTACATGTCTTTGAGATTTCTAATGTAGCCTTGAGAGATTAGAAGACTTGGTCTGACTTTTCTTCTTTCTTTTAGATCTGGTCTTCTTCCACTTGACTTGTTCAATGATTTCTTGTACCTCAGGCTTCTATTTGTTCTTTAACTCCATCTTGATCTTTGTCTTCAGTTCAGCCTTAGGCAATTCTGGTTCAAGGAATCCTGCTGGTTTGAATTTCTCATAAAGAACCATTGCCTTTTGTTTGTTGTCAGGCTTTGCTACTTTGGATTTATGTGGCTGTGTTTGTTTTGGAATGATTTCTTTAATGACATGACTAATACATGTTAATATTTGTTTGTTTGGTTGGTTGATTTCTTCATCACTGTCATCACTTGCAGGATCTCCATCTTGATCATCACAAGAATGATAAGTTTCATTCTTTGGTGATTCTGGTTTGAGATACAGCTTTTGTGCTGTCTCAGGAGAAGTGATTTGAGTGATAGTGGATGGTTTGTCTGTTTGATGATGATCATGCATCTTTGAATCTTCTTTAACTGGACTTGTCATTGAAGTTGGCATTTCTGTGTAGTTATCATTGTAAGGAGGAGGAACAACATGGTATGTAGTTCCAGCACTCTTCTTCTGGTCTCTTTGTGCATCAAGTAGTTCTTCCAACTTGCTGGTAGTCATCTTTAAATTCTCAAGTTCAACTTCAATTAATGCATGATCTGTTTTTGTCTTTGTTAGAGACTCAGTGAGTCTTGTAACTTGAGTTTGAAGACTAAATCTTTCTCCAAAGAGTTTGTCTACATCCTTGAGAAGAGAATTGATTTTATCTTCAAAGGCTTTATATTATATCTTTAATTCTGCATTTGTAGCCTTTTCTGTTGCGATTGCTTGATTTACGCTCAATGTAATGTTGCAAGTTATTGATTGTTTTGGTTGTACTCGCTTCTGATATTTTGGGTTCAACTTCAGCCTTTGTGTTTGTTAACTACACAGAGAGTTCAGTTGATTGAGCATTCAACTTGTGTTTTTCTTTAAGCAATTTATCAACTTCTTTCTCTAGTGAATTGATTTGATTTGCAGAAGTTTGTAGTTCCTCTGCATGAGAAGCTCTTCCCACCTTTATCATGTATGATATATTGTTGCAATATTTCCGATATGCCTGTACTTCATCTATGCATGCTGATGAGCATAGATTGATCTTTCTGTCTTCAGGAATTTCAGGCAATGGAGGAATGTTTGTGTTATTGATGTTTATGGCTTTTGCAAGCTCAGCAGTTAACTCTTCAAGTTTGATTTATTATTGAACAATTTTGTCTTGCAAATCGTTTATCTCTTGAGTTAAACTGATGTTTTGTTGATTTAATGTCTTGATTTATGCTTGATCATTTCTTTGAGATTGTTCCATCTCTGACCTGCATTCTATCAAATCATTATACAATGTGTTGTTTAAGTTTGCAAGATCACATAAATGTAAGTGCATCAGTTCTTTCTCAATGTGACTGATGTACAACTATATGTTTATGTTGTCAAACAATGAATTATTGTTTGATGTGTTGCTGATGTTTGGTTGTTTGCAGCTTTTGTTTGATTTGCTATTGTTGTTTGGTTGATTGCAACCATTGTTTGATTTGCTGTTGTTGTTTGGTTGTTTGCAGCTTGGTTTGCTTTGTTTGAATTCTCGAAACCTCTTTCTACCTGCAACAAGAAAGATAGCTCGGTTTCTTGAAACACATAGCTCGGTTTCTTGAAACACGAGTGTCAGTGAATGATGTTAAATTTTCCATTTTGTTTAAAAACAAAAATGATTTGAAAATTTGTTTTGAGTTTAAATAAAAATCAAATTTAAAACTTTAATTGAATCCAAAGAACATCGAAATTCAATTTAATTAGATCGGCCTAATTAAAGAGTTAACCTTGTTTAATTACAATTTATTTAAACTCGATTAATATTAATCAAGTTTAATTAAAAAGTAATAAGATTTGGATCTAATTAATTAAAATTTAAATGATTTTATGATTTGATTCAAAATAATTCAACTCTTTCAAATCTCCTGAGAACAAGCTTTAAAAGTTTGTCAAAATTAAAAGCTTCTAAAGTAACAAACTTCCGAGACAAAAATTTATGAGTTGGTCAAATGAGAAACTTCTTAGAATTTAAAAGAAAAACTCCCGAAACTTTGTATTTGTTTGTTTTAATAAAAATATAAATATTAAAAAAATATTTATATTTGCTGGTCAACACAAAAATTAGAAGTCAAATTAAACTTTTATAAATCAAACCCTTTAACGCAAACACAAACTCAAACTCCCACTCTCGCAGCTTTCCCTTTCCTGTCTCTCGGTCACTTTAACACCGGTGATCCCTAATCAAGGATTTCGAACTCCACAGTTAAGCGTGCTCAGCTGGCAGCAATCCAGGGATGGGTGACCTCCCAGGAAAGTTCACCCATGCAACCAAAAGCAATTTCGTGAGCTCCTCGTGGGTGAAGCGGACAACATTGGTGGTATGAGAGGCCGGATGTTACAAATGGTATCAAAGCCACTCCTGTGCCGTTTGGGATGGTGGGGCAAACCTTATCAAGGATGGTGAGTCCCCGGGGGTGTTCATTGGGACGCGTTAGGCAAATCCCACATCCATAGATGGGATGGTGAGGCAAACCTCATCGAGGACGATGAGTCCAAAGGGGGGGGGGTGTTTGTAACACTTTAGGCGAATCCCACATCGGTTGTGGACAGGAGAGATTTCTGGTTCATAAGGAATGTCCTGCCTCTAATATCATTAACGCGTTTTGGGCGTATTGGCTGTGGATGAGAGGAGAACTCCACTATTAAGCGTGCTCAGGTGGCAGCAATCCAGGGATGGATGATCTCCTTGGGAAGTTTTCACCCGGGCAACCAAAAGCAAATCCGTGAGCTCCTCGTGGGAGAAGCGGACAATATTGATGGTGTGAGAGACCGAATGTTACAATTATGGTCCAATTAAAATATTAGATGTAACGTTAATTAGTTTTTGTATGTACGATAGTCCATGTTTTGGTGATTTTAGTGTAATCAGAGATTCAAAGTTATTTTAGTTTAGTTGGATTTCTTAATACCAAAGTGAAACATATTTAAATATTGCTACAAGTCGGGAGGCATGGAGTATATAATTGTACAAGATTATGTTCATTTCTAGTTCCATCAGGTGGCATGGAGTATATAATTGTACAAGATTATGTTCATTTCTAGTTCCTCGAACCTGATGGTTGATAGTGATTTATTAGTTTCTTTTTAGTAGGAGTATAATTAGGGAGGAAGATGGAAAAAAAAATTGGATTGCTAGGGTTAGTGATGGAAGTGATATTGATTAAGGGTTGATTTGGTTAAACTATGAAAGTTAAAGGATGAAAGACAAGCTTATTGGAGGAGATAAACCAAAAAGTAAAGATAGAGATCAGCCGGAGATCTGAATATGAGGCGATAATTAATACTGATTTATTAGTTTCTTTTTTAGTAGGAGTATAATTAGCTTAAGGTTGTATGTGTTTAGTATAAATAGAAAATTTATAATCTTTGTAAAGTATGTTCATCCAATATAAATAAAAGTGTCGTGATTTGGTGATTCTTTACGTAAAATCCCAGGTCTTCAAAGTGATTGCTCGATCTAATATTCCTATAATTAAAAGATGTATACGAAAAACAATGATGTCCTAATGTAACATCCCAAAAACCGTACCAGATATTGTCCGCTTTGGCGGCCGACAAGAATATGAGAAGATCGATGATACCTACATGACATGCTTACCTCTATTTTGCCCTTTTCAATTCAATATCGATTGCCCCATATCAAATTTGCAGGTATTAGGGTTTTGAAATCTTGAAGAGGATGTGTTTTCTTTAGGCTTCAAATTGAAGGAGAGAAGAGTCGAAGAGACTCGTTGCAGGTTCTATTGTGCGCCAACTAATTCTCATCGCAACTCAAAGGACTTACGGTGTGACAGTTACTGGAAAAACGATCCGAACGCCAATCTTAGGGCTCAATTTCACATTAGAACAATATCTAGCCAATGATACAATCAAAGTGCATAGAAGAAATTATGGGCTGCTTAATTATTGCAGCGACCACTCTTAAAGTAGTGAGAAAAAAGGGTTTTGAAGATTGTTCAATATTGTGTCACCTATTAATGAGCCACTGTCAAGTCAATGTACACGTAATGAAGCATGTAGTGCAAGTGTCGCAGCTTTAAATAACCCTTGCAAATGGTTTATCGGTTATAAAACGTGTTTTCTCGGGTTTGGAACCGACCCGTAACCGAAAAGCCAATATTTAGGAACCGTAACCACATATATGTATCTTACATACGGTTCTTAAGGGTTGGGTAAACTCGGTTCCGTCGGCTCTTATGATTCAGAACCGTTTCTTGCACACCTCTAAACTGGGTAGTTAAGAAATACTCATTATTGAAAATATAAATAACGTCATAACTTTAAAAATTAATTAAAAGAAAGGAGTTGTTTGAAAAGAAATTATGATAGAAACATATATTTTAATAAATAAAAAAATGTAAACGGTAATATTTAAGATCAAAAAGTTAATCATTATTTATTGACATATTTAATAGATTATTCAAACTTTTAGATGGTTATAAAATAATTATAAATAATCATAAATATAATATTCAATGTATTTTAAATGAGTTATTAAGTTTCAAATAAATATTTAATATTATAATAGAAAATAAAATTTAGGGGTAATTTAAAAAGGCAATTATTTAATATTGGTTATAATAGGGAATAATCAATTTTTGGACAACCATTAAATATTGACAGACGTTTATATATAAAGAAGTTTTTCAAATATTTTATTGTTTATATACGAGAATTGAGTGATTTATTTAATTCTTTACGAAAATTAAGTAATTTTATAATATTTTTTCTGCTTTTAAAGTATTTATTGTTTTATTATAACAAACATGTTGGTTTTATCTTGTGTTTATAGAAATCAGGTAAGCTAACAACATAATGACCGCGTCAAAAAATAGTTGTGTTTATAGAAAATCATTGTGTTAGAAAATATAATTAATAGCCGGTGTAAAAAAAATCAACATAAAAATAATAAAATAAGCAAATATTATAGCATAATTGTTAAAAGATGATGATAAATTTAAATAGCCAAAAATATGAAAACACGACAACGCTTAAAAAATGTTCAAAGTTTGCACATTTTAACAAAAGTCAACATAATTAATTTGCATATATATATATATATAGGGGCGTTTACTATACAGATTTTTTTTTCGTGCGAAGCGTACGAAGTTTTGGGGTGGAATTATCACGCAAGAACAAAGTAATAATTACGCAAGACGAATTACATTCGCGTGAAATTATCACGCAGAGATGGAATTATCACGCAAGAATACCTTCTTGCGTAATAATTCCACCTTTACGTAATAATTTCATCTCTGCGTGATTAATTCTTACACTTGCATTATAATTTCACCCGTAACGTTCATTATTGCATGATAACTTCGTACGCTTCACACGAAAAAAACACTTTGTACCGTAACCTTTCTCTCTCTCTCTCTCTCTCTCTATATATATATATATATATATATATATATATATATATATACACACACACACATATATATGCATATATATAGGGTTAGGATCATCACAGAATCACTTTTTATTTTCGGAACCAAAGAACTGCCACTCTCCAGTGGGTGTCTGAGACGGAGGCAGTGATCGAGATCAGTGAATGTAAAGCTGACCAAGCTGTGAAGTTCGCAGCCCACTCGTTTGTTGATGAAGCTATTCATTGGTGGAACACCATCAAGCAGACTAAAGACCATCGTGAGTTTAGGAACTTAAAGTGGGATGACCTAAAAGAGCTGGTAATAAGGAAGTTCTGCCCTCAAAATGAGTCGACCAGGTGGAAAGAGAATTCTTGGGGATTTAAAGCTGGAAGTATGACCCACAGGCAGTACACATCTCGCTTCACTGAATAGAGGAAGATTGAAGAAGTAAAGGAAAAGGCTGTTGAGCTCACTCCAGCCAAGATTGAAAAGACTGTGCATGCTGTTAAGGAAACTCCGACATCTGCTAGTGACAAAAGTGACAATGTTGTTGAGATTACTCCGTTACATAAATGTAAATTAAATCCGATGATACTTGAACTATTTTACATATGTATATATCAGACATGAATAATAAACTTTGTAAAACAACTAAATATCACCAGCGTTAACTTACATATATGTAAATCAATGGTTCGTAATTTACATTTACGTAAATCAATGGTTCTGAAAATAAAAAGTAGTTCTGAAATGATCATGACCATATATATATATATATATATATATATATATATATATATATATATATATATATATATATAAAATTATTGAGAGTTCTCACATGAAGTCATTCCTATATATATATATATATATATATAGGAATGACTTCATGTGAGAACTCTCAATAATTGTAAGAACCCAATAACTCTATTACAACCATTCATTTAATATAAATTAATCAAATTTGAGATGAATGGTTGAGATGAGCTAAAGGGTATAATAGTCTTTTTTTGTTATCCTACTTTTTGTCATTTTTTTTTAACAAGTCAACATCATTAGAGATAGATGAACACTTTTAACTTTTATCCTCAAAAACATATACCCATATCATCTCACTCTCTCTCTCTCTCTAATGATGAACATCTTCAACTTTTATCCCAAAATAAAGATTAAATAACAAATTAAAGATGATGAACAACGAATCAACAATGGATCAAAGATGAAGAATCTTTGATGACAATCTTCAACTTTTATCACCATCATCTTCAGATCTGTTTGACTTTGTTCGGTTATGTCTAATGCTTCGATCTTGGTTGTTTAACCCATTCGCAAGTGAGATCCGTTTATGGATCTCATAGTATGAAGGTTTCATCTGATAGTGATAATAAGAGTGTTCAACACCGGTCGATCACTACCAGCTGCAAGTCGATAAACAACACCACCACCATTACCTGACCACCTCCTGACACCTCATGACCGACGCAGGTTCCATGATTTCAGCTTACAGATGAATACGTTTACCGTTTAAAAGCATAAATATGATAAAAGATTTGTTTTCCAAAAGTGGAATTAGGTGTTTATGTATGTCTTTTTTATATTATGTTTAATTTGCTAATCATTGAGTCTAGTCAAGAAGGCTAATTGCATATTAGATCTAAAAATATTAAATTTAAAAAAAATGCTATAATATTTATCATTTAATTAGGTCATATATTTGTTGGTTTTTATATATGTTTATTTGATGTAATCTACTGTAAGTAATCCCACATATATTGCAATTAAGTGTAAGCATTAGAATTTTACACTCAAGTAACATAATGTAATTCATTTGTAAGTCAGTGTTTTCAATTCATGAAGTTTATTGTAACAAGCTATTGTGTTTATGATGTTTATAGATTTATATGTATTTTTATGTTTAATTTTGGGTATTTTTGTTGTTAAGACGCATATTTTTTATCATTATAATCCTGAAATTTTGCTTATTTTTTGGTTTATGTAATGTATTTTTTGCGTGATGGGGGATGGTAACGATGGTGCATTAGGTCAAGATTTTTTAAAGTTTGGATCTGTATTTGGAAAAGGATTTGAACTTATTAAGTTTTGATTTTGTTGGTATGTATATATGTTTTTCTGACGTAATTCACCGCAAGGAATTACAATATGATGTAAGTAGCTGTAACTATTAAGATTTGTAATTAAATAAAGACGAAGAATTTATTGTAGCTAACTGTTTGCACGGTGTTGCATCACTGTAACCGTGAAATTACATCAACACAATATATTTGTCTACATGTTACAATAATGTAATAAGTAACATTCCAGAAAAAGGTTTTATAATTTTCAATGTAATGCATTTGTAAGTAATTATAATATGATGTAATTCACCATAAGTATTTAATTATTTTGATGTAATTCACTATAAGTAATTACGAATATGGTTTAATTTACTGTAAGTATTAGGATTAGCATTCAAATAAACATTATGTAAATTACTATAAATAATTACAATATAATGTAATTATATGAATTTATTGTAACAAGTTTTAGTGTTTCTAATTTATAGATTTAGGTATGTTTTTCTGTAATTATTTGAAAATTTTTAAAGTATGTTCTATAAAGTAATCACTTTTTAAATAAGTGAATATAATATGTTTTTGTAATGGAGTATATAGTAAGGTTTGTTTTTGTAGTGGTGTATTTTACAGCCTTGAGTATAATGCGATTATGGTAAAATGGTGTATTTTTGTTTTTTTAATGTGATTATAGTGGTGTAGTTTTATTATAGTGGTGTAATATTGTTTTAGATGTTGCAAAATAGTTTTTTAAGTGTTGCAAATATTAATTATAGTGACGTAACTAAGACGTCCAAACTAAATCACAAAAAAATATCGAGACTA
The DNA here is from genome assembly GCA_025506505.1 of Flaveria sonorensis. Classification (NCBI taxonomy): domain Eukaryota; kingdom Viridiplantae; phylum Streptophyta; class Magnoliopsida; order Asterales; family Asteraceae; genus Flaveria; species Flaveria sonorensis. The sequence continues at coordinate 53,644,756 of CM046432.1, read as the reverse complement.
TATGGGAATTAAAGAGAAAAATGATATGAGTTTTGATGATATAACTTTTATAAAAAAAAATAATAGTATAAAAAAGTTATAAATGTATAAAAAAATTGGGTGTAAATTTATTTTTATAAAAAAATATATATATGGGAGGAAAGAGAAAGTTAGGTATCACCATCATATTCAACTTGAATTTCTTGGGTTGATGAAATGATCAAATTATCTTTTTCTAATAAAAAAATCAAATGGACAGATGTCATGATCTCATTTATTCTAAAGTAAATAAATGGACTAAATAGGGTTAATGGGTTTTCACAAAAACTAAAGGTTATTGTTTAAACCATATATATATATGTATATATATATATATACTTATTAATAAAATAATATCTTTAGTACCACTTGTCCTTTTTTAGGCATTCATTCCTTTGATTTCCCTTCTAAAAATGTATATATCCTTATTCTTAGTCATGGTTCATTTGAATAAAAATTGCTATAGTTACAAAGGGAGTATTTTTTTTCTTAAATAGTGTATATAGAAAATTTATTTACCAAAATAGGTGTTTAAAAAAGTGTTTTTTTTCTCACTATAATGCTATTGGTTAAATTTATTTTACTTTAAAATAATATTATTTAAAAAGAGTCAAGTACAAAAGTTAATAAAATAGTAAAATTATTTGGTTCATATATTGTAATTAAAAACTAAAAGTTTTTTTAAAACTTATTTTTGTTTTTGTTTTTAATTCACTCTGACTTAATTTTAAATCGTCTTTTCATATAGAAAAGTTAATTTATTTTAACTATAATTTTGTTTAATTTCACACAAAAGTAGAAACATTTAATTTTTATTCTTTTTAAAAATATGTATTTTTTGAATATATTTTTAAGTAGCTTAAAAGATGTAATAAAAAAAACAATTTTTTTAAAAAATGCATTTTTTAAAAATGTTTTATATAAATATCATGATGAAACAATAAAAATTTAATGGTTTATATATTTTTATTTTACAAACTATGAATGTAATCCTCAATTACCAAGGGCATGTATGTTGCTAATAGACTCCCAACAACAATTAGGGGAGAAAAAGTCACGCCGTCTCGTGAGCTACTCGGGACCGATTCGCTAAAAACTCTAACTAAGCTGAGCTTAAACAAGCTCAGACTCATTTTACGACTCATTTAATAATTGGTTTTAAGTCCGAGCTTCATATGTAGAGATCGAGCTGGCTCGCAATGTGACGACCCTGAAAATTAAGGTTAGGAGATTTAATATTAAGATTCTATTTGGATTAAATCTTATATATAATTATGCATATTTCTAAGATAACCCTACATGATTAAATTTTTGTATTTATATGTGCTTTAACATGTATGAATATATGGGTATACTCTATAAGTTTGCATGCATGCATGATTCTTTACGTATGCATGTAGGTATACATTTGTAATCTATGTGAGAAATTAAGAATATTAATTATGTGATTAATTATTTGAATTATATATTTCTCATGTAACGTATAATAAAGTAAGTTTACAACTTAAACATTTAATCCAAACATCAACTTAACATCTTAATCGTTATTAAGACATGAACTAACATAAATTAGAAGGTTTTAAAACCACAATAACACAACCCATAACACCATTAACATGACACTAACCACTCACCTAAGTTGGACACTTAACTTATTTAACCTATGGACACATAACTACCTAAAACACACCTCATCAAACTAATGATGATTCTTTTAAGGACACCTTCGGCTGATTACTAAGCACCATCACCATGTTAGCCACTAATCCTCATTGATTGCATGACACATAACAATCAAACTCATGATGATTCTAGTCATCATCCTCGGCCAACTTCATGCATTATCACTATGCTAAAAATTTTTATTTTGAAATTTCTATTGAATTAAGATATAAATGCTAAAAATTTTAAAGAAATAAAATAATTTATTTCTAACTTATAATTAATTTTTATAGGGATTTGCTGGAATTAAGGTGAGTATCATAGCGCTATTTTATATCTATGAGTTTTGGGGGGAAAAACATACTGTGTTTATTTTTGATGCTAATGTAAGTAAGAATTTTGATAAGTTACTGTTATTTTGTGTCATAAGTTACAACCATTAATTCAAATAAGGAACCGTCTGATAATATAGGTAGTGCTACTTAGGAATATGTTTCTTGCACCAACAGGATGAGTGTTGTGATATTATATTATCTGATTCTGTGATTTATATGTATGACAGTTATAAATCACCTGGCAAATAAATAGGTTTGGTTGTGATCTTATTTATGTTGCATCAATAAATTTTGTGAGTCATTAAACCTATGTTCTCACCAACATTATGTTGATAGTTTTCAGTATGCTTTTTCAGGTAATCAGAAATGACTTATAATCTTGTGCTTACATTTGATGTTTACAATGGGTGGTATGAAGTGATAGGAAAAACATGTGTAAACGTATCTGTGAATCTGATGGATCTTAACGTATCGGTGGATGCACATGTCCACTACTACTGAGAAGGCTATGAAGTGGTTACTAGAATCTTTTGTAATAGGGTTACAATGTTATATGTAAAAGTCTAAGTTAAGACAAGTTTTGTATATGTTATATAAATGTAACCCGAAACTATGAATGACTAATGTAATGTTTATTTTAAATCGTTTGGTGTGATTGCTTGTATCTGTAATCAATGTGTTTCTAACCAATAGTCACACCAAAGCATTTCACGCTTCCGCCGGGATGTGACAGCTTGGTATCAGAGCCATTGGTTATAGAGAATTAGTTATTATTAGTAAATGCCTAGACTATAACCATAAGCTCTTATGATAATAAGTCATCAATGTGATATTGTTTTCTCTCTATGATTTTATGTGATGGTATTCATGTTTAAACAAGAATGAAACTTGAGATATGTATGATTTATATATGAAATTTTATGAATTTTATGTTATTTACATGAGTTAAATTTGTAAGAATTTTTGCAGCATGAATTCTGATAAATCTGATAGCTACTATAACGAAACTGATCATTCGGATCATAGCAACCATAGAGAAACAACACCTGAGATAGAGCCTCAAAACAAATTAGAAACACCTCAACCTGAGACCCAGACCAACACAGCGCCAAAGTTTTACGTCCAACGTGCAGCAGTCTTCATGGGAGGCTATACAATCATGGCACCAAGAAAAAGTGTACGGCGTGGTGAGAAGTTTTCAACTAAGGAAGTTAAGGAGCAAGAAAACAAAGTTCTCGAAACCCTCTCCCCGACATTTGATATAACACCTGCAGTCCAACCTGATAATTCTGAAATTGAAAAAAAAAGGAATTAAGAGGCAAAGGTTGGAGGAATGTCAGACAAGGACTACCCACCAGATTCTTAAAAAGGTTAAGAAGATACAACGAGAAATTTGGATGCTTCAGGAAGATGTCAAGAAAGTGAAGAAAGAAAGCAAAAGTATCTTCACTAAGATATGAAACTGGGTTTGGGAAGATTAGAAAAATAGGAAACTTTATATGTTATGTGTGACTGTTTTAATATATAAAATAAGAGTATAATGGAATATCTTATTTATGACTATTTAATATTATGATGTAGTGTGAATAAAATTATATAATATTAAAATAATTGGTGTGTAGTGAAAAATGCTGCCAAGAAAAGATACCCAACCAGTACAAAGAACTCCATGTGTTGGGCGACCAAGAACTAGGTTTGTAGAAGAAGCCCCACCGGTAAACACTGCCACAAATGAGGACGAGAGGATTTCTTGAATAGTAACTCGACAACTGGAAGCCGCAATGCCTACATTGGTGACCCAGCTGCAGCAAGCTTTTAATGTTGAAAGAGTGCCGCCTAGAGATAATGGACCAACACACACTAACTAAGTGGAGAACCACGAAGGGAAAGCCATAAATGAAGCTAGAAGAGGATGCTCTTATAAGGCTTTTATGTCTTGTAAACCCCAAGACTTTGACGGAAAAGGTGGAGCGGTGCAAGCCTTACGCTGGTTAGAGGAAATAGAGTCAGTTTTAGACATCAGTGATTATGCTTATAACTGCAAAACCAAGTTCGCTTCACATTCTCTTAAAGGAGAAGCACAGTCTTGGTGGAAAATGAAAATACAAATAAAAGGAAGGAATGTTATGAATGAATTACATTGGGAAGAATTTAGGAAAGTAATGATTGAAAAATATTGTCCCTATAATGAGTTAGAAAGGATAGAAGTAGAATTTTTAGCACTAGAAATGAAGGGTGCTGCTATTCAGGAATATACTGATAAATACAATAAATTTTCTAGATTGGTGCCATATTTAGTGACTCTAGAAACAAAAAGAATAGGGAGATACATCTAGGGTTTAGTACCATAGATAAGAGGAATGGTGAAATCTACAATGCCAAAAACCTTTCAAGATGTAGTGACTCTAGCAGGAAGTTTGACAGACGAGATGATTAAGAACGGATCGTTAACTACAACCAAGTTAGGAGAGAAAAGAAAATGGAGCAATAACACGGGAAGGAATTTTGGTGGAAGCTGGAACAAAAAGGCAAACAGAAACCTGGAAAGAAATTATATAGGTATCATGCAAGAAGAAAGTCCACGAATAGAAAGTCAACCTTGGTGCAATACCTGCAAAAGGCATCATGTTAGGAGATGCATGCTGGTAATTTGTTATAATTGCAAAAAGAAGGGACATACATCAAGGGAATGTAAGGGGCCCACAAATCCTAAGCCAGTGTGTTACCAGTGTGGAAAAGATGATCACCTTCGCAATGGATGCCCAGAATTAAAAGGGAAGACTCCAAGGAATCCCAATAAGGCATATTGTCGAGCATTTGTACTTCAAGCTGAAGAAGCAAGACAAGAACCAGAAGTGGTGACGGGTACGTTCCTTATTAATGATCAATACGCAACTGTATTATTTGATATGAGAGCAACCCGAAGTTTTGTTTCAAATCATTTCAAACCCCTACTTGGATTAACATCAGAGAAACTGAAAAATAAGTATACGATAGAGTTAGCTGATGGAAACATGATAGAAGCTAATTGTAAGGCCCCGATCCCGGGACGCTCACAGTTGGACAATCATCACACATAAAACATATAATTTACATTTACAATTTCTAAAACATTGCAGCGGAATAATTTTAAACCATTTCTTTATAATTGCTTTTGCAAAATAATACATTGTAGTTAACTGTTACAAAATATCTTAATTTGCATTACATCACAAAAACATTATAATCAAAACAACGGATGCCATCCAAAAATGCCAAGTAGCTGCCCCGTGCCATCCTCAGCAACATTACCTGCCAACTGGAAACACATAAAAGTCAGCATTACTGAGTGAGTTCTAGTTTTATAAAATATAATACTTTTCTTTCGTTTAAAACCATTCTTTCTTTACTTTCACATGTGATCATGCATCATACGTACACATAGATAACAACTTATTATTATCTTTCATCGTCATTCGTTGACTTCCGTTCATTCATCCTCGCACGTCATCTTTATCATTCGTTATCTTTCTTTCCGTACTATATGTACACTCATTAACTTCCGATGACATGTACTGTACCCCGAACGTTGTGCACGAAGCTGACTCAAGGGCCTGGGGCAAGTACACTCATCATTATCATTCATCTTTCATTCCGGACCAATGCCACGTGCTATACCCCGAACATTATGCATGAAGCTGGTTACTGGGCCTGAGGTCTATCATAGACCTCGAACATTATGAACGAAGCTGACACTAGTACCCAGGGCAAGCGGCAAGGGTCCCATACATATGGTCAATCACAAAGATTAGACCCCTAGTGTGCATCCTTCCGGGGTAGCTAACCCGCACAAGTTGAGCTAACACCCTTCATTGGGTGTGAACCTCCCATTGCTTGCAAGACTTTCATTACTTTCATTCATTAATGCATGCATTCATTCATTCCTTACATTCCCTTTTTCATTACCTTCCGCTTTACGTTACATAATACTTTCCATTTACTTTTCATAATCATACCACGTAAAGCCATGGAAAATAAACATACATAATAAGGAACATAACATAAACCTAACCATATCATACATAGCATCATCACATCACATATGACATCATAAAGTCAACTTACATTACCCCCGAGAACATCCCAAGTCAAAGCCTACACTTTATATTTTCCCCAAAACTTCAAAAAATATTCTAAGGCATAGGCGCATGTGCACTATGCAGGCGCATGGCCTTCTGGGCGCATGGGAACACTTAGGCGCATGGGGAACTTTCAGGCGCATGGGCACTATTTGGGCGCATGACCCAACACTTAGGCTTCTGGGCAAATTTCTAGGCGCAACGCATGGGCAGTTTTGGGCGCATGGAACACTTAGTCAAATTCGGCTTATTCTAGGTGCATGGATACTATTTGGGGCGCATGGGTTTTGGGCGCATGGGACTACACTTGGGCAATTTGACTGTTGGGCGCATGGGCCAATTTCAGGCGCATGGGCAACCAACTCTCACTATCAGCATCATAATCAGTCCCAACATCATCAATTTAACATGTTCTAACTTAGTTCTAGCATTCTAAGCATCATAATATGAACATGGCATCATCATAACATCATAAATCACCCAAATCATAACCCATCCACATTCACACATACACATTCATAAAGGTACAAAACCTATTTTCATAAAAACATACATACATACATTTCCAGCCCCAAAATCAGTTAAAACATGTAAAAGGGGGTTTTAGAACTCACCTTTGACAACCTTCGAGTATGACTTCTTCAACCCATTTGCAAACGAGTTTAAACACCTTGAATTCGGTTTCTTGTTCTTCCTTCTTCAAAAATCCGAACTCTGCTCTTTCTCTCTCTAGAAAATCCGGTGAAAAGAAGATATGCAGAGAAGTGTGGGCGGCCATGCCCACTTTATGCACCCACTTTTATTCTTTTTGTCCTTTTGACATATTTAGCCCCTCAACTTGGGTTAAATTGTGTTTTCTTTCTTTTATACACATTTATTCCTTCTTTCTTGTCTTTTAAAATTTTCCGGGTGTTACACTAATGAAATTATTCCTAACTGTATTCTAAACTTAGAAAATCATTGCTTTGACATAGACCTGATCCCTGTTGAATTAGGAGGTTTTGATATTGTAGTATGTATGGATTGGTTAAGTAAGAATCAGGCAGAAATCATTTGTGAAAAATGAATGATCAAAATACGTCTAACTTCAGGTAACCAAATTCTTGTCATACACGGTGAGAAACCTAGAGGCCCTATCAGAATAATTTCCTGTATAAAGGCCCAGAAATATTTAGCATTTCTAGCCCACATAGTTGATACCAAATCAGTCAAGCAAAATTTGGAGGATGTTCCTATTGTTAGAGAATATCCAAGGGTATTTCCTGATGAGCTACCAGGATTGCCGCCTCCTCGTCAAGTAGAATTCAAAATAGAATTAGTACCAGGAACAACACCAATTGCCAAATCTTCGTATCAGTTAGCGCCATCAGAAATGAAGGAATTGATGAATCAATTACAAGAGCTGTTGGATAAAGGATTTATACGTCCTAGTGTTTCACCATGGGGAGCTCCAGTCCTGTTCGTGAAAAAGAAAGACGGAACCTTTAGAATGTGCATCGACTATAGAGAACTTAATAAAGTAACTATAACGAATAGGTACCCACTTCCTAGAATAGATGATCTGTTTGATCAATTACAAGGGTCAAGCTATTTCTCAAAAATTGATCTAAGATCAGGTTATCATCAATTAAGGGTACAAGAAGAGGATATACCTAAAACTGCATTTAGAACCCGATATGGTCATTATGAGTTCCTTGTAATGCCATTTGGGTTAACTAATGCTCCGGCTGTATTCATGGATCTAATGAACAGAGTGTGTAAACCTTACTTGGATAAATTTGTCATAGTCTTTATAGATGACATATTAATCTATTCTAAAAGTAAGGAAGAACATGAAAAGCATCTAAGGCTAACTTTGGAATTACTTCAAAAAGAAGAACTGTAAGCAAAATTCTCAAAGTGTGAATTCTGGAAGCGAGAAGTACAATTCTTAGGACATGTGGTTAATCAAGATGGAATTCAGGTCGACCCAGCAAAGATTGATACAATTAAGAAGTGGGAAGCTCCAAAAACACCAACTGAGATACGTCAATTTCTAGGCTTGGCCGGTTATTATAGAAGATTTATAGAAAATTTCTCCCGAGTACTCAACCTTTAACAGAATTGACTCAAAAAGATAAGCCATATGTTTGGGGAGAAAAACAGAACACTGCATTTGAGACTTTGAAACATAAATTATGTAGTGCACCTATTTTAGCTCTTCCAGAAGGTACTGATGACTTTGTTGTATATTGTGACGCATCACATCAAGGTTATGGATGTGTTTTAATGCAACGAAATAAAGTAATTGCATATGTATCTCGACAACTCAGAGGAAGTGAAAGAAATTATACTACTCATGATTTAGAATTAGGAGCAGTAGTATTTGCACTTAAGATTTAGAGACACTATTTGTATGGAACCAAATGCATAATTTATACTGATCATAAAAGTCTGCAACATATATTCGACCAGAAGATGTTGAATATGAGACAGAGAAGATGGGTAGAGTTACTGAGTGATTATGATTGTGAAATCAAGTACCACCCAGGTAAAGCAAATGTAATGGCAGATGCCTTAAGTAGGAAGGAAAGAACCAAGCCATTAAGAGTTCGTGCTATGAGAATGGAGTTACATTCAGAACTAATAAGTCAAATCTGAGATGCTCAACAGAAAGATGAAATGAGAAGTGTGATGGAACAGAATGTACAACTAGAAGCTATGTCAGATGGAATCCTGAGATTTAAAGGAAGAATTTGGATTCCTGACAATGGCATACTTAGCGAAAACATTCTGAGTGAGGTACACAAGTCAAGATATTCCGTACATCCGGGGAATAATAAGATGTACAAGGACCTGAGGAACCAGTATTGGTGGTCAGGGATAAAGAAATCAGTTGCGGAATTTGTAGAAGGTTGTGATACTTGTTCAAGGGTTAAAGCCGAATATCAGAAACCCTTGGACGTTTGCAACAACCAGAAATCCCTGAGTGGAAATGGGACCAGATTACTATTGATTTTGTAACCAAACTACCCAGAACCCAAAATGGATACGACACGATATGGGTTATAGTTGATAGACTGACTAAATTAGCTCATTTCTTACCAATTAGAGAAGATTATAAAATGGAAAAATTAGCTAAGATTTATATGAAGGAGATCGTGTCTAGACATGGAATACCAATTTCAATTATATCGGACAGAGACAGCATATTTACTTCAAGCTTTTGGCAGGCCTTGCAAAAAGCATTAGGAACAAAAATAAATATGAGTACAGCATATCATCCACAAACAGATGGACAGAGTGAGAAAACTATCCAAATATTGGAAGATATGTTGCGAGCTTGTGCATTAGATTTTGGTGGTAGTTGGGATACGCACTTACCTCTGATAGAATTTTCATATAACAATAGCTATCATACCAGTATTGGGGCAGCTCCATTTGAAGCTTTATATGGAAGAAAGTGTAGGTCACCTTTGTGTTGGAATGAATTAGGAGATAGACAGCTGACAGGACCAGAACTTATACAAGAAACCTCTGATAAGATCTTCGAAATTAAAGATAGATTGAAAGCAGCACGTGATAGACAGAAAAGTTATGCTGATAAAAGAAGGTCCGGTAGCATATAAATCAGGGACAAAGTGTATTTAGAAGTGTCACCTTCAAAGGGAATTATCCGATTTGGGAAAAGAAATAAGTTAAACCCTAGGTATGTTGGACCTTTTAAGATAATTGATAGGATTGGTCCGATAGCATATAAGTTAGACTTACCTCAGGAATTAAGTGGAATACATAACACCTTTCATGTATGTAACTTGAAAAAATGTCTGAATGATGAGACGTTAAAGATACCAATAAGGGAAGTCAAAATAGATGAGAAACTTCATTTTGTGGAAGAGTCAGTAGTAATCATGGATAGAGAAGTAAAGGGATTAAAGAGAAGTAAAATCTCAATAGTGAAGGTCAAATGGAATTCAAAACAAGGTCCTGAATTTACATGGGAACGGGAAGATGAGATCAAAAGAAAATATCCACACTTATTTGAGGTTAAACTGAATGAAAATGACAGTTATAAGGACAAACTTCCCATGTCATCAGATACTGACAACACATGAAATTCGGGACGAAAATCTTTTTACAGGGAGAGAATGAGACGACCCTGAATATTAAGGTTAGGAGATTTAATATTAAGATTCTATTTAGATTAAATCTTATATATAATTATGTATATTTCTAAGATAACCCTACATGATTAAATTTTTGTATTTATATGTGCTTTAATATGTATGAATATATGGGTATACTCTATAAGTTTGCATGCATGTATGATTCTTTACGTATGCATGTAGGTATACATTTGTAATCTATGTGAGAAATTAAGAATATTGATTATGTGATTAGTTATTTGAATTATATATTTCTCATGTAACGTATAATAAAGTAAGTTTACAACTTAAACGTTTAATCAAAACATCAACTTAACATCTTAATCATTATTAAGACATGAACTAACATAAATTAGAAGGTTTTAAAACCACAATAACACAACCCATAACACCATTAACATGACACTAACCACTCACCTAAGTTGGACACTTAACTTATTTAACCTATGGACACATAACTACCTAAAACACACCTCATCAAACTAATGATGATTCTTTTAAGGACACCTTCGGCTGATTACTAAGCACCATCACCATCTTAGCCACTAATCCTCATTGATTGCATGACATATAACAATCAAACTCATGATGATTCTAGTCATCATCCTCAGCCAACTTCATGCATTATCACTATGCTTAGGACACTAAGCACCTTTCCAATTGTGCCACATAATCCTATCCTACCCAAAGGACATCATTGCTTGTGTAATGTGGCAAATTCTCAACTCACTTAGTGTCCAAACAATCGGCCAACTTGCAAGAACTCTAATTACATTAGACACTAAGCTTGCTCCATGTGTTGACACTTCACCTAATGGACATTATTACCATGGTGAATAGGTTTCAAACCCTTGGCTAATGCAACTATGAAACATTAAAACTAATGATGACTTTTAGGCCACCATGCTTTCAGCCGATTCCCATGCATAACACTACCCTTCCGTCAACTCCCATGGATTATCATCACACTAACCAACTCTCTAAATTGTGCCCCATAATCTACCCTATCTATGAGTTATCATTGCTAGTATTTCGGTGGCAACCTCTCAACCCCTTTTTGTGTCCAACCCTCGGCCGACCTCCAAGCCCCATCACCAAGTTAACCCTAAGCTACCCTCTTAGGATGCCACATAACCCACTAGTAATTATTATTAGTGCCCTGTTGTCAAATTCTTGGCTAACCAAGGATGTGAAGCCGCCACACATCCACTAAAATCCCTCTAACTCTCGGCCACTTGAACATTTCGACTATCATCAAACCATCTCCATATTGTTCATCATTCCACTTCCTAAACACCACCAAAAATTGTCATTCTTTTCATCAACCATCCCTCTACACCCTCATCATTTCCTCTCGGCTACAACACCATACAAAACCACCATCTTACTTCAAGAATCCTCTTGACTCTAGGTTGTTATACCATCAAGACACCTTCAAGATCAAGAACATATTGGAACCTAAGAAGTTAGAAGCCATCCTCAACCATCTTTAGCCTTTCTTTCATCTATTTGACAAGGTTTTGATTCTTATAAACCATATTACACATGTGTTATACATACATATGTAACAAGCTTATTATATCAAAACTATTCCCAAAATCACTTGAACATTTGATTTTTATCAAAATCAGTAAAGAAAAAGTTTAAAATTTAAGGATTTTATAAACCATGAATTTAAATAGAATTTAAAGGATTAAAACATATGATATTTTGTGAATTATTAAGTGAAATAAGTTAAATAGTTAAATGACTATGATTGTGGGAATAAAGATTTGTAATCTATCAGAAATTACTAAAGATAATTAGTCTGGAACTTTTGGGAAATTATTATTTGATATATTAATTTATATGATTTATTTAAGGAAAATAAAAGAAAATGCTTGACAAAAGATTTAATGATGATAAACATTTATAAAAATTATATGATGACCTTTACAGTAATTTAGATTTCCAGAATAAATTTCGTGAAATAATTCATTAAAATAATAAAGTTACGTATTTTAGAAGTTATAATCTGATGAAAAATCGAATTAAATAGAAAAACAATATGAAAAATTATGAATATTTTTCATAAAATTTTAAATATTATGTAGGACTTTCTTTATTAATTTCATAATTTTTAGATAGCTGTAGTTATTTCTGAGATTTAGTTTAAATCTTGTAAAAATTATAAGAAATTAATTATATATAGGTATTAACTAAAATTTTTATATGTTAATCTAGATTTTTAGATGTTACTGTTTATAAAATTTGGTAATTTATGGTTAACCTTAGCTTTTATTTTAAAATTTCTATTGAATTAAGATATAAATGCTAAAAATTTTAAAGAAATAAAATAATTTATTTCTAACTTATAATTGATTTTTATAGGGATTTGCTGGAATTAAGGTGAATATCATAACCCCATTTTATATCTATGAATTTTGGGGGGAAAAACATACTGTGTTTATTTTTGATGCTAATGTAAATAAGAATTTTGATAAGTTACTGTTATATAAAGATCATTTTTATATAAGAACACATATTCTATAAAAAAAGTTAAAAAAATACTAATGAAAGAGTATTAATATTTTTGTATGAGAAAATATTGTTGAAAAGGTTTTAAGAAAACCTTTATAAAAATAACTATAAAATATTTTTCAAAATCATGACAGATGCTAAATTGGTTTTTATTTTATTGAAACTTTATCATTTTAACTTTACCTAAATAACATTATTAAATCGGAAATACTTTTATTCAATCATATTATGAATAATAAAAATTAACTTTCTACTAAAAAACCATTTTGGTAAATATTTTTGAAAGCACTCATTTTGTTAAATTATTTTTCTACTAACCCTACTTTAAAAAAAATCATTATAAAGGGCATTTGTGATGGTTTCAAAATAAACCCCCAAAATAGATTGCAAGTTACAGTTGACCGTTTTTCTCACCCAAGAACAAATTGACTCTATCCATACCAAACAGGTAATATAATGAGTTTTTATAGTGTCTATTACACTAAAATTGTGAATTGAAACGTGTTGGATTCTTGCTTATTCAAACAAGCAATTAAAGGTTTCTTAATTCACTCATCCTATGCAAATTAGAAGAAACGTCATACGCGTCTTCTATTCTGAAACGATTTTAGATATTTCATCAAATAAGGGTCTCGAATAATCAATTCAGGTTTCGATTTCCTCAAATCATGATATCAATTTTCTAATGGAAAGATGAACCATTTCATATCCTTTTCAATTTATAAGCATATCATGGTTTTGATTTACCCCAAATCACGTTATGTTTCAAGTTCAACTCACTAATCCTTTTACGCCTTCATTGATCTATTTAATATCATTCACACCCCAAGTTTTAAATCACAGCAACTCTTCTGCAAAGTCTTAATTCAATGCTCATATATACAAATCTCGATTGTAACAGTAGCAGTGGTCCGTACGATGCAAGGATTTTGATTTTGATTTCAAGATAAACATTAGTATTTTAGTTTTTTACATCAATTTGACTTATGAAAGCATGAAACTTTGATTTAATTTTAATTGATGTAAGCATGAAACTATTTTATGTTTTTTGTCAATAAAAAGAGAAATTTACATAAATGGTCCCCGTGGTACAGTCAAATTGCATGTTTAGTCCCCAAACTTTAAAATTGCAAAGATAGTTCAAACTTTTGTGTAATCATTGCATTTTTGGTCCTTGGCACCGATTCAAGCCCTATGTTGCATTATATCAAATTACAAGTAGACATGAAATAAAATTATTAATATTAGACAATGATGATAAAATTACAAACGTAATATCAAATTTGTTACAAAGAAGTTTTCGTATGTTTATGGATGTTCTCATGTTTAATATAATTATTTATTTATTATCTAAAGTTTTTATTTATAAGTTCGTTTCATTTCATATTATACACTATTTAAGCTTATAAGCATTGATAAAGAAAATCTAATGAAATTAGATATAGATGATTTTAGAAAAATTAAACTTAAAAATCGATATACAAAACATTGACAATAATATTATGGCTTATGAACCTTTTTAATCAAAAGCAATTTTTAATGATTGAACTCGTGTATTACACAGGTCTTTAGTCTAGTGTGTGTGTGTGTGAATACACACACACACACACACACACACACACACACACACATATATATATATATATATATATATAGGTTAGGGATGTAAGGCCTCGTTCCCGGAACGCTTACAGCCGGTCAATCATAGTATAAAACATTTAAAACGTAATGCTCGCAGCAGAAAATATAACTTTTCATTAATAATTAAACTTATGTCAAAACATCATATCATTTCATTTACATTTCAAAAATTGTATCAATACAATAACATTCCAAAAAATACGGATGACAAACTCGAACTATCCTAGTAGCTTTCGCGTCCATTCCTGCATCTCCTCAGCATCAATAATTACCTGCATACTATTATGCATACAAAAGTCAGCAACACTGAGTGAGTTCTCGTTTTATAATAAAATATATTTTCATACATTTAAGACCTTTACATTTTCATACATGATCATTCATCGATACATACATATCATCATTTCATTCTTAATCGTTCGTTTTCATACATTTTTTTATCATTTTCGTACTTTCTTTCATTAACATCTTTCACTTTCATCTACATCCTGTCATATGCTATGCCCCATCATTGTGCATGAAGTAACTACCATCTTGGGGTCAAGCGATAAGGATCCCGTTTTCGTACGTCTTAGCCAATCACCAAGATGTGCGTATCCTCATGGGTTAGCTAAACCGCACACAGTTGAGCTAACAACCCCTTAATGAGTTGTGAACCTCCATTCATTTTTCTTGCAAGACTTTCATTCATTCATTACGTTTCACTTTTCATTATCGTTATCTTTCATTTTCATTATATAATACTTTACGTACATATACATAACATACCACGTAAAGTCATACCGTAAAACATGTCATTTTGAAAGCCGTTTAAACTTGAAAAGATAACACAACACATACAACAGCAAGTCATGTGAAAACTTCATCTTATGCGAGAACTTCCTTTTCGCATGAGAACCTTACTACAGTCAAACCCTGCACATCAAATCAATCATAGTCACGAGAAAACTACAGGTCGCGCGAAAACATACCTATCATGCGAGAACTTCACCAGATTCAAATTTCGTATCGTACAATTTTACCTACTCGCGTGAAAACTACGGGTTTTCCTCCTAAACATAACTTATCGCGTCTAAGGCTGTTCTAAGATGCATAACACCATAATCAACATCATCACAAGCATAAACAAGCATTTTAGTATGCATAATAGCCCTCAAAAGTAAAAACTTGCATAAAAAGGGGCAAGAAACACTTCTTTATTATGAATTATTACCATAGCAAGTGGATGAACTCTTTGTCAAACTTGTAGATAAGTTTACTATGCTAAATAGTTTTACTTGTCTACCAAAATGATTGATCTTTGTAGTATAAATACCACCTCAATGTAGAGGAGAAGATGCACCTCTTGTATACACTTTCATAAGTTATACATTTCTCTTCTTCTTGCTCTTGCAATTCTCTTTAAAGTTCTTAAGGTTATAACACTAATCTTGTGTTAATTATTGTGATATTATAACACGTTATCAGCACGAGAGCTCTTAAACTCTAATCAAGAAGATCAATAAAGCACAAAGTCATCCATTAATTAAGGTAAGGACTTCATTAAGTAATAATATATAGTATCTTATATTGAGAAGATAACTAAGATAAATAAAATAAGCATAAAGGAGATCATATTATGGACATCTTGATAACCATGGGACTACTAACAAGCTAACTTTTATTTATGCATCTAACTTTTGATTATGCAACTAACATTTTATTTTACGTCAACTAACTTTTACTTATTCATCTAACATATTATTTATGCATCTAACTTTTACTTATGCAACTAACATTTACTTATGCATCTAACTTTTTCTTTAGTTATGCAACTAACATTTCTTTATATGTCAACTAACTTTATACAACTAACATTTTGATTATGTTTATTCGTACTAACGTCTTATTCTAACCTGTCGTTCTTATTCTCTATTGTTTTTATAAACTACATACATGTTTTTATAACATAATATTATACTTATCTATTTTATTTAAAACTGTTGTCGATATATACACACACGACGGTTATTAGCCGTTGTACATAGCCGTTGTACATAGCCGTTACAAAACGGTTATAATTTTAAACTATAAATTGACCACTATCAACCTATTTTCAATAAACAGATTATCTCTTTTCTCAAGTTTATCCAAGGCAACTTTTCAAAGATGATACACCTGGTTTTAGTACTGGCAACCATAATGCTCATTTTAATTCTTATCCCCATTGCTGAACTACCACCTGAAGAATTTAAACTTTTCTTATTTTTATATTTGTTTATAGCTCTACCGCTTTATTGTATCGCAATGCTTATTGATATATATGGATTCTAATAATTATCTTACTATTTGCTTAATTCTTGTTTAGCAAACAAAATGTCGAACATTGCAAAAATTGAATTCCCGGCTCTTAATATCAATGGAGAAAACTATATGCCGTGGACGGCCCACGTAAAAAGACATCTTAAATCCATGGGTGTCTTAGAAACTATACAAGAGGGAAATGCTTGCTCGGAACAAGACAAAGCGAAAGCTGATGTCTTTTTACATAAGCATATTGATGAAATGTTACAATTTGAATATTCAAATTGTGAAGATCCATATATTTTATGGAAAGATTTAAAAAGCAGATTTGATCACCAAAGGGAAGTTCTGCTTCCCACTGCTAGAGATGAATGGAACAATCTCAGGTTCCAGGATTTCAAAAAGGTAAACGAGTACACCTCTGCTTTGTTCAGGATATGCTCGACCCTCAGATTCTGTGGACAAAATGTTACTGAGGAAGATATGTTGGAGAAAACTTTCTCCACATTTCATGCATCAAATATAAACTTGCAACAACAATATAGGTTGCAAAAGTTTAAAAGATATTCTGATTTAAATTCATTCCTCCTTGTAGCAGAAAAAAATAATGAGCTTTTGATGAAAAATCATCAAGCTCGTCCCACGGGATCATTAGCAATTCCAGAAGTTAATGTTGCTACTAAAAACTCTGGAAGAAAGTGGGGAAGAGGTCGTGGTCGTGGCTCTGTTGATAAAAGTTACCCTAATGGTCGCAACCATTCTTTCAAGGGTAATTATAATTACCGAGGTAACTTTTATAGTCGTGGACGTGGTCGTGGCCGTGGATATGGCCGTGGTAGAAATCAAAGAACAATCAATTACCACGCTCCACAAAATAACAATTTTAACCAACACAAAGGGAATGAAGCTGGTAGGTCCGAAAACAATGGCACTTCCTGTTTTAGATGTGGTAGCACAAACCACTGGTCAAAGGCTTGTCGCACAGCTCCACATTTATGTGAGCTATACCAAGCCTCTCTTAAAAGGAAAGAGAAGGAAGTGAACCATGTTGATAATTTTGATAATCTCAACGTTGAGTTGAACACTGCAGACTTTGACATGGAACTCTGAAACACATGTTGCTTGACCATAATAGTTATATGCAACAATTAAGTGTTTTCATATTTATTAATTATGTATTTTTCTTCATGTAATGTTTTCTTTCAATTAAATAAAGTTCTCGTTAAAATATAACAATATCGTCGTTATTCACTTATTAATTTTTTTTATACTTTCAAGATTAAAATGAACATCATTGGAGCGCAAGATCAAACAAATGAAGCAGATATATGTATAGCGGATAGTGGAGCCACACATACTATACTTAGGTCTAAGAAATATTTTTTTGAGCTTAAACCAACAAAAGGAATCATTAATACAATATCAGGACCTACAGACCTGATAGAAGGAGTGGGAAAAGCTAATTTAGCATTACCAAATGGTACAAAGCTTATAATAGAAAATGCTTTATTTTCCCCAAAATCAACAAGAAATCTGTTGAGTTTTAAAAACATATATCATAATGGATATGATACTCAGTCAAAGACTGTTGATAGTGAAAAATATTTTCATATCATAAGCAAAGATCGAATATTAGAAAAACTGCCAATGCTTCAGTCTGGTTTACATTATACACACATTAATGTGCCTCAGGCATATATGGCAGTTAAAGAAAAATTTTGTGATCCTGAAACACTTAACTTATGGCATGACAGATTAGGCCATCCAGGATCTACAATGATGAGAAGAATAATTGAAAATACTCATGGGCACCCATTGAAATATCAAAAGATCCCACAATCGAATAAAATTCCGTTGTGTACATCTTGTTCTCTTGATTGAAAAGGAATCACCTCTGTTTCTTGAAAGAATTCAAGGAGACATATGTGGGCCAATTCATCCACCATGTGGACCATTCAGATACTTTATGGTTTTGATAGACGCGTCAAGTAGATGGTCTCATGTCTGTTTGTTATCAACTCGTAATGTAGCATTTGCAAAATTTCTTGCACAAATTATCAAATTACGAGCACATTTTCCTGATTATACTATTAAAAGGTGAGACTTGATAATGCTGGTGAATTCACATCACATGCTTTTAATGATTATTGCATGTCTGTAGGAATTATTGTTGAACACCCTGTTGCTCATGTACACACACAAAATGGCTTAGCTGAGTCGTTAATCAAACGTCTACAACTAATAGCTAGACCATTAATAATGAGGACAAAACTCCCTGTGTCTATTTGGGGTCATGCAATTCTTCATGCTGGATCACTAATTCGTGTGAGACCAAGTGCAAATCTTAAATACTCTCCCTTACAACTTGTTTCTGGCAATGAGCCAAACATTTCCCACCTTAGAATTTTTGGGTGTGCTGTATACGTCCCTATTGCACCACCACAACGTATAAAAATGGGTCCTCAAAGAAGGTTGGGAATATATGTTGGATATGAATCAGCTTCCATCATAAGATATCTTGAACCTTTAACGGGTGATGTATTTACAGCACGTTTTGCTGATTGTCACTTTAACGAGTCAGTTTTCCCGGCATTAGGGGGAGAAAAGAAAAAACAAGAAAATGATGTATCATGGTATGTTCCTTCATTATTGTATCTTGATCCAGTAACTAAACAATATGAGACAGAGGTTCAAAAGATAATACACTTGCAAGAAATTGCAAATCAATTACCTGATGCATTTACTGATACAAGCAGAGTTACTAAGTCTCATATACCAGCTGCTAATGCTCCAGCTCGAGTTGAGATTCCAAATAAGCAAATAGATAACACAATGGCTCATGAATCTCAGAGACGTTTGAAACGAGGAAGACCAATCGGTTCCAAGGATAAAAATCCTCGAAAAAGAAAAACTCATGAAAAGGAAGTTGACAATAAAGTGAATGATCTTGATGAAACGCTTAATACCAAAACCTCTCATGAGGAGGATTTGGATGAAACTAACAAAGAAATATCAATTAACTATGGTCACACACATATCTTATGGAATCAAGATGAAATGGAAGGTATTGATGAAATATTTTCTTATTCCGTAGCAAGTGACATCATGAGTGGAGATGATGATCCTGAACCAAAATCAGTTAGTGACTGTCAAAATAGACATGATTGGGATAAATGGAAAGGAGCTATGCAAGCTGAATTAGATTCACTTAACAAACGAAAGGTGTTTGGACCTATTGTTATTACTCCTATGTCCGTAAAGCCTGTAGGGTACAAATGGGTTTTTGTACGAAAACGAAATGAGAAAAATGAAGTTACAAGGTATAAAGCTAGACTTGTAGCTCAAGGTTTTTCACAAAGGCCAGGGATTGATTATGAGGAAACATACTCCCCTGTTATGGATGCAATAACCTTTAGATACTTAATCAGCTTTGCAGTCTCTAGAAATTTAGAGATGCGTCTTATGGATGTTGTCACAGCTTACTTGTATGGATCACTAGATAGTAACATCTATATGAAAATTCCTGAAGGTTTTAAATTCCCCGAATCATTAAACTCAAAGCCTAAGGAAATGTATTCCATCAAATTACAAAGATCCTTGTATGGACTCAAACAATCTGGACGGATGTGGTATAATCGTTTGAGTGATTATTTGACAAGTAAAGGATACACAAGTAACCTTATTTGTCCATGCATCTTCATTAAGAAGACAACATCAGGATATGTGATCATAGCTGTGTATGTTGATGATCTAAATATAATTGGGACGCAAAAGGAAATTAATGAAACAATTGCTCTTTTAAAGAAAGAATTTGAAATGAAAGACCTTGGAAAAACCAAATATTGTCTTGGTTTGCAGATTGAACATATGCATAATGGAATACTTGTACATCAGTCGACTTATACTGAGAAACTCTTAAAGTTTTTCAATATGGACAAAGCAAATCCTTTAAGCACACCGATGGTTGTTAGATCACTCAATGTTGATAATGATCCATTTCGTCCTTGCGAAGATAATGAAGAGGTCCTTGGTTCAGAGATACCATATCTCAATGCAATTGGAGCTCTTATGTATCTTACTAACTGTACGAGACCTGACATTTCTTTTGCAGTTAATTTGTTAGCAAGATTTAGTTCAGCCCCTACTAAAAGACACTGGAATGGGATTAAACATATTTTTCGATATCTTCGAGGTACTATTGATTTAGGCTTGTTTTATCCTAATAATTCAAAAGAAGGGTTGGTTGGTTATGCAGATGCAGGTTATTTATCTGATCCTCATAAAGCAAAATCTCAAACGGGATACATATTTAAGAATGGAGGAACTGCGATTTCATGGCGCTCTCAGAAACAAACACTCGTTGCGACATCCTCAAATTA
Source organism: Flaveria sonorensis (assembly GCA_025506505.1). NCBI lineage: Eukaryota > Viridiplantae > Streptophyta > Magnoliopsida > Asterales > Asteraceae > Flaveria > Flaveria sonorensis. Next base: position 53,623,655 of record CM046432.1, on the reverse strand, counting down.
TGCTGAAGTCATTGCACTACATGAAGCTTCAAGAGAATGTGTATGGTTAAGATCTATGACACAACTTATATTAACTTCTTGTGGATTGGAGAAAGATAGAAATGCAACACCAATCTATGAAGATAATGCAGCTTGTGTCTCACAAATGAAAGAAGGGTATATCAAAAGTGACAGAACAAAACATATACCACCAAGATTCTTTTCATACACTCAAGACCTTATTAAAGATAAACAAGTTGAAATGAGATACGTTCAATCTAGCAATAATTCAGCTGATCTTTTCACAAAGGCACTTCCAAAAACAACTTTCAGAAAACATGTTTATGATATTGGCATGCGGCACGTACACACAATGTGATGATCTACAGAAGACAATTTGAGGGGGAGTTATAAGCTGTGCTAAGGTTTGGGTTTTTCTTTAGCAAGAATGGCAGTACTTAAACTCTTGAAGTTTGAAAAATGTCATCCAAGGGGGAGTATTATGAATTATTACCATAGCAAGTGGATGAACTCTTTGTCAAACTTGTAGATAAGTTTACTATGCTAAATAGTTTTACTTGTCTACCAAAATGATTGATCTTTGTAGTATAAATACCACCTCAATGTATAGGAGAAGATGCACCTCTTGTATACACTTTCATAAGTTATACATTTCTCTTCTTCTTGCTCTTGCAATTCTCTTTAAAGTTCTTAAGGTTATAACACTAATCTTGTGTTAATTATTGTGATATTATAACATTCTTGAAGATCTAGCACAAACAAAACCTTCCTGAAAACTCTTGCCAAATGAAGCTACATAACCACGCGCTACATGTAACACCCGAAAACCTGGTCAAATAAAAAGAAAAGAAAGTATTTTGAGGAAAATTTAAAAGAAGCAAAGATGAGGGGTGCAATGTGTAAATGGTACACCAAAGTCAAAAAATGCACTTTATATGGGCATGGCCGCCCATAACATTCTATTGTTGCTGTTGTTCGACAGAAAAGAAGAAGAAAGGAAGCTGCAGACCAGCTCTCCCGGTTCCAAGAAGGAAATAGAACTGAAATCTTCAAGGTTAGTGTGTTTACATGTAAATTGGTTTGGTTTCTTTGTGGTTTCACCCTTAGAAACTGATTATTAAGTGTTTTTGGTGTTTTGGTGCTTGTTTTAGGTGTTTGAACTTGTGTACAAGCAGGTTCGAAGGAGTTTTGCTTGTTTGCTACACTAGGTGAGTTCTAGACCTCGGTTTCTATGTGTTTTAAACTGTTTTGAGGCTGAAAATGCATGATTAAAATGTTTTACAACTGGTTTATGTATACCTGTATGTTGTGTATGTTTATGCTTATGTTGATGCTTATTTTTGTGTTAGGTATTCTTAGAACTGTATGTTTAAGCTTAGAACAGGTGATGGAACAGGTCTGGGTTGATTCTGGAATGTAGAAATGCACAACAGGTGGTCATGTGCCAAAACAGGGCCCATGCGCCTGAGATTTTGACATAGAAAAGCCCAAGTACAGGCCATTCGCCCAAACAGGGCCCCTGCTCCTGGAACATTGCCTTAGAAAAATTTTATGGGGCTCATGCGCCCCAATAGTGCCCAAGCGCCCAAGGTTTTTGCCTGAAATTGCTAAGTGTAAACTCATGCGTCTAAATAGTGTCATGCGCCCAACCCTTTGTTCAGGCGCCTAAGTGCTAGTCCATGCGCCTGAATAGTTCATGCGCCTTGAATGTAAGCTAAAATGCCTAAGTGTAGAGTTTATGCGCCTAAATAGTGTTAATGCGCCTAAGCAGGGCTCATGCGCCTGCATAGTGCCCATGCGCCTAAACACTTAGAAAAGTTTCTGGAATTTTGGGAAAATCAGAATTTTAGGGTTTGACCCTGGTTTGACTTGATGCTATTATCTGATTAATTTATTCCTGTTTGGGCTGTTCTTGTGTTCCTATTTATTATTATATTACGTGACTTTAAGTGGTGTGATTTTACTCTTATCCGTAAAGTATTATCTTTAATAAAGTGAAAAGATTAATGAAAGTGGAACATAAAGAACGTAAGAAAGTCTTGCAAGCAAATTCACATGAGGTTCACAATCACTAGGTTGTTAGCTCAACTGTGAGCGGTTCTAACCCTTTGGATGCACACAGGGTCAATCGTTGAGATTGAGGGGACCATTGTTGTTGCCCCGGTACTGGAGTCAGCTTTGTGCATCACGGATGGGGTCTATTATTAGACTTCGGCCCAGTACCAGGTTTATGTGCATTAATTAGGGTATAGCACCTTGGTCCATATCGAAGTGAAAGATTAAAAGTAAAAGTTCAAGTGAACGGCTATGGAGATGGTGAAGGAAGATATTAATGTTGATAATGAATAAAATTTGAATGTATGTATGACGTATGATCACATACAAAAGAGTAAACAGTATTTTAAAGAATATTTTCCTATACAAAACTCATAAAGTATTTTCACTATTTTAAAACTGGAACTCACTCAGCAACGCTGACTTTTATACATTTTTAGTTGGCAGGTAATTTTGCTGAGGATGGCACACGGGGAGGCTACTTGTCAGGGCAGGACTGGCATCTATTTATGATTAATAACATTGTTGTTTTGTAATGCATTCTAATGATCTTTTGTAACTGATAACAAACACACATGTATTACTTAGCAACAGAATTTATTAATTAATGAATGGATTTTGATGTTAATTCCGCTGCCATGTTTTAAGAATTATGTAATGTTTTTATTTAATTATGCTGTGATTGACCAACTGTGAGGTCTTCGGGAACGGGGCCTTACAAGTTGGTATCAGAGCCAAAGTTTAAGAGAATTGGGTAAATATTTTCAAAAACCTAAACTTAAACTGAGAATGGGACCGAATGGAGGGATGCCAGCCCGAGTAGCTACGTGCCATCAGGTATTTCTTTTCTTAATGATTAACCGGTATTATGTGTGTGTGCTATTTGATTTATGTGTCTTTAGTAGATTTGAATACTAATGTAGTCAGGATAGGAAATGCTCGGGGGATGAAGAGTAAAGTAAGTGGCTAATCACAACTGGCCACTGTAATTAGGGACTTATTATACTTAACATAAACTGAGCTATTACCTTGAATGATCGTGTTGGTGTTTGAATCTTATAGTGTTTAAGGATGGCTGGGGGAAGATCATCGAAAGCTTCTCGTGGTGGAATGCGGGGCGTTGGTGGTAAGCCACGTAGTACAAGGAACAAGACCAAGACCGCAAAGACGGCTCCTGCCGAGCCTGAACTACATCACCCGGAGGGGGTGGATGAGAGTGCTAACTTGAGAGCCTCGAGGAAGGAGGCAGTGGTGGAGGAGGTTTACCAAGTCATGCAGATAATCCTACCATCTGTCGTGACTGAAGTGATCCGAGCTGTGAGGGAGGATGAACGAAAGGAGAAGGAAGAGGAGAGGAGAACAACTGCTGGTAGGAGAGGTGATGTGAGGGATCACGATGAGGAGGAGGAGCTAAATGCTGGAGGGGGAGCCTCTAGTGATGATGAAGAAGTGGTGGTGCGGGAAACCGCGAGGGGATGCAGCTACGGGGTGTTCCAACGATGTAGACCCCCTACCTTCGATGGCAATGGTGATGCTGCTGCTGCTCACCGTTGGGTGAGGGAGATGGAGGCGGTACTGGAGATTAGTGAGTGTCGGGAGGACCAGAAGGTGAAGTTTGCCACTCACTCTTTTGTCGACACGACGCTGTGTTGGTGGGACAACCTTGTCCAGGCCGAGGGCAACCGGGCCGTTCGAAGGATAAAGTGGGACGAACTGAAGAGGTTGGTGATCGAGGAGTTCTGTCCTCATCGGGAGCTCGACAAGATCGAGAGACCTATAGCTGGAGGCGGGAACTATGACCCATCAGCAATACACCGCCAAATTTAACGAGCTGGTGCCGGATCAAGTTATGCCGACATCAAGGAAGATTAAGCGATACGTCCAAGGGTTGCCCGCTGACATTCGCAGGCATTTGATCACTGCTCGACCGAGCACTTTTAGGTCGGCAGTGGATTTGGCGGGAAGGCTGTATGATGAACGAGAGGTAGCTGTGGTTGAGGTGAAGAGGACTAGAGAGGGTGACAGAAACTGGAACGGGAAGCGATTCGGGCGTGGTGGTTTCACCCCGAACAACAAGAAGCCAAGGGTGGATGACCGGCGAGTGTTTACTGCAGGCCCGTGAATAAAGAGGTGTGGTAAGTGTGGAAAGGAGCATATCGGGGAATGCCATTTGGGATTGAACGTCTGCTTCAAGTGTGGGAAGCCCGGCCATATAGCAAAAGATTATGGGGTGCCGAAGTGCTTCAACTGTGGCGGAACTGGCCACAGAAACCACGAGTGCAGGAAGCCGAGAGCTGAGAGCTCTGGGAGCAAGAAGGTGGCCTAAGAAGGAGGGCAGAGGGCAAGTGCTAGAGCCTTCATGATGACCCGAGAGGAAGCCCGGGTAGACCCCGATGTCGTGTCAGGTATGTTTCTAGTAAACCAAACTTGTGGCTCCGTATTGTTTGATTCTAGTGCTAGTAGGAGTTTCATATCTGCTGTTTTCTATGCTAAGCTGCCTGTTAGTAGTAGGAATATTGAAGAACCATTTGATGTAGAAACTGCTATTGGTAAGTCAACCAGAATTTCTAATATGATTGAGGATTGTGGCATAGAGTTAGAAGGCCATAGGTTTGCTGCTAAACTATATATGATGCCCCTAGGAGGATTCGAAGTAGTACTAGGGATGGACTGGTTAGCAACCTATGAGGCAAATATCGTGTGTCGCAAGAAGATGATTCGACTAACTGCGCCCGATGGAAGTTCGGTGACGGTCTAAGGTGACCACGTCGCTACGGTTCCGAGGGTGATTTCGATGGCGGTGGTAGGGATGTGCATGAAGCGAGGATGTAGTGCCTACCTGGCTTACGTAAAGGATGTGGATGCTTCAGTACCACAGTTGTCTAAAGTACCCATGGTGTGTGACTTTCCAGACGTGTTCCCAGAAGATTTACCAAGTGTGCCACAGGACTACGAGATCGAGTTTTAGATTGATCTGATACCCGTTGCCAAGGCACCGTATCGATTAGCTCCGACAGAGATGAAGGAACTTATGGTTCAACTACAGGAGTTGATGGACAAGGGATTCATCCGACCGAGCATCTCTCCCTGGGGTGCTCCGGTTTTGTTTGTGAAGAAGAAGGACGGTAGTATGAGAATGTGTATCGACTACCGGAAGTTAAACAAGTTAACGGTGAAGAACCGATATCCCCTGCCCAGAATAGATGACTTGTTTGACCAGCTCCAAGGAGCCAGTTGGTTCTTCAGGATAGATCTTCGATCTGGCTACCATCAGCTGAAGGTAAAAGAACAAGATATTCCTAAGACAGCATTTCACACGAGTTATGGACATTACGAGTTCCTCGTTATGTCTTTCGGTTTCACTAACGCGCCAGCTGCCTTTATGGATTTGATGAATCGAGTGTGCCGGCCGATGCTAGATAAATCAGTGATTGTGTTTATTGATGATATCTTGATTTATTCAAAGAGCGAAGAAGAACATGCCGGTCACATACGCGAGGTGTTGGAGACACTTAGAAGAGAGAAGCTTTATGCTAAATTTTCTAAGTGTGCTTTTTGGTTGCGCGAGTTTCAATTTCTGGTTCACGTGGTCAATGCTAAAGGAATCATGGGGGACCCAGCAAAGGTTGAGGTAGTGATGCAATGGAAGTATCCTAAGACGCCATCCGAGATTCGCAGTTTCTTGGGTTTGGCGGGCTACTACCGAAGGTTTATTCAAGACTTTTCCAAGATAGCCTCACCTTTGACCAAATTGACCCGTAAGGATGTGAAGTATGTATGGGGACGAGAACAGGAGGATGTGTTTGAGGAGTTAAAGGCAAGATTAACTCAGGCTCCAGTCTTGACACTACCCGAAGGGAGTGAGGATTTAGTGGTCTATTCAGATGCTTCCTATTCGGGACTGGGTTGCGTACTAATGTAGCGTGGAAGAGTGATAGCATACGCATCCTGACAGTTGAAGACCCACGAAGTCAATTGTACCACTCATGACTTGGAGTTAGCGGCGGTGGTCTTTGCGTTGAAGATTTGGAGGCACTATTTATACGGGACAAAGTGCACAATTTTCACCGACCATAAAAGCTTAAAGTATTTCTTCGAGCAGAAGGATCTCAATATGAGGCAGAGGAGGTGGTTAGAGCTGATCAAGGATTATGACTGCGAGATCCATTACCACCCAGGCAAGGCCAATGTGGTGGCCGATGCTCTTAGCCGAAAGGAGAAACCGGAGCCGATCTGGGTGAAGGCGTATTAGTTGGTGATGACCTCAGATGTGATGACGCAAGTCAGATAATTCCAAGATGAGGTGTTGAAAGAAGATCGCCTCAACTCCGAATGAATGAGAGGTTTAGTCTTAGAATTGGGGGAGAACACCCACGGGGTTAAGACTCATTTTGGACGAATGTGCATTCCTTGGTATGGGGATCTACGTGGGCGAATTATGAACGAAGCTCATAAGACTCGATACTCCATTCATCCTGGTGCTACCAAGATGTATCAAGACATGAAGAAAGATTACTAGTGGCCGGGTATGAAACGCGACGTGGCAGAGTATGTGAGTAAGTGCCTTACTTGCTTGCAAGTGAAGGCAGAACACCAGAAGCCATACGGGAAGGTCCAACCCTTGGATATACCCGAGTGGAAGTGGGAGCACATCACCATGGACTTCATCACGAAGCTACCCCGTACGACGAGGGGTATGATACCATATGGGTGATAGTTGATCGTCTAACAAAGAGTGCTCACTTCCTACCGATCCGCGAGACGTATTCATCAGAGAGATTGGCGGGTCTGTTCAACAAAGAGATCGTAGCTCGTCATGGCGTGCCGGTGTCAATCGTGTCAGATCATGACACCCGGTTCACATCTAAGTTTTGGAGAAGATTCCATGATGCCATGGGGACGAGGCTACACATTAGTACGACTTATCATCCTCAGACAGATGGTCAGTCTGAGAGGACAATTCAGACACTCGAGGATATGCTCCGAGCATGCGTGATCGACTTTGGAGGAAGTTAGGATGATCATCTACCGTTAGCAGAGTTCTCATACAACAACAGATACCATGCCAGCATTGGTATGCCACCATACGAGATGCTATATGGTAGGAGGTGTAGAACGCCCGTGTGTTAGGGAGACATCGGGCAGAAAGAGTTGGGAAGTATCGAGGTGATCGAGGCTACGACTGAAACGCTAGAAAAGATCAGAGTCTTTATGAAGGCGGCCAAAGATAGGCAGAAGTCGTATGCCGACAAAAGGCGTAGACCGATTGAATTCAACGTGGGTGATAGAGTCATGTTAAAGGTCTCATCTTGGAAAGGGATCATCCGATTCCGGAAGAGGGGCAAGCTAAGCCCGAGATACATAGGGCCTTTCCGAATCGTTGCACGAGTAGGGGAGGTAGCCTATCGATTAGAATTTTCTGATGAGTTAAGTGGAACTCATCCGACATTCCATGTATCCCATCTAAGAAAGTGCTTAGCCGACGAAGACATGATTGTACCACTGGAGGATATCGAAATGGATGAACGGCTCAACTATGTGGAGCAACCAGTGGCAATCATCGATCGGAAGGAGAAGAGGTTAAGGAATAAAGTGGTTCCACTTGTGCGGTTATAGTCGAAACACCGGAAGGGTTCTGAGTCTACGTGGGAGACGGAAGAAGAAATGAGACAACATTACCCACAGTTATTCGAAGAGTGACAGGTTTCAGGGACAAAACCTCTTTAAGGGGGGTAGACTTGTAACACCCAAAAACTTGGTCTAATAAAAAGAAAAGAAAGTATTTTGAGGAAAATTTAAAAGAAGGCAAAGATGAGGGGTGCAATATGTAAATGGTACACCAAAGTTAAAAAATACACTTTATATGGGCATGGCCGCCCATAACATTCTGTTGTTGCTGTTGTTTGACCAAAAAGAAGAAGAAAGGAAGCTGCAGACCAGCTCTATCGGTTCCAAGAAGGAAATAGAACTAAAATCTTCAAGGTTAGTGTGTTTACATGTTAATTGGTTCGGTTTCTTTGTGGTTTCACCCTTAGAAACCGATTATTAAGTGTTTTTGGTGTTTTGGTGCTTGTTTGTGCTTGTTTTAGGTGTTTGAACACGTGTACAAGCAGGTTCGGAGGAGTTTTGCTTGTTTGCTACACTAGGTGAGTTCTAGACCCCGGTTTCTATGTGTTTTAAACTGTTTTGGGGCTGAAATTGCATGATTAAAATGTTTTATAACTGGTTTATGTATACCCGTATGTTGTGTATGTTTATGCTTATGTTTATGCTTATTTTTGTGTTAGGTATGCTTAGAAATGTATGTTTAAGCTTAGAACAGGTGATGGAACAGGTCTGGGTTGATTCTGGAATGTAGAAATGCACAACAGGTGGTCATGCGCCCAAACAAGGCCCATGCACCTGAGATTTTGACTTAGAAAAGCCCAAGTACAGGCCATGCGCCCAAACAGGCCCCTGCGCCTTGAAAATTGCCTTAGAAAAATTATGTGGGGCTCATGCGCCCCAATAGTGCCCAAGCGCCCAAGGTTTTTGCTTGAAATTGCTAAGTGTAGACTCATGCGTCTAAATAGTGTCATGCGCCCAACCCTTTGTTCAGGCGCCTAAGTGCTAGTCCATGCGCCTGAACAGTTCATGCGCCCTGAATGTAAGCTAAAATGCCTAAGTGTAGAGTTTATGCGCCTAAATAGTGTTAATGCGCCTAAGCAGGGCTCATGCGCCTGCATAGTGCCCATGCGCCTAAACACTTAGAAAATTTTCTGGAATTTTGGGAAAATCAGAATTTTAGGGTTTGACCCTGGTTTGACTTGATGCTATTATCTGATTATTTTATTCCTGTTTGGGCTATTCTTGTGTTCCTATTTATTATTATATTACGTGACTTTACGTGGTGTGATTTTACTCTTATCCGTAAAGTATTATCTTTAATAAAGTGGAAAGATTAATGAAAGTGGAACATAAAGAACGTAAGAAAGTCTTGCAAGCAAATTCACATGAGGTTCACAACCACTTGGTTGTTAGCTCAACTGTGTGCGGTTTAGCTAACCCGTTGGATGTACACAGGGTCAATCGTTGAGATTGAGGGGACCATTGTTGTTGCCCCGGTACTGGAGTTAGCTTTGGGCACCACGGATGGGGTCTATTATTAGACTTCGGCCCAGTATCAGGCTTATGCGCATTAATTGGGGGTATAGCACCTTGGTCCATATCGAAGTGAAAGATTAAAAGTAAAAGTTAAAGTGAACGATCATGGAAATAGTGAAGGAAGATATTAATGTTGATAATGAATAAAATTTGAATGTATGTATGACGTATGATCACATACAAAAGAGTAAACAGTATTTTAAGGAGTATTTTCCTATACAAAACTCATAAAGTATTTTCACTATTTTAAAACTGGAACTCACTCAGCAACGCTGACTTTTATGCATTTTCAGTTGGCATGTAATTTTGCTGTGGATGGCACAGGGGGAGGCTACTTGTCAGGGCAGGATTGGCATCCATTCATGATTAATAACATTGTTGTTTTGTAATGTGTTCTAATGATCTTTTGTAACTGATAACAAACACACATGTATTACTTAGCAACAAAATTTATTAATTAATGAATGGCTTTTGATGTTAATTCCGCTGCCATGCTTTAAGAATTTTGTTATGTTTTTATTTAATTATGCTGTGATTGACCAACTGTGAGGTCTCCGGGAATGGGGCCTTACACTACATTTATCAATAATCCATTCTTAGTACATAACACGAGTTACTACACGACTTATATACCTTAAACACTTCGATCTTCACTTTCTCTCTCTACATAGCCACTTTCTCTCTCTACCAGCAGCACTTTTCACGCGAATATAGGGTCAAACGGGTGTTCTCATCTATTTATACCCAGTTCAACTTTTCGCTTAAAGTTCTCGTGCAAGAAGTCCTCTTCGCGCGAGAACTTTTTCTGCCTTTCTTTCTCTTGAAATTTTTGGGGCGTTACAAGGGATCACGAGAAAACTACATTTTAATATAAAACCAAAAAACCACTTTATAGGCTTCGATTTATTTAATCAATAATTAAGAATGATTAGTGGCATAATTGTAATTAAATAAAAAGTTAAGGAGTTAGTCATTAAGGGTAGAATAGAAACATAATGTTTTTTGTTAATTAAGCAAACAACTAACAAAATACATTCTTAAAATCACTCATTTCTCTTCTATATTGTGATCCTCCAACAAAAACTCATTTAAAAATAATAGTAATAAAACATTTTTATCAACTAATGCATTAATGTGATCAACATGATGAAAAGTAACATATATCTTTTGTTAAGTATATGTAACTTTGATAAGATACGGATTTATGTATATGTATCTTGATAAATTAAATATGCGTAAAAATCACAGAAGCCCCATAACTTTGACAAGTTACTAAGTTAAGTATATGAAACTTGTCACTGAGTTATGTACATGTAAATTCATAAGTTACATATACTTAATACTCATCAAAACCACCGTAACTTTAAGTCTGAACCTTGCTATTAATTCACGTATATGTAACAGGTTGATGTTTTCTTTAATTTTCTTTTTGAAAAGCAACATGTTGATTTTTTTAGGCATTGGGTTTGTTGTTATCATTTTCATAGCAATATTTCTTAAGTCCATTTACTCAAAGCATGATAACCACATTGTCTTCTTTGTTTCTGTACATTCTTTTTCTTTTTTTCCAATCGAACATAGAGTTGCATACATGTAACATATAGGATTACAAATATCCAAAACCACTATACTGATAACATGATTAATAAAGTGTTAAAATGGAAAAGAACTAAAATTAAAATATGGAGAAGATTAATCGAATTAGCTAAAAATTCCATGTTTATGAGTAACAACGCTTACATATACGTAGCACTTACCGTTACATATACGTAACACTTACCGTTACATATACGTAACACTTATCGTAGTGTTATGTATACGTAACTCGTCAAAGAACCAAACTTAAAATTAGGAGCATAAGTCTTCTTTAAAATTCATACTGCAATAAACTTTAATAAGATCTTGCTACTTACCTTCATCCTCAGTTAGTTATTCAAAATTATATGTTATTCCTTTAGTTTCAAAATCAAAATCCGTAATCTGCCATTTTTCTTGTATGGAGAAGAAGAATCGATCAAGTTAAATGCTCCATGTTTATGAGTAACAACAAGGGTTTTATTGTTACGTATACGTAACTCTTCTAAGAACCAAATTTAACATCAGGAGCCCAAGTCGTCTTTAAAACTTTGATTGCAATCAACTTTAATTAGGATGTGTTACTTACTTTCATCCTCAATTAGCTTCATCCTTGTTCAAAATTATGTATTCTTCCTCTTGTTAGGTTAGGTATATTAACAATCGAGTTAAGCCTTTAATGTAATAATTAGGTTTCTACACATGTTGATCGACCATGCTTGATCATGACGATCTCTGATCCATTGAAGCAGTTACATGTAGTAATCGCATACATTTGCTTCAATCTCTTGAACCTCGCAAATAAAAAAATCGATGATGGTTTGGATCAGTTATGAATGTCGAGTATGATGATTTGATGAGATATTGTTCAAAAGTCAAATAAGGAATTGAAAATTAGAAAAATATAGTTACCTAAAATAATGAACTGAAATTTTACTTAAATACCATTTTCTTAAAAAATTAAAAGAATTATTAGAAATCATGTGATTGGTTGTAATTGGTTTTTTTGGTTTTCTTCTAGAATTGTGGTTTTCATTTAATCTATATATATATATATATATATATATATATATATATCACATAAACAGTTAACGATGATATAATAGTACTTGATTATTGTAATTTTTTGTTTCTAATAATAAGCAACAATTAGTAGAGAATTTAAATTCATAAAATTATAAAATGCATATAAAACTTCTTTTGTATATGTATATGTATACGATTTGAATGAATAAGTAAGATATTCTTTTAAATAGAGTGAATGAGGGAGCGATATGTGGCAATATACATATGACATTTTGGTGGACATGCTAGTAAATAGTTATGTGTATCTATAGGTAGTATTTTATTATAGGTTATAAATTATAGATTGTGTGAGCATTGATGTAATACTCATTGTATGAAATTCTCCTAAAAATTAAAGGGTATGGAATTATCAGTCGTTTCTTTCTCATCTCCGAATATGGTACGTACCAAAGGGTCTTTGGTCTAATTGGTGGCCAATCCAGGATTTTTTCCACAGCGGGTTGGTTTTTTCGGTGTTCTGATGCCTCTTAACTCGACATTTGAATTTTCGAATCGAATCGGATCAAGTCAAGTAAATAATGATAACTTGTTGTTGTAACTAGTAAAACCAAGATGTAAAAGGATTTTTTTGAAGTTATCATGACGATGTAAAGATAATGAATCATCCAACAACCATTTAGAAAGAATAATCAACTTACTTAACTAATTCGGTGCTTTTTTTTCAACTTTTTAAAATCCAACATGTATAAATTGAACTTTTTCTTTTTAAATTTAAACATCGCATAGGTTGTCGTTTAAAAATCTTGAAGTTAATCGAAAAAACATTATATATGTAACCTATAAAATTAAAAACTACAAGGCCGGTTGACCTCCGATGCAGTCCGCTCATGGTTCTAACAGTATCAACGTGCATTACATGATATCTCTTTTTAAACGGTTAAGAGTTTAAATTTTGTCATAAACAAATAATATAGATTTAGAAATAGATCGGTCTTAAATCATCAAAGTTCGTTCACAACCATACAAGGAAACAAAAACAATTGAGTAAATTATATTTTTTATCCTTTAAATTTATAACAAATTTTAAGTTTTATTTTTAAACTAAAAAAATTACAATAAATGCCCTTAATAATTAAATTTTGTAATAGTATATGCCATTTCCTCTAAAGGATGTTATTTTTTTTCCATTAAGTCAAAGTCACGTGCGTTGCATGTTAAGATAATTTGATCATTTTACTCGTATTAATTAAAAATAGAATATATAACCCACCTCACCCTACCCCAACTCTTCCTTAACACACAATCACACACACTCTCTACTCTCTCTCTACACCTAGAACTCCTCCCACTAACCACCGCCACTAGCCACCGCCATCATCGGGCAGCACCACTCGTCACCGCCACTTCTCCTCCATCATCGACCACTACCATGCGTACGACCACTCCTCGGACATGGTGAATCGGAGTGAGTATGGAGCGGAAGATGAAGTCCATGATGGAGATCACAAGATCTACAAAAACCACCACATCATAGGAGTTGTAGATCTACAAAAACCATCGCTTTAAAGGTTGTTACCCACAAGTGTTGGCCGCCGGAGTTGCAATGTGTCGTCCGGATGAAGAAGATGATGGTAGGTGGTTAAATCAGTGTTGATGGTGGTTTTACGGTGACAACAATGGTGGTTTTATGGTGAAAGAGATGGTTTTCATGGTGGTTTTATGATGATTTTGGTGGTGGTTTATGGTAATAGCATATTCAAAATGAAATGGCTTGGTCTTCGTGCACATTCTATCCCCTCAGCAAGAGAAAATGAAGTGTAGACTTTGTAATTTTCAGATTGTATTTTCAAGATTGAAAACAAGATGAAGACCAAAGACAATAAAATAAGTTTTAGGTGGTGACATTTTGTGGAGAGAGAGAGTGTGTCTGTGTTGGGTGGGATAATTTAATTAATATTTCAGTTTTAATTAACAAAAGTAAAATAATCAAACTATCCTCATCCCCTCAGCAAGCGAAAATAGAGTGTAGACTTTGTAATTTTCAGATTGTATCTTCAAGATTGAAAACAAGATGAAGACCAAAGACAATAAAATAAGTTTTAGGTGGTGGCATTTTGTGTAGAGAGAGAGAGTGTCTGTGCTATAGAGTTGAGGTTGGGGTTGGGTGGGATGGGGTGGGATAATTTAATTAATATTTCAGTTTTAATTAACAAAAGTAAAATGATCAAACTACCCTCACATGCAATGCGTATGATCTGATTTAACGAATAAAATTAACGTCCGTTTATGTAAATTGCTACAAAATTTAATTATTAACAACGTTTATTATAATATTATTGGTTTAAAGACGAAACCTGAAATTTACTATAAACTTAAAAATAACGAAAAATGTAATTTACTCAAAACAATTTCTCTCTTAACTATCAACTCTTTGTATCAATGAATTTCCAAAACAATAAAAAAATTTTAATTCAAATTCGAATAACCTATTCTTATATCACTATGAGAATATCTAAAAAAACAAGTAACAACGGAAAAAAATTTGCTGTTGATGGTGACATCCTCAATGCTTTTCAGTTTACACCATTTCTTTTACAAGTAACCCGAATGTAGCAGTAAACCGCTGCAAAACTGACGGTAACAAGACCACCAATGACGACTCCACCACCGGCAACCGACTTGTCCGACGAGTGATGATGGTGTTCCGTATGTACTGTCTGTTGATCAGCACTTTCATCGTGCTCTGATCGCGATGGTGACTTCGTAGGAACTAAAGAAACAGAGCCCGGAGCAAAGGCTGGGAACTCTTGACCCAGCCCTTTTGATCCGGGCTCTGTTCTAACTTGCATGTAAACGGGCCTGCTGGCGGTTGATCGCGAAATCAAGATTCCGGTGAAAATGAAGCTAAATAACACAATCTTGAAATGATCCATGTAGAGATTTTAAGGGGATATAGAGTGAAAATGGTCGTTGTTTTTCTTGTAGAGAAAGGGGTGAGATGTAAGTTAGATGGTTGAAATGTGATTGCCTATAAATACTAGATAAGTAAATAGAGAGTGGTTGGGATGCAAGGTGGTTAAAACCAAACGATTTTTAATGACTGACTATTGAACCACTTAACCGGTCAGGTTCAATTGGTTGAATCGTCTGGTTCAGTGGTTTAACCAGTTTTAAGTGAACCTTTTTAACAATATTTTTTTGCAGCGTAAACAATATCTATACATGCGCTTGTAGGATTCGAACCAAATCACGTTTGTGAGGGACGATTACGAATGCCACTAGAACACAATTAAGGGCTTGGGCTAGTGGACGTTTTTCTATAAAAAAAAATTTTCATTGACGAACACACACGTACACTCTCTACTCTAAACCTATTTTATTTTTAAGATCACCACACCTGCATTTTACACAATTTAATCACGAACTTTGAGCGGAGGACATATTACAATATGCAATCTGTTAAGCCTTTGATGATGTATTTCTTGATAGCTAATTAATGTAAACTAGTAATTTCACCCGTTGCACGTTGCGGCGGCACTGTACGCGACGTGATAAAGTATATACTACATTCGGCCCGGTTCATTTCTGAGATACATTTATACATTATCAAAGTCTGAAAAGTTAAAAAAAGAAAAGAAAAAAAAAATATTTTTGAGATCCAATGAGGTGTGAACACGTGGTGGCTGGTATGAACCTTTCAGGCTTGCTTTTAAGTATAAGTATAATATTATACTTTTCATAAAATCTATTTATTTTTCTGTTTTCATTCATTTTAAAAACAATAGAATTGTTTATTAAATACAACAATATACTATTTTATAGGGCAAATATCATAAAAAAATATATACTTTAAGTTTTTTCTAATAAAAGTCACTGTATAATTCACTGTATAATTTTTTGCATTTAAAAAACCAACATACTTTCTGTTTTATCTAATAAAAGTCCCTCAACAGTTTTTGCACATTAAAAAACTAACATAATTTATATTTTTTCACATGAAAACCCCTCAATAATTATTTACAGTTTCTGTTTTTTGACTTAAATATGTAAATAATCATTGAGGGGTTTATATATGAAAAAACAGAAAATATGTTGGTTTTTTATGTGAAAAAACTGTTGAGGGATTTTTACGAGACAAAACAGAAAGTATGTAAATATTTTACATGCAAAAAATTGTCCAGAAACTTTTGTGAGAAAAAACTAAAAGTATGTTGGTTTTTTATGATATTTGTCTTATTTTATACGTTGAGTAATGTATATTTAGCTTTTTGAAATTAAATTATGAGGTTATCAGGTTTTTAAGTTTGATTCAACTTGTTCAACAAGTAAATCAGTACTATTGTTGTGATATATGATTAACGCTCTGTATTTTAAAATAATATAAAAAATGTGAAGTGTGTAAATGAGTCGGGAATGTGGTACCAGTGCCATTCCAGCTGTTATTCTCCGATGTCAAACTCACAATTTAAAAACACTCGTTTTAGACTGTTTCTTGGTTCTTTAATGCACTTACAAATGAATCTTAATTAATGATGTACAAGTTGACTTTTGTATAGGCTTTACAAGCAGTTTTATTTTTTTACTATTTAGTAGCCATTAATTAAAATTATAACTTTCATTGTTTTAAAAGACAAACTTACTGTAAGGAACATCTTTTTTGAAAAAAACTCAAAATTGACTCTTTCTTTCGTTTACACATTTTAAATTAATTAATTTTTTATTTTATAAAAAATGCTTAGAAATACAATATGAAACATACAAACTCATGTCTAATAGATTAAGTCATGTCCCCAAGAGTACACTCCTTTTAGAATATTAAAAGTTTAAATCCTGCAAAAGTATAAGTGGTCAATAAAAATAAATTATAAATCCTTATGAACAAAATAAAGTCGTAAAAGATGAATGTTTTGAACAAGATGATGGATGTCTAAATAACATGACACTCCTATTTCATAGTGGCTAAGTGATGCATTTTTTTTATTGTTCAAGTCGTTTATAGAGATTATTAAGTAATTTCAGTGGTTTATAAGAGCTTTACATTTGAAAATTAAATTAATTTATAGAAACTTGTTATTGAAATAGATTTCCAAGCAAGTATACATATAACATTGCATCAAGTTTGATGGGTTATTTTCTTTGTATATTGTTAGATCAAACCTTTCAAAAAAATTGGTTAGATCACTAAATGTATTGCTTTGAAGTTTGAAGGACTTTAGCAAGTAGGTGTTATGGCAGCAGATAATAAAACATGTGTACAATCGTGCTACCCCAAGTCTTAATAACGGATTGTTGGGTATCCGTAAGTAATCCGTCGGTGTTTATATTATCCTTAAAAAATATTTTACGTATTTGGTTTCCATCCATAATCGGTTTGGCGTTGAGTGTTCGACACGACTTCCATTGGTGAGACTCAGTGATGTAAGTCTATAATTATGATAAACAACCATTATATCTAGAACTAGAATAAAAACAACTAATTTGTTGAAAACCTATATATATATATATATATATATATATATATATATATATATATATATATATATATATATATATATATATATATATATAGGGTTCGGATCATTACAGAACCATTTTTTATTTTCAGAACCAAAAACCATTGTTTTACATAAGTGTAAAGATAGTTTGATGATACTTAATCTATTTTACATATGTGTATATCAGACATAAACAATAAACTATGTAAAACAACTAAATATCATCAGCTTTAACTTATATTTATGTAAATCAATTATTCGTAATTTACATTTATGTAAATCAATAGTTTTTTTGGTTCTGAAAATAAAAAATGGTTCTGTAATGATCCTGACCCTATATATATATATATATATATATAAGTCACATGTTATTTTCACCTATTTTTTTAAAATGTTCATAACTTTTTTAAATGATATTATTTTTTCAAAAGAATTTCACCATTAATTTCAGTATTTTTTTATCTTTCCAACGCGTACCATATTGATATATTTTTTTAAAAAATCATCCACCCGTTATTTACACATGCGTAAATCATGTTTTACACATGTGTATTTCCAGGTATTACACGTGTGTAAAATGACGTTCTTTTTTATAATTTTTTTATTTATGAAAGAGGAAACTAGGGAAATATTTTCGTCATTTATTTTTTTAATCTTATGTTATTTTTTGTTTTATAATTATTTTTATTATGTTATCATTATTTACCATTTTGCTCTTAAAAATGTGTGCCTCACATTGATTCATAGAGTTATCACAAAATAAATGAGTTCTCATTTGATCCCTCTCATATATATATATATATATATATATGTTAGTTTCTTTTCGGAACTCCCCTTAAAATGAAAACTCACAGAACTCTTATTAACCATTGATTAGTACAATCAATAGTTGAGATTAAAAAGGATAACAATATAAATTAATATATCAATTAATTTGTGAAATTTAATTTTAAAAGATATATTAGTAAATTGGAAACATTTAGATTTTTGGAAACTCTTTAAAGATATTGAAGATCTCGTATTTTACTCCCTCTTTCACTTTCATTCCTAAAATAATTGTTAAATCAAATAAAAACATATCATTTATCATTTATATATATATATATATATATATATATATAAGTACTATGATATATTAAATAACAATATATAAAGTACTAAGATATTTATATTTGTTAAACTCTGACAAGAAATTTACATAAAGAAGAAATAAACATCGGTTAAAACTTGAATTATGTACGAATAAATTAGGTGTTTTTACATATATGTACATCAAAACAAGCTGATTCAAATAAAATATATAAAAGATTTATAAGATTATCGATCACTTATACACACATGAATCGATTAAAAAATTGTATGATTTACATAATTTACATATTTTTACATTTGTTCGGTAACTACCACTTATTTATTTAAATATATATATATATATATATATATATATATATATATATATATATATATATATATATATATATATATATATATGCATATGCTAAAATTGTATGATTTACATAATTTACACATATGTAAAGCTAGTTATTGCAAAACATGATAAACAATATTATATCAACTGTTATAAGAAATATGATACCTTATATTGTATAACACATAAAAATTGATCATTAACATATACGTAAATCAATATTAAAGGTTTAAATATAAAACAAGATACATGTAAGACAATTTAAATTTATTTCTACAACATTTACATATACGTAACACAACTATAACAAAAATATAATAAAATTACTATCAACTATTACAACAAAAATATAATAAATTTACAATCAACTAATACGTACCTTCATGATCAATAAAACAAATATTCTCCATCCCATTATTAGAATTATTTAAAGAATGCTTAAAGTTGCTTGTCAAATTAGCATCTACAATGTTATCTGGATTGTCAAGATCAAAAACTGATTGTCAATTGCGTAAATACTATTTATCTTTAGCAAAAAAAAAAAACATAACAAAGATAAACCGTTATGAGAAACGAAAATATGAATTGCATATTAACATAGCAGATTAAAAAGATTAAACACAACCTTATCCAAGGGATTCAATATAGAGAACTCGCTGTATCATGATTTTGAATCCAATGTTTCCAAAGAAAAAGATTTTTGAATCGCAACATATGGTGGATCATCAAATTGATGGTGAAAACACACTATGTTTTTTCGATTTGGGTGAAGATCAGGTCACAACGATCTTTTGTTGATTTTAAATCCATTGTAATTTTATGATTTGGAAATAATCTTGTTTTGTAAAATCATTTGATTCAATTTTTAAATCTCCATAAACTAGGAAATTGATTTTGTCAGTTACAAAATAAGAAAATTTTAATTTACTATTTTAATCTGCATTGTAGCCTTTAAAATCTTTGATATAATTTTTAAAATAATCTAAAAGTAACATTGTTTATAAAAAAGTTGACCGGTCTAATTTATATGACCAACTTTACATCACCACCTCCAATTACTAGTGTCCATGTTTTTTCCCATGCAATCTTGGTAAATATTTTAAAACAGGTAACTACCTTAATTAAAGAGTGTGAATAAAGGAAAATCAATTAATACCCAAATATAAATTGACAATAATACCCTTTATGAGTAAATTAAATTAAAAATAAAATTATATTAATCAATGGTTAGGATGAGTTCTCGTAGTTATCGCAATCTTTATAAGTCCTGGAAAGATACTGAACATATATATATATATATATATATATATATATATATATATATATATATATATATATATATATATATATATATATATATATATATGTGTGTGTGTGTGTGTGTGTGTGTGTGTGTGTGTGTGAGTGTGTGTGTGAGTGTGTGTGTGTGCGTGCAGGACCGTGTGAAGGTGGTCAATACAATCAGTCTCACAATGAGAAGATATTTAGAACACTTAACAGTTCAAATAGGGAACTGGGTTTGAGTACAATGATACTAAGAACACAAGTAAGTAGTGAGACAGAACTAATAACAAGAACAAACAACTATGGTTTTCAAGGATGCTGTATATTGCTCTTAAGTTCTATTACAAGTGTTACAAAGCATAGAAGAATACAAGGACCTAAGATACTTTATACTACATCCTACAACCGTCAATACTTAGAAAGACAGTTGAAAACACTAATCTAGACAACAAGATTAGTGTAAAGTCAAAAGGCAGATTGCCTTTTGACTAGTGACTATGGTATGCCATAGCTCACATCCTTTTCTAATATAAAAAGGTTTACAGATACAAAAGTAGGAAGTTACAGACAAAGACCTTAATCTACAGTTTATAAAAGCATGGACTTTTCACCAACTCATACAAGTTGGTGAGTCTTCGGAGTTGCAGCGAAAATTATGTCAGCTTTATGTAAAGTAGATCAGAGAAAGCATGTCTTCTCTGTCTTCGGAAGAAACCAGTCTTCACAGCAAAATAGCTTCGAAAGACTTTGTCTCTGAAGCTTCGAAAGACTTAATCTTTGGCTTCGGAAGATTTGGACTTTTGCTTCGGAAGATTTTACACTTAAAGTATTTTCTGATGGAGAGTGTAAAACTTCCGAAGCAACTTCTACCTTGTACGTCTAGTGCATGCATACAGGAAGACCCTTGGTTGTTTTGGCTTATTTGGTTGCATCAGCCTTATAATCTTCTGATATTACCTTACAAACTCCCCCTAGGCTGATGCTACCAAAACAGAGAAGTTCTTTAAATGTTGATAGTCCTCATTAGGATCAAGACCATGCCTATCTTCATCATCTGGTTAGGATCCCTCAGACACTCATAGTATCTTCTCATATCATAAAGATTATGTAGAGGAAGATCAAGCATGTCTTGCCAGAAGTAGACATCTTGATCTCCATGATCTCTGATGACATACCATCTGTCCGGATTAGCAGCAAAACTCCAAGACAAGATGGGTCTTCTAATGGCAAGAGATTCTACTTGGATAGGAGTTGGTTGAGAAGCCTCTTCATGCACTACCTCAGGATGCTCTGACTCATCCTGAGGTGT
Source organism: Flaveria sonorensis (assembly GCA_025506505.1). NCBI lineage: Eukaryota > Viridiplantae > Streptophyta > Magnoliopsida > Asterales > Asteraceae > Flaveria > Flaveria sonorensis. The sequence goes on along the minus strand of CM046432.1, from coordinate 53,602,339 downwards.
GGAGGTAGATGCCTTGGTTTTCTTCTTCTTTGAAACACTTTTTCTGGCCATCCTTTTCCTACTATTTGAAGATTTTAACTGAGAGGACTGGTCTTCAGCACTAGATTGTTCTGTTGTATCTCTCTTAGTTGGGATCTCTTCTCTCACAGGTTCAAAAGGAGAGAGAAGAGCACCCTGCTGTGGATCAGAAGATGAAGTTATCTTGTTCCAAGGGGTTCAACCTTGACAACCTCAGGTTGAGATGGACTTGGTGGAGAATGCAAGTCAATAAGCTCTCCCTTTTCAATCTTCTGCTTGATCACTCTAATGTGATTATCCATAGTGAATAGATACATTGGACCAAGCCTCCTTCCGGAGAACCCATACAGCTTCAAGAAGCTCATCATACTTTGTCTATCAGCAAACTTCTTTTGGCTGTTTTGGATTATGGCTCTTGACTTTCTTGAACTGGGGAGAGGGTAGGAGCATGCTTGAAGAGCCTTTTCTGTCTCCTTTCTTCCTTGTTCTTGAGGAGCAATGCTGCGTCCTCTACCTTCTTCCTCTTTTTGGACAATTCCTTGTCAGCCAGTTCATTTAGTTCTTCTAAGGGGAGAGAGAATAGTTCATCTACATTGTAATTTCTGGTCCCCAAGTAATTTATCCTGGCTGCCCTCAACTCATCATCCTGAGTGTTTGGCCTGGGGACAGCCCTGACGGCAGCTTGCATGAAGCCTAGAGACTCTCTTGAATTTGTCCCTTTAGCTTCTTCTTCCTCTCTCTTTCCTCCTCCCCAATCTCCTCAGAAGTTAGTTTTCATTTCCTTTGTCACTCAAAGGCCTTGGTGACTCAAGGTGGAGAGAGCTTTGGCCGTCATTGCTTGATTCAGCAATCAAGCTCTGGCCAAAGAGAGGTTGTGAAGCACCTTCACCAGCTGGTGCCTTACTGAGGGTAATGGGTGCTGAAGAAATTCCTGTCTCAAGGTTTACAGGTTCAACTTCTAGGTCTTCAGTCAAGGCTTCCCCTTTGAAGTTAATCTTAGGGTCCACCTCAACATCCAGTTGACCAAAATTCTTACTTGCTAGCCTCTGTCTATATAGTCTTGACCTCAGCTTGTATTCTTCAAACACCCTTTCTAGAGCTCTTCTATTAGTGTCATACCTCCATCCTATGATTGGATTCTCAAAGTGATGAGATGGGGTAGGCATAGCTTTGGGAATACCTTCCTCAAACAAACTTTGTATGAGTGAGTCCACATCCATGTAGTCTTGGGCAAGTAAGTCCACATCCAAGTAGACTTTGAGGAGGTTACTGAGTATGGACCATATGCAAGTGAGGGTGGTGAATCCTCCAAGTTCATACTCTGTGAAGAACTCCCAGGTTCTGTGACTGTTTGGACTTTCTCCTCCTTTTTGATAGCATCACCTTCTTGCATAAGTGATTTGGGGGTTGGTTCTATCACATTCACAAGTTCTTGTGGACCTGGTTGAGTTCTCCGGAGTGGTCTCTTAGCTAACTTGCCCTTGAGATCGGTGATCTCAAGTTGCTTATCATTGACCCTCCTTTGTAAGATAGTCACCTGAGATTCCAGGTGACTTATCTTTGAGATTAAATAGGTGCATGTTTTACTCAGTTGTTGAACCTTTAGTTTCAGACTCCCCTCATCTTCATCAGAAGAATTACGGGGGGATGAAAGAATAGGACCAAGGTCTTCTTCCTTATCACCAGCACTTTGTTCTTGGCTGCTGGATTTCCCCTGCATCATGACAACTTTAAGAGAAGTGTCAAGAGGCTGGGTTGCCATGGTTGAGGTCTTAATGATGTAGTCACTTGCTGAAGTGAGAGCCTCTTCCATATGGACCTCCTGAACAAGTTCAGGGAGATCCACCTCAGTAGTAGGTGGATGATGTGGGCTAGACATGGAAGAAACAAGAGTACTCATCTCTCCTTGAGTAGGGGTAGAGAAGAGAGACTCATGATACTCACTGAAGCCCATGTCTTTATCATCATAGAATTCAAGGTTTGGGATTGGTTGGTTTAGATCAAGAGGCTGGAGATGGTAACTGTCCCTTGAAGGTTGTTCACTAGAGTTTTGAGACTCTGAGTGAAGGCTTAAGGCTGTGAGGGTTGTGAGCTCATCAGGCTGAGCATGAGGAATCTCAGCACTGATCATTGGTGAGATAGGAGTGGTTTTTCTCCTCAGGAGAAGTGGGAGCTCCAGTGTCCACTTCCTCCTGTATGGGTGATGATATAGGGCCTGCACAAACTGAGTAGCATGTGCAGGGGTTCGTTTGGATTTTCTTTGGTAGGTGATGGTTATTTTTGGCTGTATAGGTGGTTGGGAAGTATAAGGTGTCGGTTCAACACTAGCTGGTACTGCTAGGTTGTCACCTTGAGCAATGAGCTCTAACATTTTTAGGACAAGGGCTGTTTCTACCCCTGAGAAGCCAGCAGTTGGCTTCCTCATAGTCTTGAAGATGCCGGGCTTTATCTGTCCCATTTGGAAAAAACCCAAGCCTTGGTCTTGGGCTTATCAAAGTGATTTGAAGACAATGTAACAGTAATTGATCCTATGTTCAAGCTTTGAGGATCATTAGTTGTTGTTAATGAAAAACTTTCAGTCACTTGGTCTTTCTTCATCTTTCACACCATCTTTGAAAGATTGGACTTGACCTTCAACACCTCAGAAGTTTTGACAAACTTCTAAAGTTTTGGAGACTAGCCTTCGGAAGATCTTGCTTTCACTGCAGCAGGCTTCAGTACTTCGGAAGCATTCATTTCTTTCGAGACCAAAATTTCTTCCGAAGGCAAGTTTTCACTTGTTTTCATTTTCACCTTGGAGCTTCCTAAGGGAAAAGATTCTCCTTCCGAAGCTAGGTCTTCTCAGAAGTTTTCTCTTTGATCATGAGAATAGTACTTTTAGGATTGTAGATGCAATCTTTAGCAAGATGAGAAGTACTACCACACATGATACAACCCATTTGCTTCCTTCTGTGAGTCTTCTTTTGAGAGAAAATTGAACTTGATCACTTTCCACCTCCATCTTCATCTTCATAGATGATGCAGCAAGCTTCTTAGGGTGAGGCTTGCTCTTGGAACTAGATGGTTCAGGCTGTGTAGCAGTGATACACAGCTGATCAGCCTTCTTCTCTTTGCTAGGATGAGTTGGACATGAACTAGAACTCCTGGTACTAGAGTTCATAGTTGAGTCTTCAGCCTTCACCACTTCAAATCTTGTAGAGATAAACATTTGTTTCTGCTTAGAGTTGAAAGTGCCCTTGATCTCTTGAGCCTTTTTTGATCTCATCTTTGCTCTTCTGATCAAGTTCTTCCTCTTAGACTTGGTCATCCCAGATTCTTTCCTCTCCTCAGGAGAATAGTGACCCTTTTTAAGATGATCTTCTTCACTCTTCTTAGAATTTCACTATCTCCTCTTCATCCTCTTCATCAATGGGGTCTATGAGGGGAAGCTCATCTTCACAAGTTCCACACCTTGGAGGTCTTTCAGACAATAGAGTGTGTGGAGGAGCAATCTTAATAGATCCCAGTCCTTGCCTATTCTGATAACAAACTTTTGCATGCAAGGATGAGGATATCATGTTCTTGAAGGTCTCTTCATCAAGAACATGTTTGCCCTGGCTTTGCTCATCACAAGCTTAGCCTGACATTCAGTTAACTTAGTGATAAGATCTTTTCTAAGTCATGTAGTTGGTATGTTCATGCTTAAGAGTTGAAATGGTTTTCTCAAAATATTCCGAGACTTAATTGCTTTCGGAAGAAAATTTTCCTTCAAATACATGCAAGTACTTAGAAGCATATATAAGCTTCGGAAGATAGAGATGGGCATTTCGGGTTTGGGCCGGACCCGAAAACCTGGTACAACCCGGGTTTGGCCCAACCGGGTTTTTTGGTACCCGGGTATTGGTGAACCCGGGTCGGGTTCAGCAGCATAAAAACCCTACCCGGTATACCCGGGTAGGGTCGGGTCGGGTATGAAACCCGGGTCCAACAGGGTTTTTTCTTTTTTTTTTATTTTTTTTCTTTTCTTGAATGACAAAGAAATTTAAAAAGAATATGAAAGACATATAATATTAAAACAACTTAAAAATACATAAATGAATCAATAAAAAATAACAATATCGTCTAATTTTATTTACTACGAGATGCTTGATCAAATGCTAATTCTTCGTCGGATATGCCAGAAGATATCCAAATTGTCATTTATCTCATCTATCAAACATTCAACCCCCACAACATTTAGAAACGGATTTAAAGCGGCGGCACACGTAAAAACGGGTGGTAAGTCCTTAAAATATTTTTTAAAATTTTCTTTCATTGGTTCTATCATTTGATTAAACATATTATTTTTATTTTGAAAATTTTTAAAATTCAAAGCCATACAATATAATTCTTGAAGCACCGAATAACTAGTAGAATAATAAACTCCCGATAATTTTGTTGTTGAGTTTTTAAAAACCTCAAGAAACTCGAAAAGACGTTGAAGATTCTCCCAACCCGCATCCGAAAATGGGTCGGCTTCACCATTATCCGAAAGACTATTCTGAAAAGCTTTCAAAGTGCCCTATTGTTTTAAAGCACATTCAAACATGTGACAAGTCGAATTCCACCGAGTAGGTATATCCCAATTAGGACCTAAAAATCTAGAGTGCGTATCCTTATAAATTTGTTTATAATCTTGGTATCTTCTTCTACTTTTTTTAAAAACGTCATGTAACATAAATCGAAAAGCTGTAATAAAGTTATTAACATATTGCCCGGATAGTCCGTCTTGCACTACTAAATTAATAATATGTGCAACACAACGAGTATGGAAAAAATCACCGTTTGCAATCGGAAGATATTTTAATTTTAATTTTTCAACCGCGGTTGTGTTGTTAGAGGCGTTATCAAATGCAATTGAAAAAAGTTTATTTTGTAATTTAAAAGTACTTATTACATTATCTAAAAAGTAAAACAAAAATTCTCCGGTGTGTGGATGCGGAAAAAGATCAAATGCAATCGTACGTTTCATCAATTGCCATGAATTGGGATCCACCCAATGAGCGGTGACGCAAAGGTACGATTAGGGTAAACCGTGTGGGCCGACCAAACGTCACTAGTTAAGTTTACACCGGTATTTAAATTTTCAAATAATACAATTAAATCATTTTTTGCTTGTTTCCATAATTTTAAACAATAACGTCTAAGTGTAGTACGACTTACGTGGGTGTAACGAGGTTGAAGCGTCTCTCGAATTAAGTTGGTCAACCGAGGATTGTCGAAGTGACTAAAAGGCAAAGATTCTTGAATCACGAACTTCGCCATTCAACCTCGAACCGTATTAACATCGTAATTAAAGATTCCACCGTCTCCACCCAATTGTGTTTGTTGCGAATCCGGATTACTTTTCAACGACTTACAAAACTTCTTGCTAATGTGTTTGTTTAAAGTCGTGTTAGAATCTTTAGCAAGCAAAGCTCCACAAAACTTGCAACAAGCCTTTACAGACCCGTCACTCAACTCAACCATATCCCAATTGCACCAAACATCCATGTTACGATTGTGTGCAAGAACACGAACGATGGTTGGAGCGTTGGACGAACCTTGACCAACGGAAGATTGTGAGTGAGCCATATCAAGATTGAAGAGAGTGAAAGTGTAAAACGAGAGAGTGAACGTGTAAAACGAGAGTAAACGAGAGTATTTTTTGCGTTTTTTGCGTATGTTTTTGCGTTTGAGACTTGGGTACTAAACCATATCAACCCACACATATTTATACTAACTTATAAGCCTAAAAGTGACAAAAAAGGCCAAAAATCGATCCCAGCGGCTATATAGCCGTTAAAAAACGGCTACTTTAAAATAAAAAAAAAACGGTCCAAACATGGTCCAACCGGTTCCGGGTCGGTTCGGGTCGGGTTCTAAGAAAATCTAAAAACTAATACTCAGTTCCAACCCTACGGGTTTTTTTCGGGTCCAAACCGGGTTCAACTATACTGGGTCGTACCCGTACCTAGTTCCGGGTTGGGTCCACCGGGTCGGGTCCGAACCCGGTTTTTTTGCCCACCTCTACTTAGAAGCATATTTAAGCTTTGGAAGATATCTCAGAATTTCTTTCGAAGGTAAATTTCTTATAAGTAGTTATTTGATTTGAAGACATAATTTTCTTCCGAAAGACAACTTGAAGTCTTCTATTTTTTAATCATTTTCAGCTCTTTTGAAATCAGCTTTTAAAATTTTTAAGGACTCAAGATCAGTTCTCATCTCTAAGTTATAGGACCTATATCAGTTAACTTTAGCAATACATTCAGGTGTACAAGGATGTTCCAATACCTTGGCTTCTTTATGATTTGCCATCAGTGCTTGGTTTGGAGATGCATCCTCAACCTGAAAGCTCTAGTCAAAGCCGCCTTCGTCAATAGAAACTGTAGCTTTCTACTTGGGTTTCTCATTCTGGGGAGCTCCATCAGTATAGTTTGGTCTGGTTTGTGCTTGGCCACCATTTTTCCTTGGTGCCTTACACTCTCTAGCAAAGTGTCCCATTTGGTTACAGTTGTAACACTTCACTTTGCTTTTGTCCAGCCCAAACTTTCCACTAATTGTATTGCTAGAAAACTTCCTCCCTGTCCTCTTGCAAAACTTCGTGGCTCTGTGAGTGAGAAGAGCTATTTGCTGGACTATTTCCATGTACTCCAGATCATCTGGATGTATATAGTCCAGGTCTTCAAGGGTAAAGAGAAAGCTACTTATGCTTTCATCAGTAGACACAAAGGCTTGTGAAGAGCTTGTCTCTTGGAATGGGCTTCCTTGGATGTAGCTCTTTCTTGGTGTCTCCTGGAAGGTGATGAAAAGACCCTTTTGTGAGTTGTCAGGGTAGCAGATAAGATGATGCTGTGGTTCTCTACAGTCCCTTTCAACCACATAAAGGGCTGAACTCTGCTGAATGTTGGAGTTACCAGAAGAATTTTGCATATTCATCTCCATCTGGTAGCCACTGAGTATGCCATACAACTCGGTAAGAGTGAGGGTCTTGAGGTTTTTAGTCCTCTTAATGACCACAAAATAGTGTGTCCATTGTCTGGGAAGAGAGGACATGAACTTCCTCATAATATCCCTGTTCTTAAGAGTTACTCCAATATCAACAAGAGTATCCATAATCTCAACATACCTGAAGTACTGTTGAGTCATGGTTTCACCTATTTTGAAGGTGAAGTTCTCAAACTGCTGCTTCAAGAGGTCCTTCTTGTTCTCTTTAGCTTCATTGGACCCCTTATACATCAACTTCAGTGCATCCCATAGCTGTTTGGCAGTCTTGCACTTCTTGAAGCCTCTGTAGATAGAGTTTGGAAGAGCAGTTTGGAGGGCGGTCATGGCCTTCTGTTCAATATCAATCTTCTTCCAGTCTTCATCAGAATAATCAATCACTTCCTTTGGTATCATACCACCACCACCACCAGCTGAAGGAATGGATGGTACATGAGGTCCAAAGACTACTGACCCCCACATCCTAGAGTCCTAGGACTTGATGAAGCCTTCCATTCTTTGGCACCAAGTGTCAAAGTCTTCAGGAGTGATCAGCGGGGACTTAGTCATAGTACCAGTTTCCATGTCAGTCTTGTGATAGCTGCCATTTGATATGTTAAGTATTTTGTGAGAGTGAAAGGATTAAAGATGGTGAGATCTTACAATCAAGAGCCTAAAATGCTCTGATACGAATTGTAGGACCGTGTGAATGGTGGTCAATACAATCAGTCTCACAATGAGGAGATATTAAGAACACTTAACAGTTCAAATAAGGAACTGGGTTTGAGTATGATGATACTAAGAACACAAGTAAGTAGTGAGATAGAACTAAGAACAAGAACAAATAACTATGGTTTTCAAGGATGCTGTATATTGATCTCAAGTTCTATTACAAGTGTTACAAAGCATAAAAGAATTACAACGACCTGAGACACTTTATACTACATCCTACAACTATCAATACTTAGAAAGATAGTTGGAAACACTAATCTAGACAACAAGATCAATGTAAAGTCAAAAGGCAGATTGTCTTTTGACTAGTGACTATGACATGCCATAGCTCACATCATTTTCTAATATAAAGGTTTACAGGTACAAAAGTAGGAAGTTACAGACAAAAACCTTAATCTACAGTTTACAAAAGCATGGAATTTTCACCAACTCATACAAGTTGGTGAGTCTTCAGAGTTGCAGCAGAAAGTGTGTTAGCTTTATGTAAAGTAGATCAAAGAAAGCATGTCTTCTCTGTCTTCGGAAGAAATCAGTCTTCACAGCAAAATGGCTTCGGAAGACTTTGTCTCTGTAGCTTTGGAAGACTTCATCTTTGGCTTCGGAAGATTTGGACTTTGGCTTTGGAAGATTTTACACTTGTATTTTCTTATGGAGAGTGTAAAACTTCCAAAGCAACTTCTACCTTGTACGTCCAGTGCATGCATACAGGAAGACCCTTGGTTGTTTTAGCTTCTTTGGTTGCATCAGCCTTATAATCTTCTGATATTACCTTACAATATATAAATAGGGTAGGGTTATCTTGAGAACCACCATTTTTTGTGAGAATTCTAGAAACCAATATAAGCCACACATTTTAATCAAATACAAGTCACATGCCATTTTCACCTTTTTTTAAAAACGTTCATAACTTTTTTTCATGACGTTATTTTTCCAAAAAAATGTAAGGCCCTGATCCCAGAAAACCTTATAGTTAGTAATTCACAGCAAAAACATAGATTTAAAACATTCATTTAGATAAACATTGCAGTGGAAAAGTACATTACGTTTCAATCCATTATGACATAATTTAAATAAAACATTAACATTGTCTTTAAAACATCAAATAGTCTTTAAAAATCTTCTTAGTATTCTTCTTAATCAGGGATGCCAGCCTTCAGATACCAAGTAGCTTCTAGAATCCATACCAACATTCACTCAAGTCCAACAGCTCACCTGTCAAACTAATATGCATACAAAAGTCAGCTTCGCTGAGTGAATTCTAGGTTTACTTTATCAAATAACTTTTTAGTAAGATATATTAACTTATCATTCGAAAGTAGTTATCACATATCAGAACATTACTATACCAGACTATTATTTTATCATCAATACTTTCATTTATTTGATATCTATGTCTCTTTATTATCCGTCAATTCCCAGTCACTATTGGTGCCTATGATGAACACAGGACTTTATCGACATGCCAATCCAGGCCTTACTGTCATACCCATACAGGCAATTATTGTCATGCCAATCCAGGCCTTACTGACCTGCTTGTCCGGGTCTTTACTTTACTGACATGCCAATCCAGGCCTTACTGTCATAAGGGCACAACAAATGCAACTCTCCTCTGTCATTTGCTTGCAAGGTTTTACTTTACAAAGGTACACGTTATGGGGCCAATAACATTTCTTTAGGTTTCACTTTCATATTTAGGCTATACATAATATAACACAACATATATACAAGACATATCATCATTACCAAGGTCATATCACAATAAGAAAAGCACGATATAAATTCATTAGAAAACCCCATTTCTCATATAAGATAGTGTATAAAATTTTGTTTTAAAATAACTGGTCATTTAGTATGCATATCGCCCTGAAACGTTTAAAGCATGTATGAAATAGGGGATCTAGAACTCACCTAATGAGTAGATTGCTATCAGTCTAAAAGGAATTCAGGTCAACAAATAAGACACACAATGTGCATGGAAATTACCACACGAATCTATCATTTTCTATGAAATACAGCTAGTTTCGCATGCAGTTTCTCACGCAGTTTCGCATGCAGTTTCGCACATGGTTTCGCATGAGATCTCTGCCCAACTTTCGTTGGAGTTTACCAGCAAAACTATAGTTTCGCAGCTAGTTTCGTACATAGTTTTGCATGCAGTTTTTCATGCAGTTTCTCACGCAGTTTCACTGGACGAGTTTTTCAGCTCGTTTTTCATCAAAATCTTCATTTTCAACCATAATCTATACTTTTTACGTCCAAACCTTTAGTTTATCATTTCTAAGGCTAGATCTAAGCTTGTTACACCATTTCATACGTAAAAATATGATCTTTTTTTGAAATCTTTCTCAGAACCCTAAAATCCCAAAACTCAAGAATCAAACCCAGATCTACAGAGATGTTTAGATGGTGATTCTTATCGGATTTCTTGCTCTTTTCTTGTTGATTTGATTCTCAAACACCAGATCTTCAATCCCTTAACCAATGAAGCTCCAAATCTTTAAGTTTCTTCACTTTCTCTCACTACTTTCTCTTTCTAAGTTGTTAGTGACTTGGTTTGCAAGAAATGGAGAATAGAGAATGTGCCTGATTATGGGTGTTAAATGGGTGGTTAGGCCTTTAAACCCATCAAACCCTAAGCCCATAAGGTAATTTGGCCCATAATCATTTTCTTTCCTTTTTTTTACATAACCCTAACTCAACCATTATTACTAAGTTGCTCGCTTCAATATTCCGGGGCGTTACAAAAAATTCACTATTAATTTCAGTATTTTTTACCTTTTCAACGCTTGTCTTATTGATATACTTTTTTTAAAAAAATCATCCACCCATTATTTACATATTGTAACGCCCCCGGAATGTCGAAGCGAGCAACTTAGTAATAATGAGTTAAATTGGGGGTTATATATATAATAAAAAAAGAAAAAGATTATGGGCCAAATTACCTTATGGGCTAAGGGTTTGATGGGTTTAAGGGCATATAACCACCCATTAAACACCCATAATCAGCCACATTCTTCCCTACTTGCAACCCAAGCCACCAACATTCTAGAGAGAGAGAGTAGAGAGAGAGAGTGAAGAAAAAATCAAAGATTTGAAGTTTTATTGACTCAAGGATTGAATATCTGACTATTGGTGCATCAAACATCAAGGAAAGAGCAAGAAATCCAGGTAAGAATCACCATCCAAACACCTCTTCAGAACAAATATGGATTCTAGGGTTTTGGGTTTTAAAAAGTTGCAAAGAATCATATAAAGGTCATATTTTTACGTATGAAATCATGTAAAAAGCTTAGATATAGTTTTATGGCTGAAAAAACTAAGGGTTTGGACGTAAAAAGTTGAGATTTTAGGTTAAAAACGAGCTGGTTTGTCATTTTTATACGTCCATCAAAATTGCCAGTTCTTCTTGTGAAATTGTGAGTTCTTCTTGCAAAACTAAGACAATCTCCTTACAGCGAAACGATAGTTTCGCTGGTAATTTTGCAAGTGCATAGGTAGACCAGTAGTTAACGAATCTAGGAAATTCCAACGAAAGTTGGGCAATTTTGGCAGCGAAACTGCCATGCGAAACTGGCAGTAAAACTGCCATGCGAAACTAGCAGCAAAACAGCCATGCGAAACTAGCAGCGAAACTACGTGCGAAACTGCTACCGAAACTGTGTAGAAAATTACCTATTTGTGTGTTAACTTATATGCAGATCGTGTGCCGCGATCCTAGCTTAGAAAACTTAGACCTGAAGTTGCTTACTGACCAGGTGTGTTCTAGATCCCCCTTATTTACATGTTTTCAATGTTTTCAGGGCGATATGCATACTAAATATATGATTTTTATGGAAAAAATTCAAGAGGTTTTAACAAGAAAATAGAATTTTCTATAACAAATTATGCAATATAAAGTCTTCAAATAAAATTTCTTCACACCGGCCCCAGCCAGGGGCGTTGCCCCTTGGACTTTACTAGGGGTTGTTGCCCCTAGAACCCGCTATCAGGGGTTGCCGCCCCCGAACCCCCGCTGTCCCGCGGAGGGTCGGTTATACTGTTTGTATTCTTTTGTTGAAGAATGTAAATATATGGACTATGATTTTATTCTTAGCATGTATAAGTATATGTATAATTAAAGATGAAAGTGAAACCTAAAGAAATATTATTAAGCTCGTAACAATGTATTATTGCTAAAGTAAAGTTTTGCAAGCAAATGATAAAGGAGAGTTGCATTTGTTGTGCTCTCATGGATAAAGTAAAGTCTTGTGTTCAACACAAGCACGTCTAAAGTAAAGTCTTGTGTTCATCACAAGCGGGGGTCTGGCCCTTAGGCAGATCCCAAGGCATAGTAACTGGGAATTGACGAATAAAGAAGAGTAATAGATAATAAATAAGCGAAAGACTTGATGATAAAGTATTGATAAAGTGACAGTCCGTGTATAGTAAATGTTTGTTCTTGTGATGACTACTTTAGAATGATAAAGTTAACATATCTCACTAAAATATTAACTGATAAAGTAAACCTAAAACTCACTTAGCAAATCTGACTTTTGTATGCATATTAGTTTGACAGGTGAGCTGTTGGGTTTAAAAGGATGGGGGCATGGATCCAAAGCTTCTTGGCAACTAAAGACTGGCATCCCAAATTTAGAAGATTATTAAACACTCTTTTAAGACTTGTTTGATGTATTTAAGACAATGTTAATGTTTTCTTTGAATTATGTCATGACGCGTTTGAATCAAAGTAATTTCCGCTGCAATGTTTACTTAAATAAATGTTTTAAATCTTTGATATGCTGTGAATGATTAGCTGTGAGGCTTCCTGGTGTGAGGCTTCCTGAAATCAGAGCCTTACACATATGTGTAAATCTGGTTATACACATGTGTCCGGTATTACATATGTGTAAAACGAATTTCGTAAAAAAAAACGAGAATTTTTTTATTTTTTATAAATTTTTTTTTATTTTTTTATGAAAGAGGAAAATGAGTGAAATATTTTTGTGTTTTTTTTTTTTATGTTATTTTTCATTTTATCCTTTTTTATTATGTTTTTTTAATTACTATTTTGCTATTAAAAACTAGTGGCTCATATTGGTTTATAAAGTTCTTATAAAAAAGGAAGTTCTCATTTAACCCCTTCCCTAATATATATATATATATATATATATATATATATATATATATATATATATATATATATATATATATATATATATATATATATATATATATATATATCAATGAAATTTGACATTCGTCAGTGACGTAGTAGATTTTATGCTCGCCCTTAATGGATAAAAGCATTTCGTTTGTGTGGAATGACACTGTTGGAGCAAGAATCTAACATGTATAAGTTAATTTCAAACTATTATTTCATAGGTATCAAGTAGAGAAGTGTAATCTTCTTATAAAACAGAGTGTCGTCACTCGTCGTAGTGAAGAGGGAATTTCACCAAATTTATATTTTCGGCGTAAGAATAATTATTTGATACGGGAAAAGACCGATAAAATCAGGATAGTATGTTTAGACTTTTTACGTTAGCCTTGTCGGGTTTTTATATGGTCATTTGAGACACGTCGTGTCTCAAGAATTTATAGGAGTTATGCAGTCGCATAACCCAAATTAGAAATAATTAAAAAGCTTTTTTGGAAAAAGACAGAAAAAAGAGGCTATTAAATCTCTTTTTCTCTCTTACTAAATATTATCTAATAGTGTATTTGTAAGAATTTAAATACATATTACTTGTTATGAAAAATCATTATTGATATCACCACACAACAAAGGATGCCAAAGGTTGTTAAACGTGTCGCTTAATCATTATACATATATCTCTCATCTCCAAACTTGGTGCAAGATTCATGTAAATGGAGACGCGTCAAAGGTTGTTAAACGTGTCACTTAATAAACTCTATATATTTAAAGGTGGTGACATAAGCATAACAACTGGATTCTCGTCATATTATAAAACTTCTTCACTGAATTTGCTTCATTTATTAAAAGCTGTCCAAATGATAAATAAATGCAATGAAATACATTTATATTTGTGTAAACGAATTTAATAATTAGAAAAAAAATAGGTTTATGGTTGTGTGTTTGGTAGGACTTGGTAAAACTCATTTATAAGTTGAAGCTTCATAATACTTCCTACCTACCCATAGAGGTACAAAATAAGAATTTTATTTAAAAATAATCATTTTTTTTATTTAGTAAACGTTTGATTGTTAGGTTTCAAATATATTCGTTATAAATAAGAAAAATCCAGTAGATAATCATTTTCGTTGGATTATGCTTAATGAGCGAAATGACTGAAATGAGAGAGCGTACATTATGCGTAAGCAAACTTAAAAATCTATTATTGTTAAGCAAGTGCATTGCTCTTGCCAACCAAAATGAAATTAAAGAGTGTTATTAGTTAACTTACTGTTATCAATTATTATTGATTCATAAAACATAGATTAAATTACTAAAAACCAGGTTGCTTGAAATTTAAGACACTTGAATCTATATGTAAATGTCACAATTTATAAACAACTTGCAATTTAGTCATCTTTATGTTAAAGTTTAAATGAAAATTCCTAAACTTATATAAGACATTATGTGTGCAAGGCCAGCCCAGCCATATGGGGTTTTGGGGGGGGGGGGGGGGGGGGGGGGGGGGGGTGGGGAATATATATATATTATAAATAAAAAGTTAGTAATATATATATATATATATATATATATATATATATATATATATATATATATATATATATATATATATATATATATATATATAAGTTTATTATTTATTCTTTATCCATACTAATAAAGCAAAATAACTATCAGCTACATAATTAATTTCTAGAATTTTCACATCATCTCCCCCTAAGCTACATGACTACACCTAGGATTGACCAAATGTCCTCACCACAATAAATTTATAATTTTTAGTAAAAATATCGACTTCATAAAGGTTTTCTTAATAATATGAAACAAATGATAAAAAGATAGACTCAAAGCATCATCTTTTAGTATTATCATTTTTATTAAGGTGTTATGTGTATTGCTTATGCGGCTCTTAGTAGTTTTTTTATATATTTGTGGTTCTTAATAAAATGCTTCCATATATATATATACATATATATATATATACATACATATATATATATACATATGTATAGGGTTGGGTTCAAATAAGAACCCTAGCTTATTGTAAGAACCCTTTAACTATTTGTAGGTCATTGATTATATTTTAGAAACATAAGATGATGACAAGTGTTCATATTTTTTTTTTAGTAGAAAATGACATTTTTGACATTTTACTCATATCATAAAAGTCAGCTTTTAATTTGGTGCTGACAAGTGTCGCCACCTATTTTTAAAAGTTTCGATCTACTTTTCTTTATAAAAGTTTACCCCTTTTATTTTTAAAACTTATATAACTTTTTTATACATTAATATATTTTGATAAAAATCACACTATTAAACTCATCTCATTTTTCTCTTTAAATCCAATATAGTTTCAAAAAATTTTAAAATTTATTCTCCACCGTTACTTATTACATTACTGTAACGTGTAGATAAAACAAAAAAAAACAGAATTTAACTTAAAAACATACTTATATTTATAAACATCAGAAAAGACAAAGCGTTTGTTACAATAAAGTTCATATACGAGAACCTTTACAATGAATTAAAATCATATTTCTTTGAATGTAAATCCTAATTATTATCGTGGATTACATCATTTTGTAATTAGTTATATTGAATTACATCGAACAACATATATAAAAATGACAAAAAAAATCTAATGAAATGGGTTAAAATCTCTTTCGAGTGTAAATCTGAATCTTTATATAAATCTTGACATGATGTATTTTCATTAACAAGTTAAACAAAATCTATATAAACAAAACACTATACTCAATATAAAAAAATAAATTGAAGGTAGCCATATTATTCATGATCAAAGATTCTTTATGGACAAACCAATGCAAACTTTTCTGTAACAAACATTTTAAAATTGATAAACAACTTATTAAAGATAAACATCAAACGGTAAAATCGATAAACGACTAAATATTACACCACAAGAATCAAAGTAATATTACAAGACAAATCAAAGTAATATTACATTATAATTTTTTGTGTTTAAATTTTAATAAAAATGTTACAATGATGTAACACAGGAGTTACGCTACAGTTCTTAAAAGTTACATTGATTTAACATCTACGGTTACACTAATATAACATAAGGGTTACACTGCACTAACATGATGGTTGTAGTCTTCTATAGTGATGCAACACAATGCAACAGTTAGTTACAATAAATTACACCATGTTCATTCGATTACAAATCTTAATAGTTACAGTGAGTTACATCATATTATAATTCCTTGCAATAAATTACAACGAAAAAACGTATATATAAACCAACAAAAATAAAACCTAACAAAATGAATTCACATCCTTTTCCAAATGCAGATTCAAACTTTAAACATATCTTCATCTAATGCATCATCGTTACCATCACCCTTCATGTAAAAAATACATTCCATAAACCAAAAAATATCTAAATTTCAGGATTATAAAGATGAAACATAGTGTATTAACTGTCACACCCTCAAAATACATGTGCTGGGTTTTACCGCGAGGCGAGTGAACAGACCCGGATCTCAGTCATTAGTTACTCAAAATGACACTATATGCAACAATTGAAACAATTCAGAGTTTGAAACTTTAAAACATTTGCGGAAGCATTTTGTAAGAATTTCAAACATATAGTACCAAATAATTCAGAGTTTGAACAGACCAGGATCTCAGTCATTAGTTACTCGGATTCCTCTTCAGGTTCCTCGTCAGGTTCTGCAACAATATGCATCGCTGCGAACTGGGTTTCCAGATCACCAAGTCTTACCCCATGGTCGTGGATGGTGTTATCCCTAGCATCCAAACTGTGGATCGCCTGAGCTACACGATTAGTTAAGGAACGTTGATGGCTATAGCACTTCAATTACATATCCTTCAATTCTTCTACCATCATCTTAGTCTCACGTAGTTCATGTCGTAAAGCGCTGACCACTTCGTTCAGCTCGTTCGTGCGTCGTCTCTCCGTGTCTAGAGCAACAACTAACGCCGCAATCACTAGCTCGCTAAAATATGGTAACGAAGGGAGGGTAGGTGTAGGTAACTCAGGAGTGGACCTAGTCCTCGGTCTGGTAGGCGGGGGCTTAGGAACACGCTCCCTATAAAGCATACGGTCAACATAAGTGGGATAGTAACTCCTGTCTCGTGGTGCATCGCGTTCGGGCAGTTCGAATGGTTGATCCCAGTCTATCTCCTCGGGAGGATAAGGGTGTCGGGGCCACTCAGGTCCTCTATCGGGTACAGGAGGAGGTGATTCAGAACGTGCAGGTCTCTTACCTAGATCCCGTGAGGATGATGCCATGCTGCAGGGTATGTGATGTGTATGCCAATGAGTAACAGTAAGGGATAAGTAACGAGTAACTAACAAACTGTGTGATTATAGACTAGTGTGTATGCAACCTAGTTCCCTATAACCAATGGTTCAGATACCAATCTGTCACACCCTCAAAATCCACGTGCGGGGTTTTACCGTGAGGCGAGTGAACAGACCAGGATATTAGTCATTAGTTACTCAGAACGACACTATATGCAACAATTGAAATAATTCAGAGTTTGAAACTTTAAAACATTTGCGGAAGCGTTTTGTAAGAGTTTCAAACATATATTACCAAATATAAACTGTGCAAAACACGCGCCCAAACCAAAGTATGAAAATATTTAATAAGACAAAACAGATGAATATTTGTTTCAAGGTATGCATGACTCGTGCGTGCTCCTACGGCAAGCTGCTAGTAACGACCTGAGAAAAGCATACTAAAAGAGTCAACACGACGGTTGGTGAGTTCAAGAGTTTGCGTTAAACATAATCAGTAACAGTTATAAAACATAAAAAGTGCATTGAAATAGATAGCTAGTCTATATTCATAAGTAATAACCATAGTGATTTCACGATCGAAGCTGACTGTGTTTCGTTTGTTTGCCTCCCGTCACGACATACCAGGTCGTGACGATGTTTGTGTTAGGACAATATTGTACCCGTTTGACCTCAAGTCGAACGGGTGGGGCTTGTCAGACCCAGTAGTTCTACCTAAAATTTCCCGCTAGTTACCAATATTAACGATCCAAAAGTGTGAGGACTTTCAAGGTATATCACACTATGTTACACTATACACAACTTACAATAATAAAGCATTTGTAAACGAGTATGCTATCTCCCCCAAAAGAGAGTGTATAAAAAGTGGGGCATGAACTCACCTGGTGCGCAACAAATAATAACAAAGAGCTAACGATGAGTGGAAAGACAACCCTTCAAAAGTTACCTAGAACACGCAAGTACATAAGTACGTGTACACAGAAAGCTTAACAACCCTAAGTGCTCAATAAACACATTAACCCAAGGTTTTAGAAAACAAAACTCACTTGACCAAGTTGACCCGTTTGACCCGTTGGTGACATGTTAATGTAAATCTTGTTCGATCAAGTCTAGCAACTCATACACATGATTATCATACAAGTTATTCAGGTACATCACAATCATAAGTTCTATCACAATCATCATCCTAACATAGTTTATCATACAACACATACGAATCTCAACCAATCAATCATGCTCGATACAATTATAATTCCATCACAAGTAATAAATCATACATGAAGTCTAATCATGTACTACATGCCATGTGAAGCCACTCACGACTTCACATCCTAAACCTTGCCAATCCTACTAAGTAGGGGCCTCAAATTCGCACGCGTGTATGATACTCATCATCATAATCCCAAATGTAATTCATACAACCAAGACATCAACATTATAATAATCAACAATCATAATTCATCATGACACATCACTTGTACATAATACCATACTTGTACACTTGCACATTTTCCAAGAAAACCAAGATTTTCCAAATAGTTCATCAATCATCCAAATGACTCAATTAACACATTCCAACATATTCAACATCCTCAACAAGCATTCTATCATGATCCTAACATCATATACATGAAAAATAAACAAGATCACATGTTCTTCATGAATAAAGTTTTCCTTTCGGCAAAGTAACACCCAAAATCCATCTAACATCCAATTCATTCATAGATTCATCAATATTATACCAAATCAAGTTTATAACAATCATCTAGACATGACAAACGTCATCAATTCATCATAATTCCCAAACATCATGCACAAAAGTTTCTACTTATAGTAAGGTATGAACAACATATCAAAACCATGAATTTCTTGCATAATCCACGTAAACTAACATCAATGCAATACAACTAACATCATACTATCATCAAACAACATCAATTTTGACTTTTCTTCACAAATTTCGAATTAGGGTTCATCATGAATCGAAAACCATAAAAACTTGATAAATACTTACCTTTAGGTGTGTTTAAATGATGATTAACACTTGTAAACAACTTGTAACACTTGAATCTCAATCAAAATCTATGCTTGCTTGTTGTTCTTCACAAAATCGCAATGTGTGTGTAAGAAGTCTCGGCCGCGCAAAGGGGGGTGGGGAGGGGATTAGGGTTTTAATTTTGTTAATTTTAAGTTTAGTGGTAATTACACAATAAACCCTCCTTGTTTAAAATTTATAAAACTAATCTTTTTAAACACTTTTTAAATACTTCTAACTATAAAACTCATATATTATTATTCAGCAACAATAATCATCTATTTCTAGCTAGCAACAAAACACATGAATCCAATATAACACGTTGACACGTTACAAGGCAAAATCCACAAATAATATTTGAAATCTATAAATCACATAACCACAACTAATAATCAACATTTTTAATTAAGTTATTATCTGATAATCATTGTTAATTATTACTAAGTCACCAACGTTCAACGACAACTAGTGTGTGCTCACGACACGTGTATGCAAGACCTAATGGAACTAACGGAGTTTGGTAACGGAAAATTACCGGATGTCACATTAACAATAGAATTACCCAAAATTAAACGTAAAAATACACATAAATGTATAAACATCATAAACACAATAGCTTGTTATAATAAAGTTCATGACGAAAATAATAAGTTGCAAATAAATTACATTATGTTTATTTGAGTGTAAAGTTCTAATGCTTACACTGAATTACACATATTTGTGATTACTTACAGTGAGTTACATCAAACAAACATATATGAAAACCAACAAAAATATGACCTAATGAAATGATAAATATTGCAGCAATTTAAAAAAAATACAATATGTAAAACGATGTAAACTAAAATAACAATACTACACCACTTTAACGAAATTAAACCAACGTAAAACAATGTGTAAAACAATGTAAACTAATGTAAACCAATATCTAAACTAATCTGTAAACCAATGTAGTTACACCAGTAATGATTTTTCAATGTAAACAAAAGTAACCCAATGTACACCACTGTAAACTCAAGAAACGCAATATTTTTTCTTGTGGGTCTTTTGCTACTCTGTTAAAAATGAAAGCAGTAGTTTCTCTTGTTCTTATTTTTGGTTCACAATCAAAACATACCATATTGACAGCAAGTTCCTTGCTTTCCCATCTATGAACAATTTCTCTTTCTTTAAAATATATATAAAAACCAAAGATTGAAAGGGGAAAAAATTGAACAAGTAACTTTGTATAAAGAAACCTTCTCTTTTTATAAAATTAAAACGAATAAAAAAACTACTAATAATATTCAAGTAGGTCTTAAAAACTCTTAAAAAATGTTTTAAGAAATCCTTAAATGAAAACGAATAAGAACAAGAGAAAATGCTACCTAGGTTTGCATCTTTGAACGACACCAGACCACCGGGTTTGCATCTTTGAACTTCGGATAACACCGGATGTGGAAGTTGATGCTTGATTTGGAATCGGGTTTGTATCTTTAAACTTCAGTTAACACCGGATCTGAAAGTTGATGCTACATCTGGAATGCTTTTAGTGTTGCCTTCGTCATCATTCTAGATCTAGATCAAGAAGTGGATCTGGAAAAATTCGATGTGAGAGAGATATATATGGAATGGAACCAGTGGTTGTTGTGGTGGACCTGGTGTCGTAGTGGTGGTGTTAGAATGGGTTAGCCGATGGGAGAAGAGAGGGGTTTTGGGGTCGATGAAGAGGGTTGCGAGTATTATAATGGTGGAGGGTGGCGGGGATCGTTAGAAGAAATCAGTTGATGTATGAACGGTGGTGGTGGTGGTGGTGGTGATTGTTGTTGTAGTGGTGGTGGTGGTGGTGGTGGTTTGGTGGTGGATTCTTTGAATTTGAATGGATAAGAAATTATGATGGTGGTTTTGATAGGGTTTGTGTTTTTTAATATAAAGTCATGAAAAGAAATAACCAGTAAAGAGTTAATGATATAAATGCCCTTCATCTCATCTTCACCGTCCATATAGCATCTATAAATATTTATATTAAATCAATGGTTAGATATAGGGTTAAAGAGTTCTTATAATATCTAAGGGTTTTCACATGAACCCATTCCTATATATATATATATATATATATATATATATATATATATATATATATATATATATATATATATATATATATATATATATATATATATATATATATATATATACCATTGGATGTGGTCTAAATGAGAACTCATTCTATTTGTGAGAACTCATTAACCATTTTTTAACCATTGATTGAGCTATTAAAAGACAAGATCATGTCATGTGTCTTACCTTTTTTAATAGAAAAAGGTAATTTAAACATTTTATATACCCCTTAAAAAGTCAAATGATTAAGATTTAATATGGTGATGACAAGTGTCACCACCTACCATCTTTTACTTCACCTTATTTTTCTATTTTTATAAAAAAGTTTTACCCCCTTTATTTTTATAACTTCTATAACTTTTCTTATAAATTGTTATATTTTTATAATAATTACATCATTAATTTCATCTAGTTTTTCTCTTTAATTCAAGTATAGTCTCGAAAATTTTTAATTTTTTGTTTTGGACGTTACGTATTACATTAATATAAGTTGTAGATAAATGTATGGTATGATGTAATTTCAATGTTACAGTGATATAACATAGTGCAACATACTTAGTTACAATTAATTACATTATGTTTATTTGAATGCACAGTGAATTACATTATATTGTAATTCCTTATAGTGAATTACATAAAAGAAACATATATAAAAAATAACAAAAATAAAACCCTATAAAATGGGTTCAAATCCCTTTTCAAATGCAAATCCAAACTTTAAATAAATTTTGACGTGATGCATCATCGTTATCATCCCCCATTGTGTAAAAACATGGTGCATAAGGCTAAAACATATCTAAATTTAAGATTACAATAATGAAAACATAGCATACTAATAGCAGAAAAATATAGAATTTAAACATAAAACATACGTAAATCTATAAACATAACAAAAATAAACTTTAAATGAAAAAAAATATAGAATTTAAACATAAAAACATACGTAAATCTATAAACATAACAAAAATAAACTTTAAATGAAACCTAATATGATGCATCATCATTACCGTCCCCCTCCGTGCAAAAAAACATAGAACTACTTTTCATAACACTTAGTTATAATGAATTACATTATGTTCATATAAATGCAAATTTTAATATCTACAGTGAATTACATTATATTGTAGTTTCTTACTATGAATTATATCGAAGAAGACTTGGTGTATTAACAACAAAAAAGCCTAAATTAAACATAAAACCATACCTAATTTAGTGAATTACATTGAAAGATAGTGAATTACATGTTGTTTTGCTCCCCATGTCGATTCTATTAACGAAATTAGAAAGCTTCATTTCGTAAAGGCTTAACACATTAGATCTATATGCAAGCTTCTTTTAGCCAATGTATATGCTTGTTATAGGCAACTGGGAGTTGAAAACAAGCATTAATCTGCAAATTAGAGTTACAATTTACAAAGACACCTGGTTCAATCTCCAATTATCATTTTAGTCTTTCTTGTCGAATAAAGTTACATCTTCCAATTGGTCCAGATTCAAAAAAAGATAGTTTATATATTTAAACTAGTTCAAAAAAGAAAATATACTTATTCTAAGTACTAGCTACTACTTAAGTAACAAATAAATAAATCCTGGATGAAGCACATTAGTCTACTTGGCTAGACTAAATGATTAGCAAGTTAAACATAATCTATAAATACAAAACATAATACTCAAAGAGAGAAAAAAAAAGTTTTCAATCATTTCATTAAGCAGCTTTTATTTATATATATATATATATATATATATATATATATATATATATATATATATATATATATATATATATATTATATAAATATATATATATATATATATATATAATATATATATATATATATATATATCGTATTTTAAAACCAAAAACTAATTATTAAACAAGGGGTTAAGTAATAGACTTTCATAAAAAATTGATTTATTACATAAGAGAGCTAAGAAACAAAAGGTTGAATTATTCAAATCATTTCACCAAATCATATTATTACTTCTCAAATAATCCTTGTCTAACTTTTCTTAATCAGGTCTAAGCTAAAAAAACTTGAAATTCGAACCAAAAACGACAAAGAAGTTTCCGAAAAAACATAAAAGTTCAAATCCAAATCTAAACCAGGAAGAAATTGAATGTAAGAAAAAGGAAAAAAATAAAAGTAAGAAAAATCCGGTAGAAACTCATATCTAAAATGATATGATTTGCGATCAAGAAAGAGAGCCCAAATCTAAACCACGATGGTGGTGGTGATAAAGATGACACGATGGGGTGGCGTGCGGTGGCAGCGGCGATGCGGTGGTGGTGTTGTCGATGGAATGAGGCGGTTGTGGTGATGGTGTGCTGGTGTGGTGAGTCAATTACGATGTTGTCGTCGTGGTAAGGAGGGTGTGGTGTGCTTGTGTTCTTTAAAGAGATAAGATTTGTAGAGAAATATGAGATTTGTAAGATGAAGATAAAATGGGTATTTGTTTATTGTATTCTTGATGAAGAGAGAGGGAGAGAGAGAAGGAGATAATATTTGTATGATAAAGATGAGATGTGATCAAAATATGGATGTAATCAAAATTTGAAAGTTTGTGCCTGACATTTTTAAAAAAGTACATAATTAAAAATTACTCATTTACCTTTGAGGTCATCTAAACCATTGGTTTGTGTTATATAATTTTTAATATTATATCAAGGGTGGTGGTTGGGTTAATGGATTCTTACAATTTATATGGGTTAACACATGAGCCAATTTCTATGACCCATTTTAGTTTGCAAAGCCCTTATACCCTACCCATTTACATAATTAGTTATAATTGATTGATCCATTATAGTTGCAAATACCCATGGATGATAGAAAACTTTTGCTTTTAATAATACTAGGAGAGCCTCCTGTTTTATTTAAGTAACTAAATTAAATTATTTTGCTATAATACTTTCATTTTGTTTATTGTTACAACAATTATCATCGTATTATAATTTTTTTATATACAAATTATTCGGTTTAAACTTTTTTATACGCCATACCCATTTTTGGTTCTCACCTTGATCCCAGGGTTAATGTGTATAGTAAAATCAAAATATAAAAATATACCAAATTTAATTGATTATTACTATTGTTGTTATAAATATATATATTATTATGGTTATCAACACCTAAAATATATTAGACTTCTTCCATAAGTTTTATTCTCATATATATATCTCAATGTATTTCATTACATAACTAATCAAATAAATAAACATCTCTTTCTCTCCCTATATCTATTCTTATAGTCGTTTCTATTAGGATAGTTTTATAACAATTACAAATTTATTTGGATTTTTACTTAATATAAAGATTAAATCACTTGAAGATAGAGTAAATTACACTTTTCGTCATTTGATTTTGTAGCAAATTTCACGTTTTATTCTAAAACTATGGAAACTACAGTAAATGTCCTTTACATTTAAAAATGGTTGCACGTTTCAAACTTTCCTTTAATGGATGTTAATTATGTCCGTCAAATCAAATCGTTTGCTTTGCATGTGAGGATAAATTGAGTTTTTGTCCCTATTAATAAAATAATAGCATATTGACTAAATTATTAAATCCATCCCACCCTCAACTCTCTCTAGAAATCTATATGACACACACACTCTCTCTCTCTACACAAAAGGAACAGGCCATTGGCCACCACCGCCCGGCACCACCGTCTTCGACTACCTTCGACCACATCCTCAATAACCACCACCCATCACAACACCATTCATCTCCGGTGAACACCACCACAACCTCCACTCGTATTTCATCTTCAAAGAACACCACCACCACATCTATCCTTCTTTCATCACCGGCGAACACCACCACCACTTCCACCCTTTTTTCATCTTCGACAAACACCATCACCACCTCTACCCGTCTTTCATCAACGACCACCATTATCCACTCACTAGCACCTCTACCCTTCTTAAAGATTCAAAAAGCTCCAACAAACACATTTCGATTGTTAGGGCATAATTGCATGTAATCTATGGTTTTGTTTTTTTCTTTTGTAGTTTTCACATTCTAACAAAAAGCTCAATAGCTAGTTCTACATTATTGATTTTGTGATTTGTTAAAATTTTTGATTTTGTTTATCTTTACCCTTGATGAGGATAAATGATGATAATGTTAGTTGATTGGATGATGAGATGATAGATAATGATGATGATGATGTCTGATGTTGATGATTAGGGTTTTCCATTTAGGTGTTTTTTTAATTGTTTTTGTGTAGAGAGAGTGTGTGAAATAGATGGAGGGAGAGAGAGAGGGAGGGAGGGAGGGAGGGAGGGGGAAGGGGATGGGGAGGAGGGGGAGGAGAGAGAGAGAGAGAGAGAGAGAGAGAGAGAGTGAGTGTGAGTTGAGTTGAGTTGACTTGAGTTGAGGGTGGGGTGGGTGGGATGGCTTTAATAATTTACTAATATGCTATTTTTTTTATTAATGCGGGTAAAAAGACTAATTCACCTTTACATGCAAGGCACATAACATGATTTAACCGACAAACTTAACGTTCGTTAGAGGGAAATATGGATCGTGCAAGCATTTTTAAACGTAAAAACGTTTACTGTAATTTCCTTATTTTAATAACAGTACTTGAAATTTGCTATAAAACTAAATGACGAAAAATGTAAATTACTCTTTGAAAGTTCTAACTATACATTAGTTGATATATAAAAAGCCTATTGCAAAATATATAGTCCTAACATTAAGAGTCCGTAAAATAATATATTGTAAGTTACTTGTACCTTTGTAAGTTCTTACTACACATATACTATGCATGTGTTGGGTCAAACAATTCAATGTTGCAAGTTGCAACTACATGTTGGGCCAAAGAGTTAAAAAGAAATATGGATAGGACTTAGACTTGGGCATAAAAACCGGGTTCGAACCCGACCCGGTGGACCCGACCCGGAACCGGGTACGGGTATGACCCGGTATATGCATACCCGGGTTGGACCCGAAAAAAACCCGTAGGGTTGGAACCGGGTATGATTTTCTAGAATTTCTTAGAACCCGACCCGACCCGACCCGACCCCGGAACTGGTTGAACCCGGGTTGGACCCGGTTTTGACCGTTTTTTTTTTTTTTTTAAAAAAACTGGCCGTTTTTTAACGGCTATATAGCCGTTGGGATCGATTTTTGGCCTTTTTTTATCACTTTTAGGCTTATAAGTTAGTATAAATAGGTGTGGGTTGATATGGTTTAGTACCTAAGTCTCAAACGCAAAAACATACGCAAAAAACACAAAAAATACTCTCGTTTACTCTCGTTTTACACGTTCACTCTCTTGTTTTACACTTTCACTCTCTTCAATCTTGATATGGCTCACTCACAATCTTCCGTTGGTCAAGGTTCGTCCAACGCTCCAACCGTCGTTCGTGTTCTTGCACACAATCGTAACATGGATGTTTGGTGCAATTGGGATATGGTTGAGTTGAGTGACGGGTCTGTAAAGGCTCGTTGCAAGTTTTGTGGAGCTTTGCTTGCTAAAGATTCTAATACGACTTTAAACAAACACATTAGCAAGAAGTTTTGTAAGTCGTTGAAAAGTAATCCGGATTCGCAACAAACACAATTGGGTGGAGACGGTGGAATCTTTAATTACGATGTTAATACGGTTCGAGATCGAATGGCGAAGTTCGTGATTCAAGAAGCTTTGCCTTTTAGTCACTTCGACAATCCTCGGTTGACCAACTTAATTTGAGAGACGCTTCAACCTCGTTACACTCACGTAAGTCGTACTACACTTAGACGTTATTGTTTAAAATTATGGAAACAAGCAAAAAATGATTTAATTGTATTATTTGAAAATTTAAATACCGGTGTAAACTTAACTAGTGACGTTTGGTCGGCTCCACACGGTTTACCCGAATCGTACCTTTGCGTCACCGCTCATTGGGTGGATCCCAATTCATGGCAATTGATGAAACGTACGATTGCATTTGATCTTTTTTCACATCCGCACACCGGAGAATTTTGTTTTACTTTTTAGATAATGTAATAAGTACTTTTAAATTACAAAATAAACTTTTATCAATTGCATTTGATAACGCCTCTAACAACACAACTGCGGTTGAAAAATTAAAATTAAAATATCTTCCGATTGCAAACGGTGATTTTTTCCATACTCGTTGTGTTGCACATATTATTAATTTAGTAGTGCAAGACGGACTATCCGGGAAATATGTTAATAACTTTATTATATCTTTTCGATTTACGTTACATGACGTTTTTAAAAAAAGTAGAAGAAGATATCAAGATTATAAACAACTTTGTAAGGATACGCACTCTAGATTTTTAGGTCCTAATTAGGATGTACCTACTCGGTGGAATTTGACTTGTCACATGTTTGAATGTGCTTTAAAACAAAAGGGCACTTTGAAAGCTTTTCATAATAGTCTTTCGGATAATGGTGAAGCCGACCCATTTCCGGATGCGGTTTGGGAGAATCTTCAACGTCTATCCGAGTTTCTTGAGGTTTTTAAAAACTCAACAACAAAATTATCGGGAGTTTATTATTCCACTAGTTATTCGGTGCTTCAAGAACTATATTTTATGTCTTTGAATTTTAAAAATTTTCAAAATAAAAATAATATGTTTAATCAAATGATAGAACCAATGAAAGAAAAGTTTAAAAAATATTTTAAGGACTTACCACCCGTTTTTACGTGTGCCGCCGCTTTAAATCCGTTTCTAAATGTTGCGGGGGTTGAATGTTTGATAGATGAGATAAATGACAATTTGGATATGCATGATTTGTATATAAGTGTAACATTTTCTGCTCAAGATTTGTATATATTTATATATTAAGTTGTTTAACTTTTTGTCATTCAAGTGAACCCGGTTAGAAAAAGAAAAATAAAAAGAAAAAAAAGAAAAGAAAATATAAGAAAAAAAAAAACATACGACCCGGTGTTCGACACACACACAAGAAAAGAAAAAAAAAAGAAAAAAAAGGCAAAAACCCGGTTGAACCCGGGTTTCATACCCGAACCGAACCCGACCCGACCCTACCCGGGTATACCGGGAAGGGTTTGTATCTCGCTGAACCCGACCCGGGTTCGTACCCGGGTTCACCAATACCCGGGTACAAAAAACCCGGTTGGGCCCAAACCCGGTTTGTACCCGGGCCCGGGTCCGGCCCAAAACCGTTTTGTGCAACTCTAGATAGGAGCTTAACACCAACAGTCCAACACTTATTATAATAAATAAAAAATAAAAAAAATTCATCAAACATACGTATTGTATGATTTAAACCAATAACTATTTGGCTGAACACTACACCATCTACCATCAAAGTGTCTCATAGGGGACAAGCTCAAAAATAACTTCGTTCTCTTTGTGTTCTTAGGGGGCATTGTTGCTACTGTAGAATACAAACTTGTATAAAGTTTTGCTCGTGTATAATTGTTTTCATTAGATGACAAACATATGCAGATTATTTGTCATGCATTAATAAATTTATAATCGTGTATGTGTTTTATCCTAGTGAATTTAACCTCAAAGTAGATGTGTAAGCAATTGTTGTCGCTTGTTATTTTTAAGCTCTAAAATCATATTGAAGATTACTCAATCCTCTATATACTACTTCAATCTTCTATTCAATTGTATGTATAATATGTGTCTGAATCACATCAGACGGTTTACTTAAAGGTTATTTTTCAAAATGATTGCCTTCTGAAATGTGAAATAAAGTTATAAGGATTTTCGGGTATACACGTTTGAAATTCGGGTAGATTATACATACTCATAGTTGCATGACATGACATTGGGCAAAGAAGACAGTTACTTGAATAGAACTAGCGTTGCATTTATTTCCACTATCATCAAGATGTACATGTTTATACACGAGTAAAACTCAATACGCAACCGTATAGTTTTGTATTTTACGATAACAAAAAATTTAAATGTACCACGTTAATTCTAAGGTTTGGTACTTGAGCTCGAGATGTGGTCCAAATATTTTATCATCAAGAATATAAAAGATAGAAATATGGCCATGTTTTTCCCTTCAATATTTACTTCATAATTGTTTTGGTCCTACTATACCATTGTTTTTTTCTAATATAAGAAAACTATATGCTTCCATTATGGCCTCATACACATGATATGTAACATAAGATCACTTCTTCATCTTCATCTTGACTAACGGTCGAATCAAGAAACCCTTATTTTAATGCTCACGACTTTTTATACAAATTGAACTACACCTGGATCAATTCATACGTAGTGTTTTCATCAATGATGTTGTGAGCAATGTTTTTCTGCGAGGGTAATCCAACCACGCTAGGAGCTAGGAGCATTTCGATCCAACAAATCCCTATCCTCCCAGTCCCTTTTTTTTGTTTCGACTCTAGCAAAGGTTCATGTAACCCAAATTTCCCACTTAACTATCTGTCTTATAGCATTACTAGTAGAATTCAAGAAACTATCTAGGATACTAGTTTTTAGAACTTATGTGTGTTTATCTATCGGCCAATAGGTAATAGTTTGGATTATTAAAATTCAATTTACCTAAAAAAAAAGACAAAAAAACACTATGTAACTCAACAGTCATGCTTGATCGGCAATGATTTTCACAAAAGTCCAATAAAAACACTAATCTGCAGGCAAAGACCATCCATGGTGGACCCAACACCCAAGGCATCCATGAACGATAATTTATTCTATTTCCAAGTCATCATTTACTTTTATTTTCCCATCATCATTTACTTTTAATCAAAATGTAATTAAAACATGTTTAAAAGGCATAATCAAAGAACTTGTGTTCTTGGAACCTTTTGGTTCGTTTATCGTCTTTAATTATCAATTGTTCTTGAGCCATTTGATTGCTTCCGAATCTGAATCACAAGCATTACTACAACATTACTGTGGTTCTTGTGGTCTTGATCACGTCTGAATGTAACATTAGAATAGATCAACAACTAAAACTATAATAATCTTACATTAATAAAATATGTAACATGAAGTTCATGTTTTCTTTTCCTTTTTACAAAAAACATTTAATTCATCGTCCAAAACAATCGCGTAATGATGGTTGTGTTCGCATTCCAATGGCACAGACAAACAATCGCTTAATGATGGTGGTGTTCGCATTCCAATGGCATTGATGGAAACCTAGCAGTGTCACTGCAATAGTCATAAATCATATGGTTCGCCCGCACCCAAATCAACTGGTGACTTTGATGCACATTTAACTCCGACAGCACAGGTTGATCCCACCATCCACCAGTGTTGGCACACCGCCTTGCATTATCAGAATCCGCGGTTGTCACAGGACACTCACAACCATCTATTTCAAACCCACGGTACGACGCCACAAACGGCGCATGGGTCCAGTCCGTCTTGACACGACCCCCTTGTGTGGCCCAGTCGTCCGCGTTCCAAATCGAACTGTACACACCCATGGCTTGGTCTTTAGGGTAGGGGATGCCTTTGTGTTCCAAATTAGTGTGCACCCTAATTGGCGTCTCATCAACCATAAACCTGTTTCAAATTACCATAATTACCATACAATTATAACCAATATAACACTAAGAATATAAGAATGATATAAAACACTTGTATGTTTTATTTCATGTGTAATACATGAAGATGGTTAGATAACTTTCTAAAAAATATACCAGAGTTCAAATCAAATAGAGTGCAAGTATAATGATTTTAATAGTTAAATAGATGTAGAGTATAAAGTACGTGTTTACCGGTCCAAAAACGATAACCGCCCATCTCCTATTAAATGGCTGTTTGGCAGCATCTGAATCAGCCTATTAATAGTTCAGATGTCTGAATGATTCAACACTTAATTATTCAGACTGTTTGTTTCACGAGCAAATGTCTGAATGTTTCAGACATTTGCCTTTGAATGGTTAAGCATTATACTAATGCTGAATGGTTAAGCATTATACTAATGCTGAATGGTTAAAAGGTCTAATGTTGAATGATTAAGATATATTTGCTTTTGAATAATTAAGTGATATAATAGCTCTTAATGGCTTATATCTCTTAGGTTTAACGCTTAATTGTTTAGACTTCTTATTAATTCAGCATTTAATCATTCAAAAATTATTAATCAGCCCCTAAATCGAATACGTACAAATGTCGTTATTCAATCTCATGGTTCTAAACATGATGTTAATTTTGAAATGTACCTATCACTATCATTTGTATTGTATGCATAAAAACTTGTACCCAAGTAATAATAAGTGTAACATTTACTTTCCCTGTGTTCCTATTCAGACCCATCATTGCACATCAAAAAGATGGTGAAAAGAGTGATTGAAATAATTGGAACGTAGAAACACGCATAGCACAAACATGATCAACAATTGATTCAACAATTAACAGCACCCTTGTGTGCATCAAAGAGTTGTACACACAGTAAGTGTGTGAAGAAACTTACACAACTTGACGCTGGTTCCATAGGATCGAGTACGAATGGTAGTCTTCCGTCGGATCGAACCACAGGTTCAACCGTTGCTCTCTGTTACCAACGCCATTAACGTACACATTCGTCTGCACAACGTAAGGTTCCCCTGTGGTGTTCCCCAAAAACTCGAAGTCAAACTCATGATGCTTCGAGCCCTCTGATGACATCTGATCACAATACCACAACATAAACGATGAATGAATCGAACAGTAATAATAGAGTAAACGATGAACTGAATCGAACAATGAATAATCAAAACGAATGAATGAATGAATTGATCGGAATCGAATAACTTACGTAGAATGCGGTTACGGTACCGGCGGAATCACCTGCAACGAGCTTGATCTGGATGTTGACTCTGCCGAACATGTACCTTGATTTGGATGAGAATCCAGCTCCTGAAGGTTAAAAACTTAAAATCGATCATCGATGAATCGAGTTGTGGTAATAGGTTGAAATACAATAGGTTGATTGATTTGTTGTTACCGGAGAAGTTATCGAGCTTCATGTTGACGGCATCACCGTCGAAGGAGAAGTGATCGGGGGCCCAGTATGGTTGAAATAAATCGTTGAATTTGGCGGTTGCTTTAACGGAGCCAATGAAGAGCGAAAGAAAGAATGTGATGGAGATGATAGATGATGAAGAAGAAGAAGAAGAAGATGCCATTGCCATGGTGGTGCAGAGATAAGGTGTGTGTTTTGTTGAGTGAAGAATGGGAGTGTTGGGGTGGTTTTATAGTGTCTTGAGCAAGGGTTTGTTTTGTTGAAGGCTAAAATCTAATAACTAATTCTGATTTTCAATTTTCCTAATTAATGGTTTTCTAGCATGGATGTAGTGGTTAATTTGATTGTGAAAGAATACGGTTGGGTTAATTCTAGGGGGTGTTAAAGGCACAGAAAACCGAAAAACTTTGACATATGAATTAAACCGGAAATAAAGGAGGTTTCGGATATGTTAGCATTTATATCCAAATTTCTTATTCAGTTTTTGGATAGAACGTAAGATATACAAAATTTTGACTATTTGAATGACCGAACTAAATTCAATTGAACAAATAGGTTTTATTAGTTGATTCGGTTTATTTGTATGTACAAAATCATGATTATTCGTTTTATTCGGATAGATTCGAATCCATTAAGCATATTCCTTATGCGGATCGGTTCAGAACCCGATAGGACCTTAAAATTTTCAAATCCAAATAATACGAATAATCAAACAATCATTATATTAATACTATGTGTTTTAATGCCGAAAGATGCATTTTTATTTTTTATTATTAGTTTATTAGTTAGGGGCTGGTTGGCAATTTTTGAATGGATAAGTGCTGAACCAATAAGAGGTCTGAATCAGTAAGAGGTTTGAACCAATAAGTGTTGAACCAGTTTAAGTCTGGCTAGTTATATATCTGGTTGGATATATGTAAAATCACAAATCTTTTAAAAAAATTAATTGTCTTATTTAAATATATATTTACATAATATCTGAGTCCCATAAAACACATAAAATGATAAAACACAGTTCACATTCAAGGTTCAATCACAATCACTGTTTCTTTTCACCCCATCATAAAAAAAGTGTCAAATTTTCTTTAAAATCTTCCACAGAAAAGGTGGATCTTTCAATTTTCATCGAGTAACCATGAAGGTATCTCTGAAACTCGAAAATCATCAGCAAAATCAAACCCCAATCCTCTTCAAAGCCAAAATTCCGATCGCCGTCTTCGGTCTCCCCGTCCTCTCCGGCTTCACCGCCGTAGCCCTCGCCGTCGCAGACCAGAACCTTGCCGTCGCCGACTGACCTCCACTCCACGTCTGACTCGGGTCAGATCTTGGTTTAAGTCTGACCGAAAAAATGGTTCAGTCAGACCTTTTCTTCGATAAAAAGTAACCAACCAAACATCCAAACAGGCCCATGTTATTGACACGTTGGACGAATGCAAGAGACCACGTAGGACAATGGGGCCCACAAGGAAAAATATTTGAATAAAAAACTAGCCGTTTGAACTTTGAGCTGGCACTGAATGGGTGCTCGAGTAAAAGTGGACACACTATACAAATAGTCACTGTTGGTAAAGGTGACTAAAAGTGTAGTCCAATGAGTGAAGGACACGTGGCGTAAAACAGCTGGCCACTGTACTGTCTTGCTGTCATTTATTCAGTGGTTAAAAGGACGGCCATCTTTTTACATTCGCCATGGCCTTTATTGATGTACGAGCCCACGCGCTTGTTTTTCCATTGCTATGACGCGTGGAGTACAAACTATACATTTTTTTTTTATTTTTTAATTTTTAAACAAGAGAAGTTTCTTTAGGTGAATGTTGGGTTGAAGGAAAATGGAACCGTTTGAAACGAGCCAAACACGAGTTTAGGTACATTTAGTTCTACTCGGCTCATGAACAACCCTGATTTAAGTTTTGTTTTTAATGAGTTGATTTAAATTAATTGCGTTTTAAAAAAAATTAAAGTTTTGTTTACCAAGTCCATTAGGATGTGTTGGGTAAAATCTAGCTACTAAATTAAAAAATATAATAAAATTGTAAGTTTCTTTGTAATATTTCAATCTAATTCGTCTTATT
Source organism: Flaveria sonorensis (assembly GCA_025506505.1). Taxonomy (NCBI): domain Eukaryota; kingdom Viridiplantae; phylum Streptophyta; class Magnoliopsida; order Asterales; family Asteraceae; genus Flaveria; species Flaveria sonorensis. The sequence continues at coordinate 53,568,053 of CM046432.1, read as the reverse complement.
AATAATACTTATATTTATTATTTTAGATTATAAATCTTTGGACCTGATTTTCCTATATTAATGTCACCCAAGCTATAAAATTACACAAAAAAGTAATTAAGCGAATCTGGTATAATTAATATCTAAAATTGATTTCATTTAAGGGTGAAATTATTTTACAAAGTGTATTTTTTCTACAAAGTGTGAGAAGACACAATGATGCTAAAAAAGTCACAAAAAATTTATATATCACCATCTAAATCGAATTTTAAAAAAATACTTTGGAGTCTCTGTTCCTCTCGTCGTTCTCTTTCAGAAAAAAATAAAATAAAAAATAAAAAAAAATTCATTGTGTCTTTTATGACACAATGACGTCATTGTGTCTTTCATAATTACACAATAAAAAATCGTTAATTTTTTTTATTTTTTTATTTTTCGTTTATTTTTTTTCTTAGTGAGGACAGCTAGGGGAATAAAAGCTCGGAATTACTTTTTTGAAATTCGATTTAGATTGTGAGAATTAATTTTTTTGTAACTTTTTTTGACTCATTGTGTTTTCTCATCATTTTTAGCAAAAATAGAGTTTGTATTTGAACCTTTTTCTTCATTTAATTGTGGATAAACTGTTTAAATAAGTAGATACAAACTTTCTTCTATAAACATGTGAATTTCATTTTGTTAAAAAAAACTCATTATATTAAAGAAAAAAAAAACTAATTTTAGGATGTCTCTTCAAAAACTCATATTTATCATATAACAAGGATTTATGTTTATAAGAACATATACTTATAGTTCACCTTTTTAGATATGTATTAACAAGGATAACAAGATACTTAGCTATTATAGAATATATTTTTTAAAACACTTTTTTCCTTTAGAGTATCTATTTTGAAAGTACAAGTAGTAGTCATTGTAAAAAATACATGCAAGAAACATTAATTTAAGAGTAAATTACACGGATAGTCCCTAGGGTTTGTACGTATTACAAATTCAGTCCCTACTTTTAATAATTACAGATGTGGGGCTAAATTATGTAAGGAGTGCACGCTGACAGTCAATGTCACTAACAGAGGTTAAGTTTCTCTGTTAATTACAGCGTGCACTCCTTGACAGTTTAGGCCCGTATCTGTAATTTCTTAAAAGTAAGGACTGAACTTGCAATACATGCAAACCCCAGAGATTGTCCGTATAATTTACTCTTAATTTAAATTTTTTGTAGACTACAAATCTCACATCTTTAAAACCTCGTGTTCACGGGTTGGTAGGTGGAAGATGACACTAACTTGAAAACGATACAGACTCGAAAATTAAACATAAGACCCAAACATTTTGACATGAGGTTAGCGTGTTAACACATAGATATACGTTTAGCTGGAACCGTACTTTCTATTTTAACATATATTCTAAAATACATTTTACAGCCAAAAATCTAAATCTATGTAAAATGTTTAAACTATATAATCTAATGTTCATTTATCGTTTACAAATTAAATTCTGGTATGAAAATCATTTCTTTTTTCAGAAAAGCAATGAAGTTTTAACTGGAAACCAACGTTTCAATGTTTCTTGCTTAGATGATGAGGAGAAAAGAAACTATATCGATCTAATACTTGTTCTTTTGCCATTTATATTCTTAAATATTGATTATAACATAAAGGAGACGTATACTAAAAACTAAAGGTATAAACGAGTGGAACCTCAAACTCCACTTTGTTTACTTCACAAAGGTTAAGAGCGGTTTGTTTCGATCTATATATCCAAAGCTCGAACTCAGCATGTGAGTAATTTTTTAAACTTGACGCAGCCTCGATTCGTTTAATATTTAACTTTTGTGTCAATATATTATTTTTATATATTTATAAATATTATATATCTGTAAATAATATATATTCTTTTAGTTTTTCTATTACATATTAAAAAATATTTATTATGTAATATATGTTTATTACATTAAATTATATATCATAGTTATATAACTATATGTCTGCTTACGCCCACATGGCTAGTTAAATATTTAAATTTGTTATGTAAAACTCAAGCTTTAACTCGTAAATAAATGAGTTTCAAGTCATATTCAAGCTCGTTTAGTTAAATTAGATTTTAATTTCTAGCGAGTAAATCTCGAGTAATTAACAAACAACTCAACTTATTTACTAAGCTACTAAAAACAAAAAACTTAATAAAAGTGTTTTATGAAAGCGAAATGTAAACATAGAAAGCATTTCGTCGATTTTCTATAGTTAAAGAAACAGGAAATTAAAAAAGCCAGGTTGGTGGCAGGACAAGCTTCCATTATATCCTCCCAAGTTTGATATTTATATTCTTTAGATCAAATGGGGACAAGATGCTAATGGCTACTTAAGTGTTTACTTTTAAAGATGCTTACAACTTTTAATGGGCTTTAAAATATAACTTTTTTTTCAAAATACAAACTTACAATACTCTTAAAATTCATCGTAAACTACTTATTATTAGATTTAAACCTAAGTATATTTTATAAAGATAAACAAATTGGATTTTAATAATTAAAACTATTACTTATTGGCTGATAATAATTCATTTTATTGATCTGGCCGGTAATGATCCCTACTTTTATTTTTATTACCAACAACAATGCCAGTAACATAATTATCAAAAATGTACTCTTTGTTTACAATAATGCTTATGAACGAAATGAAAAAACGTACAACCTTAATCGAGCTTAAAATAAGTACAAATCAAGTGTGAATATATGATAATTATGCTACTGTAATTGTTGTTGGTAATAAAAATAAAAGTTAAGATTATTACCGGCTAAATCAAAAGTATAAATTATTAACTGCTAATGAGTAATAGTTTTTATTATTAAAATCTAATTTCTCAAAAAAATATCACCTCTTAGCACTCAGCTACAACTCAAATGGCAACTATAAAATATAACTATTGCCCTTTTTATGACCTTGGGGTTTACCGTTTTATTAATAAAAATGGTATTTGTAACATTGTGACAAAGAATATAACTTTGTAAATATATTATTTTTCTTTTGATTTTCTACCTGTAATTGTCATAAAATTATGAGTTGTTAAAGTTCCTTGTTCTTGAAAATATGTCCATCTTTATTTGTCACAATTGATTAAGAATTTGTAAACAAAAATGTGAGAGCATGATTTGAAAAGTAGATCTGATGTATAAACTATGAGGAAAAAGTTAAATATCCTGAAGTGATTAAAAGACATAACATATGCTTAGATTCATAAATGAATCTCATTTACTAAATTAACATGTCCTAATACTCGCCATGTAAACAAAAGCCATAATACATATATTACTGATCGGGAAACACTACCGTGAATAGAAAGCTTTAACAATTCACAATCAAAGTCTTCTTCGTCTTGTTTGCTTCGAGGATAAACATATTAAACGAGTGATCTCATTCGTCCCTCTCAATTATCTTCTTCTTATATTATACATATGATTATACTTATAAGTTCATATAGAAAGATAATTAAATAAATAATAAAGTAATTTAGACCGATTCTATGAATTATTCATGAGTTAAACTCGAGCTTCAAATATATAACTCACAATGGGTCAAGTTTAAGATCTCATACAATAAACAAGTTGTATATAAGCTTAGTTGAGCACAGGGTTGGACCCGAGAAATCTCATTTTTAAATTTTGTAAGTACGATTGAGATCCACTCATTGAAAAAATCTCAACCAGCTCATTTACATCACTATCTTAAGGTAGTAAGTGCTAAAGTATTTCCAATCAACTGAGAATGACAAGTAACTTTCTTTGAATAATTTTTAATATACTACTACTAACTAATTATATATGTATATTGTAGAATTTAAACTTTACAACTTTTAAATTAAAGTAAAACACCTTCCCAAAATTACAACGTCCTCTCTAAATATACATTATTAATTAATATTAATAAATTTACTTGACAAGTTGGTGAGTGTTATGGGACTTAGAATAGTTTAAAGTCACTGAATCTTGAAACACATCAATATAATTTATTTTCCGTAAATATGTCCAAACAATGCCCACTTGCATGTAGCATACTTTTGTTGTAATCGAAGAATGGAGCAAAACATTCGTGTGTATAGTACCATAGGATTTGGCAAACACGTATTCTTAGATATTAAAATTGTAAATACATCTAGAAAACATAAACTTAGTAGACTTTCAACATATACACAACCCCCAAGACTTTATATATTATACAAACGTACCTCTATAGGTATATATGTTCAACAAAAGATTCTTGTATGATTTCTTGTGTAGATCTTATTTACACTATTCCATAGTGTAGTAATGTATTATATAAACTTGATAATTATGAATTTAGTCTTAGAATAGTAGAACTCACTATCAATTTTATCCGTAGTCGATGAGTTGCTTGTACAATAATTAAATGGCATATATCTCAATCAATCAAGTACTATTTTTTTTAATGGCATCTAGATTTTCCAAACAAATGTTTCACATGGCGCAAGAGTAAAACCCACAATCTTTTAATCGTAAAACACATCTTTTATCATCAATATATCATCCCCATTTAGACTAACTACTAATGGATAGTAAGCTTTTTCTAATGACTTATTTAAGATTTTTCCATCTAGACAAAAGCTGTCCTCAAAGGGGTAACTTGGTAGTAAAAGATGTATTTTCCAATCAGTGGGTTCAAATCTTGCGATATGCAGGTTTGTTGAATATTTTTTTAATAATAATTTTTTTTGTTAAAAAAAAATCTAGACGATAGTCACAAGTTGACTTTTAGTGACAACATATTTATTCTTTGGCCTATATAGAAAGATCTAGCATGCCTACATAAAAATAATTATTACCATGCTTACTAACTGGGTTGCGTCAGGTCGCCCCGTCAAAAAACAGAAGGCAATACAGATTATATGATGTTAAAAGTGGCTAGGCGTAAGGTTTAAATTGTTATCTCCACCTCATAATTCAAACAAACGCTATTTAACAGGCCTCTACCGTTAGGGTCATCGTCCGTTGTTTGATCACGCAACATTATTATCAAGTTACTGATAAATAAATGCATGAGATGTTTCTACATAAAATCAAACCTTGGTTTGGTTGCTGGAGCTTCTCATGATGACTCAAATGATGCAAGTTCTAGCTGGTCCCACCAAATGCAACTTATTTTTATTTCTTTTTATTTAAATCTAACTTTCGGTTTTTATTATATATTATTTTGAACATTTTCTTTTGTTTCATATTGAATAACTCATCATTGCACTGTTTTCTGTAAACATCATAATTATCAGATATTGTTATAGTATTTTCTTTTAAGAGTCAGGACATACAAACACCCAGTCATTGTTATTTAAATATTTTTAATACGGTCCGTATTGGTTTGTAAAATATCAAATCAGTCAATTTATTAATTTTTACGGCCTGTGTTGGTCGTCCCGGTCTGTAATGACTTTAACTTAAAGGGACTAAACGAGCCTTATGACCATAAGTAAAATTTTCTATTTTTTTATATTTTGATTTAAATTTTCATTTTTTATAAAATGTTTTTTTAATATTTTAAAATTAATTAGGTTATAGTATTTTTTAAGTTTATTTTTTAAATTTTATATATTATACTTTTAAAAAGTAAATCCAAAATATGTTTTTTTTATTTTTTTTGCTTTTTTAACATAGTTATTACAAATTTTATAAATTAACTTATATGAGCATATTATAAATATAGAGAAATGTTACGATACAAAGTGATTTTTTTGTGCGAAGCTTACGAAGTTATCACGCAAGAAGAAGCGTTACGAGTGAAATTATAACGCAAGTGTTAGAATTAATCACGTTAAGATGAAATTATCAGACAAAGGTTGAATTATCACGCAAGAAGGTATTCTTGCGTGATAATTCCATCACTGCGTGATAATATCACACAAGTCTAATCGTTTGCGTAATTATTACTTGTTCTTGCGTGATAATTATATCCAATCGTCGTACAATTTGCACGAAAAAAACACGTTGTATATTAACCTTCCCCTATAAACACATCTCTTAGTTATTGGGACACTTTATTCTTCTTTATCTCTTTGTATACACGCGAGCGCGCGCGCACACACATATATATATATACATACACACATATATATATATATACATACACACATATATATATATATATACATACACACACATATATATATATATATATATATATATATATATATACATATATATATATATATATATATACATATATGTACATATATATGTATACATATATATATGTATACATATACATATGTGTATACATATACATATGTGTATACATATACATATGTGTATACATATACATATGTGTATACATATACATATATATATACATATACATATATATATACATATACATATATATATACATATACATATATATATATATACATATATATATACATATACATATATATATATACATATATATATATATATATATATATATATATGTATACATATATATATATGTATATACATATATATATATATGTAGAGGGAGAATGATGTTCTCATAACACAAACGAGTAACGTTTCTCCATACTTCACTCACAATCACTTACAATCATTTCATATGATATAAGAATTACACTCACAAATTTTAAGAGAACGGGATGTGAGTGCTCTAACTAAAGCCTTTATTTATATAACTTATAAATGGGTATTTTATAAAAGCAAAAAAAAACTCAAATAATAATAATAATTAATAAACCATAAATGAGTGAAAAATGTTTAAAAAAATGAAAAAATAAAAATATTTCAGAATCTTAATTACTGTCATAAGGCTCATTACGACCCTGTTATTACGGGCTGTAACGGAAAATACAGGCCGTAAAAGATCATGAATTGACTAATTTGATATTTTACAGACTAATACGGCCCGTGTATACCAATACGGGCCGAATTGGTAAATACCGGCCGTATCTAAGGCGTCCAGATCTGGGTGTATTTATAACACCCCTTTTTGTAATCATTTCATAGAATGATATATAAAATTCATTATCAAATATAAGTTTTGAATGCGTCACGGTTTTAAATCATGACTTTTTAATTAACAATGTAAGTTTTTGTAAGTTATTGTATATTCTGTTATATGGTGTTTTTTATCTACATTTCGTATGCAAATTAAACCCAACCGCCACGCGAGGTCTCCTACTAGTATTTACATAATTTAATTTCAACATATTACGCAACTAAGAAAAAACAGTGATTTATGCTTAGATATTCCATCTAACTATAAAACCATATATGATATAAGCAAAACGATAAGAACAAAACCATAAGAACTTGTTGCCATAGATAATCCAGCAACATTGCCAATAAAGTACCACCAAAATCCAAGTTTTAATAGTATCAACACTAATATTTTGACTTAACATGCATATTTGACAAGCATATGAGACATCATTTAGGGTTAGTTCATCTTGTTGAGGCCCTGGATCAATTAAACACGGATTTGATTGAACAAGAGTAGGGTTATGCACATCTGTGCATAAAACGTGTGAAGAACAAAATGGAAGGAATACATACACGAAACACACACTATTATAAAATTCCCACACATAATACAAATGAGTTCGACAGGGTATTTACACCCACATACTTTGACGGTTATAAAACCGTAACTTTAACTACCAACCGACACAATCTAACGTATCAAGTTTAACTTTTACTTATACACTAATTTCTTGATTATTTATAACCAACAATCACCCCTAAACAAGAAATTCACAAACTTGTTTTACTCTCTTGTTCATCCATTGTGTAGACCATCTTCCTTCTTCAATTGATATTCCAATTACAATTCGAATTTGACTCTCTGGATCCAATGATTGATATCGAAGAAGGATCAAATTTTTGGATTCACATTACACATTCAGGATTCAAATTTTGGATTGCTTGAATTTGATTCTTTTTTTAAACCTTTGCTCTAATACCATTTCTTGTGCCCAGGATCAATTACATATTCAGAATGCAAATTTGGATGAACATTTGATATGGGTTCTGATAAATGTGTAAGGAACCCGTAAGAGACCAGAGAGTGAGAAATACACACAAACACACACTATATTCACACTACTAAATATTGATACATGGTGGGTATTTATACCCAGTGTTGTAGCGGTTAAATAACCGTAATTCTACTACCCTAACTACCAATTGACACATTTATTCTGCATTTTGACTTTCAGTTTGACTTTTCTAATTTTTTGATAATTAATATTCTAACAATCACTCCCCTAATCAAGAAACTCTTAAAATTTGTTGGTATCGATGCACTCGATTTTCCATTCCAATTCTTAATCTTCCATATTGATGTTTGGCCTCCTACCCTACATCGATTCATAGCCTATTCTTTGTTTGAATTTCCTTTTGGCTTAGCGTTCGAACCGTCGTGTCCTTGGCTATTTCTGCCGAAACTATTCTTCCCTTAAAACTTCAATTGTTCATACTCCGTTTTCTTATCGACTGTGACTGCATTGTTATGTTTTGGTCTACTTGAATTTGATCCTTTTTTTCAACTTTCGCTTTAATACCATTTCTTGTGCCCAGGATCAATTACATGTTCAGGATTCAAATTTGAATGCGTATTTATACCTAGTGGTTTGGAGGTTAAATAACCGTCATTCTAACCACCCGTAAGAGACCCAAGAGTGAGAAATACACACAAACACACACACACGCTATATTCACACTACTAAATATCGATACATGGTGGGTATTCATACCCAGTGTTTTGGCGGTTAAATAACTGTCATTCTAACTACCCAAACATCCAATTGACACATTTATTTTGTATTTTGACTTTTCAGTTTGACTTTTCTACTTTCTTGATTATTAACATTCTAACACATCTTAATGAATAACTTGCATGAACTAATATATCTTTATAACTTCAACCCTAAATTAGTTTCTGACATGTACCCACATAGTTATTGTATGTTGAACTCAGTAGAACCTACAAAGATCTCTTTGCCCTTTGTTACATTATCTTTTGTGCTCGAGTCTACTATCCATAAAGGATGATATTTAGTTGTGTAATAAGAGTTATAACAACAAAAGTGTTACTAAACCAAGCGCCCTATAGTCATGTGCTATTAGAGTTAGATCATGTCACGTACACACGCCTCAATATGTTATTAAAGGGTCTTAAGCCAATTTTCTTCTAGCTCTAGATGGCGCAAACACTCCTCGAAAGTTTTGAAGGTTTTATTATAAGTGTATTTTTGGATGCTCTCAACTTTGAGGTATGAAATGAATAGCAAATGGGAACATGTGAGTCATGAGTAATGAGTAAGAACATGACCAAGGTGTTTCCACTCATTTATCATGTTTGATATTTTTCTAATATACTATTTATGGTGTGCTAAGATGTATGTTAACATTCAACAAATAGTTTATAAATATAACACGAGAGAAATAATTAGAAAGATAATTTATATACAACAGATGTATTAATAACAAAATACAACTTTGATTGATATATAGCATCGTACAAGTCATGAAAATACAAGTCTTTAAAGTAGGTTTAGTTTTGCTTTTTCTAAATTGACTTTCTTTTTTATTTTGAATATTATAATAATATAACTATTTTTAAAGATGTTTTTGGATTTTGTTTATAATTTTTAAAATATAATGCTTTATTAAATTCCATATATATTACCACGAGATGCTTTTTCTTTTATCTATGTTTAGATATAAATTTTATAAAAAAAAAAAACTAGTCGAGTCAAATATAATTTATTCTTTAAGAAAATTTCATTTTCATTATAACGCTATATAATATTTTATAAAATTTCAAATATAACGTTACGATACTCTACTTTATATCTACGTTTTAATATATATCTTATTTTAAGTTCGTTCGTTTCCCACACATATATAGGGAAGTCACATGTTCGATTCTCTCCCCCACCGCTCCTCCCCCTCCTTTATAGTTCATTATAAAGTCTTCAACTCAACTTCAATTTATTTTTTTTTTCAAATGAAAGTTCATGTTACAACATTCTCATTGCATCAAGCAAGCAAAACTTCTTATAAACATAAATTAACAGACGTTAGAATGATTTATAACCACAATACGTTGCAAATTGAATAATACAACTACTTTCTATGATTCACCTCCAAAAGCTATAAAATATCCCCCAGTTTGTTTATCAAATTGTAATTCTTTTATATAAATAATTATGATAGCGGTAAATCACAAGAGTAGGATAAGGTTTGAGAAAGGCATCGGGATTGGTGGAATGGGATGTCATGATTTGCAATAATTGTTTGTACGGCAAAAGAGGACTCCAATCCCATCTTCACCACACCTTTGTCAATTCTCATGGCCTCATGGGTACATGTAACTTGTGACTGCTAAACCGCTTTTTGTTACTATCATATCGTAATTCCTAGAGGTACTCTTTTCGTAACTACTAAATCGTAAATTTTAACGCTACTCAGATGTTTAAAATAATGTCACTTTTAAGGGCTTGAGGATGTCACTTTCTTTTAAGAGCTTGAGGGTTCATGTAATGTATGTTTAGAGTAGATTAAATTATTATTGAAAAACATATAAGTTGTAACCCTTTAAAATATGTCCATCCGTTAGACAAGACACTAAGTGCATGTTTTGCTTAAAATAGTGCAATTTTACATTTCTCATTTTTAGAATACTAACAATTTTCTCCAGTATACGCTAAACATTCTTTTCATTTAATATTTTTCACATATTTCGTCTTTTTGATAGATGAGCGTTAATTCCACTGTTAAATCCAGCATTGGACGTTTAACTTTAATGATGATCTGAATGAAAACGTGGATGATGAGAATCATGTTGATGATGAAGAACGCCTCCCACATACACGGATTTGGCAGAGATTGACAGTGAGATATTTCGGCAAGAAGAGGAGTGCCGACGATAAACTCAAATGGTAGGAGGTGAAAGTCACAAAGAGGTCAGTAATGATTCACATCGAGCTTGTGCACCAGTGGCATCCCCCAACAACAATCAAAAACCAAAAGGGCCGTTTTGTCAAAGCATTATTAGGCGCTCTAAGTTGTCTCGAACGATCAATTTACACCTAAGAGTAATATTATTATCGTGGACCACTCGTAGGCTTCACGGTTGGAAGATCAAAATATGGGCTTGGCCCAAACATACGGTTACCTATTCAAGTCCAGTATCCCATCAATCCATCATAGTCTAAGTGGAAGTGGCCCATGCTAATCTAGCCCATCAAGAGAAACCACAATTAAATTTGGAAAGAGTTGGTGATAGAATAGAATTCCTACCAGACAAGAACTAGCTAAAAGAGGCTTAACTAGCATTCAACATGTGAGTGCACTTTGTGGAAAAGCAAGTGAAATGGTTAATCATCTCTTGGTCACTTTCCCTTGTACCAAAAAGAACATGGATGCTTGTCTACGAATGGTGCAACGTATTCATTTTTGAGTGCGACTCACCATTGGAGATCTTTGAAATCCCTCCAAAACTCTTCAAGTTGTCAGTACACGAAAGATATTCGTGCGATTCTCCTCTCGACTTATTGGTTTGTCTAGAAGGCTTAAAATCATAAAATTTTTAACAATAGATTGAAATAGCTGGAAAAAATCTTGAAGGACATCAAACTGAACACTTTCATTTGGATTAAAAACTGGGCGAGGAATACCTTAATTGAGTGGTCAAAATGGTGTAATAATTATTTAGTTATAAATATTATTTAATTATGGTTATCAATATCATTTGTAACTTGTAAGTGGTTACTATTTCTTATTAACTTTGTTTTATTGTATTAAGTACAAACACCCTATATATATGGATCATGGTTATATGAAGATTACACATTCATGAATAAGAGGTTTTTCTCTCCTTCTTCATTCTTTCTATATTATCTCTATATGATATTCATATTGATGTGCTAATAGGTTGTTTCATAACACGTTATCAGCGCGAGTTGCTATTTGAAGTTGGATCATAATATCACAAGGTAAAAGTCTTTGTTTTTGTCTCGATCCATTCAAACAAAAATCCATATTTTAATTCATACAATTTTGGATTATATTGGATTAGTATCATTGTTATTTTTGATTTTCTCAGATAAAATCCATATTATACTTCATATTATTTTTGGGTTATATTGAGAAATATATATATATATATATATATATATATATATATATATATATATATATATATATATATATATATATATATATATATATATATATATATATATATTTAATAAATTATTAATATTACGTTCTTGAACAATGACAGATTTTCATTTTCCATTTGTTAAAATCATCATCTTTTACTATCAAAGAAATAAAAATTACTATAATAAGGATTTTCAACCCGAAAAAAACATATATATGTTTTTTCATGATTATCTCAAACAATGCATTGATGCATGTTTTTTGGCAAAATAATTTTGATATTAATTATGTTTTACATACAGTATCAATAAAATTTCATGTATCAGTAAATATACTTACTAAATTCTTTGTTATGAAAAGTAACTAAAAAGAAAAAATATATTATATATTATAATATAACAATTTATTATAAATTAAATAATTATGATGTTTCATATTCATAATATTCAATTCCATATAATTTACTGTAGTTTCAAATGTGATAGTTATTATATTAATTAAATTTAAAATGATGGTTACATATGTTATATAAATGTATTACTTAATTCGTAATTAATTTACTTAAAAGAAGATAATTATTCTTAACCTCTATTTATGACATTAATATTAAAAGAGTGTTATCAATATTACTTAAATTATAATTGTTACATAATGTATTCAAAAGTATAATATTGCTACAATGTTGATTCACTTTCGAAATATATGAAAAATATGATAACTTTGATTTATTATTGTTTAATTGAATAGACCATTATGTGAAGACTTTGAAAGTAAGATAATATAAAATAAATGTAAATCGTGAATTGATTATCACACTATGAGTTTATTAATCTTATGTCATTATAAATTGTAATTTATATTGTCGACTTGATTTGAGATTTACGTTATTTCCATCTTTAACTAAATATGACATCCTTTCAAATGTCACGATAAACTAAACGTTGTTTTTGAATAGTCACTTCGCTACACCATATTTATTATTATTGATTATAATATTACTTAATCAAAGAAAAGAAAATATGTCATTTGATTGGTTTTTTAGTTCATGTGATTTAAGCAACGCATTGTTGATAATATCTTGTAATATTTTTCACCTTGAACACATTCTACGATCATCGAAATTAAATATTGTTGTTACATACGAAACATGTTAATACAGATGATGCCCGGTGTTTTTTTTTATTGTAAGAACATTACAAATGAAATTTCATTAAGGAGATTATAATAATAATTATAACTTGCTAAAAAATGTCATGCTTTTCATCCACACGTTATATGATGATAGAACATATGATTTAGTAGTTTGTATTTTTAACATGTTGTAAGAATATAACTTGTATGTATGATGATATGTTTGATGTTTCACATGATTTTAACTTTAAGGACAATTCAGATTAATTATTATTACGTATTGAATAAAGAAAATAACGTATTAAAAATCACCGATTAATTTATCTTGATTTTTAAACTAAAGAGCATGAACTAGTAGTTTAAAGGATAATTAATTTGAAATATTTATGAATTGATTACTAGACATATTCACTAACCTTAAAAGGGAGACTAAGTCACATGTATCAACTGCTAATGCTTCAATTAAAATTAAAGTCCTAAAAGGACAACCATGTATTGATAATAGGTTTAAGCATGTTTAAATCATGGTAAACTAGTCGATCCCAAGAATAAAAATGCTCGAAAATTAGAGCAACAAATGAAGATGGTCAACTCGAGGTAAAAGTAAAAAGATCCATTGAAAATAGATTAGACATAATAGTTTTCGAAGAAGCTCAAGCACTTGAAGATAAAAAGATCTCAATAAAGTAGATTATGTCTACAATGTATGGAATCAAAATAACATCGACTTCGATGATAATTTTGTATATAATAGCGCTTGAAATGCTGAAAATGATAAGTATCAAGAAATAAGATCTGCCTATAAATGAAAATGATTGGCCAAAAAAAGAAAAGACGTAATATAGCAGAGTTAAAATTCTCTAATGAAATGGAAAGTTATTAAACTTGTCCATATACATGAAGTTGAAAAATATGTTGAATATAAGCGAGGTATTTATACGAAAGAGTTATGTGAAGGATTTTGGTAAAAGCCTGTAGCTGATTATGAGGAGATATATTCTCAAGTGGTGGATGCAATGTTATTCAACATCTCATTAGTCTGGTAATAGTAAGAAAGAATTAATATGCGCCTTGTGAATGTTATGACTCATATGATAATGAGACTTACATGAAATCCATGAATGATATAAAATTACAAATCATGTAAGCAAGTTCTTAAGAATAGTATGATTATTAATACAAATACAGATTCAAATATGTTATTATGATTATATGTATACATTGATGACTTGTGCATAACTGAAACTCCTTATGAGTTTTTAAAATAGTTAAATCCTTAAAAGCTGATTCATAAAAGACTTTGGTAAAACTAAATTTTGTTTTGAGTTACATCTTATGAATGTAATCCTTTTATATAAATAAAGACATAATAAAAAAATTACACATGTTACTTGATGATTATGATGTAAGCTATGAATTGATATAATATAGATATTAGAGATGCTATTAAATGATTAGTAGTAAATTTTTTTACATATGATATAATAATTGATGTACTAAATGAATAAGTTATATGTCAAAACTTCTAAAGTGTGCATGAACATGCATAATTTATCAAGATGGAAAGAAGTCCATGACATTTTTGTAAATGCTTAGACTAATAAAGTTTAGAAATATAACATGTTCTATATTTGCACTGAAAATGTCAAGCCTAATGTGGTATAATTGACTTAGTAATTGTCTCGAAAAGGAGATAAATTAATATGGTAATCAGTCTTTGTGTTTGTAACAAAAGAACAATATGAGTATTATATGTTGGTGATACCATTGTATCTACTAAAAAGATCGAAGAGAGTTTATATATCTTAAGTATTCAATTTGAAACAAAAGATGATATTAGAAAATATTTGTCTCGATTAGCATATCGAGCATTTAAATAACGATGAAGAAAATCGTGGTCTAGAAGTACCATTGTTAAATGCAATTGGTAAATTTTATTTTTTGCTAAATCGAATACAACAATGAGATGTTGGAATGGTAAAAACATATATTTAATATCATTAAGGTGTGATAGTATATTTTACTAACCCATCAAAATAAGTTTGGTTAGCTTTGTACATGTAGGAAATATAACACAACACAATTAGGAATCTTGTGGTCTTTGTTTATAGGAGGAGACACTGAAAGTCTTATATGAAGATAATACATCATCACTCGACGTAAAGAGTTAAAAGATTGAGCGACAAATTGTTGACTATAAATTTTTTGGACAACTCATAGAAGATCAAAACCCATCAAGTGTGGTCATATAAATCAAGGGGAGTAATACGTGCTACACTATTTCTCCTTATCTATGATTTTGTCCCACCAGGTCTTTCTAGTAAGGTTTTTATTGAGAAGGCGTTTCCAAACGTATTGATAACTAAAGAGGAGTGTTATAAATATTATTAATTTATGGTTATCAATATCATTTGTAACTTGTGAGTGGTTACTATTTTTTATTAACTTTGTTTTATTGTATTAAGTACAAACACCCTAGATATATGCTTAATGGTTGTATGAAGATTACACACTTATGAATAAGAGTTTGTTTTCTATTCTTTTTTATTTTCTCTATATTATATTCATATTGATGTGCTAATAGTTAACATATTAACTATAATCAGTGTTTTTTTGTACTCTTGCTCCAAGTGTTTGTAGCTTCTTCATTGTAACGGCTCAGAATGTTGAAGCGAGCAATTTAGTAATAATGGTTGAGTTCGGGTTATGTAAAAAAGAAAGAAAATGATTATGGGCCAAATTACCTTATAGGCTTAGGGTTTGATGGGTTTAAGGGCCTAACCACCCATTAAACACCCATAATCAGTCACATTCTCCATTTCTTGCAAACCAAGCCACTAACAACTTAGAGAGAGAAAGTAGTGAGAGAAAGTAAAGAAACTTAAAGATTTGGAGCTTCATTGGTTAAGGGATTGAAGATCTGGGTGTTAGAGCATCAAACCACGAGAAAGGAGCAAGAAATACAAGTAAGAATCATCCTCTAAACGCCTCTGTAGGTCAGACCCGAATTCTAGGGTTTTGGGTTTTGAAAAGTTGTAAAGAATCACATAAAGGTCATATTTTTACGTATAAAATCATGTAAAAAGCTTAGATATAGTTTCATGGATGAAAAACTAAGGATTTGGATGTAAAAAGTTGAGATTTTGGGTTAAAAACGAGCTGGTTCGTCATTTTTATACGTCCAGCAAAACTGTCAGTTCGTCCAGCGAAACTGAGAGTTCATCCTGCGAAACTAAGGCAATCTCGTTACTACGAAACTAAAGTGACAGTTTGTGTATAGTAAAGGTGTTTATTCATGTGATGACTATTTTAGAATGATAAAGTTAACATACCTCACTAAATAATTTTCTGATAAAGTAAACCCGGAATTCACTCAACGAAGCTGACTTTTGTATGCATATTAGTTTGACAGGTGAGCTGTTGGACTTGAGTGAATGTGGGCATGGATTCTAGAAGCTACTTGGCATCTGGAGGCTGTCATCCCTGATTAACAAGATTACTAAGAAGACTTTTAAAGACTATTTGATGTTTTAAAGACAATGTTAATGTTTTATTTGAATTATGTCGTAATGAATTGAAACTTAGTGTACTTTTCTGCTGCAACGTTTATCTAATTGAATGTTTTAAATCTATGTTTTTGCTTTGAATGACCAACTGTACGGTTTCCTGGGATCAGGGCCTTACATTCATCTAATATACTTTCTTGTGGTTTATAAGAAAAAAGAAAAAAGGTGTCCGTTAGGTTGTAATTTGTCTTTTTAATGTCTTTATTTCATGCTCTTTAATGCATAGGCGCTAAAATTAGAAAATGACATCATGTGTCGTATAGATGTTTATAGTTCGGTTCAACTGATTTGAAGAAAATTTGGAGTTAAACCGCTAACTACAGTTCAAAAAAATAACAATCCAATTGGTTGGGTCACCTGAACCAACCAATATTGGCAGTTTGACGACTTGGACAATTACCGTATATATGAAAAAAGTACGGTGATCTGCAGTTGTTTTAATTGTGTTTGTGGTTTCACCACATAAGTTTATTGAGTTGGCATTTTGCCCCCTCCCACATGTGAGTTTAAAAGGGAAAATTAGGGGTTAGGTCTAAGAGCAAGGTTCTCAGAACCGCCACCGTTAGTCCGCCACCACCGTTGCGCGGCGACCCTATGACTGTCATCGGCACCACCATCACATGACGATCTTGCGAATATTGTACCGTCGCACCGCCGACGAGAATATCTTTCTCAAAGCTTAAACCGAATACAAAAAGGTTTATAAGAGAAAAGGATTTAGCAGCATCATGGTGTGTAAGGTGGTAAGAAACCATGTCATATGGGAGCCGGTGGAGGTTATGGCTGCAGAGTTTGGTAGTCAAACAACAAAGAGGACTAAAACTTTAGAATCGAGCCAATAAGTATGCTCAAATGAGCCCGTTACAAGCCCCTTACTCGACCTCAACGAAAACGCCACACGGACCGGGCCGAGATGTAAAGGAAATAAAGCAGGGGAGCCTTCGAGCAAAGCAACGCTGAACGAGGCTATTAGCGGCTACAAAGTAATGTGAGGGAAAGAAATGGAGGAAAAAAAGGAAACGAGAAGTGCTTCATATGAAAGTAACCGAATCAAATTAGCCTTTCTGGAATTACAATGAGAGAAGCTAGACCGGGGCATGAGAGTTTGATTTTTCTTAAACCACATAACGATCTGCCCGAGCCAATGTTGAAAAATGTCGTTGAAAGCAAACGTCAAATTTCTTGGCTACGTGGTTGAGAGTTTGATTTATAGATTTTAGTTTTAGTATTTTTTATTATTATTAAAGTTTTTATTTTAATGCATTTTTTATATTTTTATTGTTTTTATTTTAATGTAGTTTTTAATTTTAGTTTGTAATATATTTATTTTCATGAAGCAATTTAAAAAATTATGACATGATGGGGTATGGTGTATTGTGACATAATAAAATATGGATATGTGGTGACATGGTGTGATGTGATGTGAGCATCCCTTCCACTTTAAGAATCAAGATATAATCGAGCAAGTACCTTCATAGTTCATATCCCAATTGATTAAATCCACAAATGATCCGACAAAGTGAATGAAAGATGCAAGATCTATTCGTGAAGAAGATGAAGGTTGAGGGTGGTTTTTTGGATACCATGACTGCGTGAGCGATAGGTGACACCCATGTCTACTTTTTGTGTTCTTACTTTCTTTTCTTAAAGCTAAGAAACTCGTGTCTTAAATATCTAGAATGAAATATTAAATTAACATTAGTAATTAATATTTACAAATTGTGTAATAGTATTTTAAAATAAGATATGTTAAAATTACGTATTATTAATTATCTTCAGTAATAAAACAATATCAATATTTTTCAAAACTTTTATTTTAAAAAAAAAATTTTGTTTTAAAAAAGTATTGTTTTTTAAACATTCCATTTCTTTAAAAAACTGTTTTTAAGCGTCCTTTTTGTAAAAAAAAAGTTTTTGTATCAAAAAATTTCATATTTTATAGAATTTTGTTTTTATATAAATTATATTTTTTTATAAAAAGAAACATGTTTTTAATTTATTAAAAATTTATTTTATAATTTTGTAATTATATAAATAACATTATTTGAATTTTATTTTATGATTAAATAGTTCATTTACTATGCTAGTAACATATATCAAAATAAGTATGAGAAAATAAAATGTTACAAAATAAGTGTGATAACAGGAAATGTGACAATAATTATTTTCCTTTATTAGAAAAATAAATGATTATAGTAAAGTGTAAAGTGTTCCACCAATAAAAAAGTTACAAAATTAAGAGTTAATTATATGGATGGTTTTAGTAGTTTGCTCATATTGTGAATCAGTTCTCATCTTTTTAAAAGTTATGTCTATAATTTTTATTTGTTTGCGAATGGGTAACATGGGTGGTTCTTTTGGTGGATTATTACTTAATTTTTGAAGTTAATATATTTCAAAGATAAATATATTTATATACACACATAATTCTATAATATTAAAAAGCCAATTGAAATAAATAGTGTTTTTTTGGTGTTTTCTATTTGGCCACATAAGTTTTATTTTTTGTGTTTGTGCTCCTCTGTGTGCCTCTATTTATGGCGTTTTGCCCTAGATTTGTGTTTTGTGTGTTTAGATAGAGGAAGACAGAGAGAGGTGAA
Organism: Flaveria sonorensis; assembly: GCA_025506505.1. Taxonomy (NCBI): domain Eukaryota; kingdom Viridiplantae; phylum Streptophyta; class Magnoliopsida; order Asterales; family Asteraceae; genus Flaveria; species Flaveria sonorensis. Next base: position 53,548,614 of record CM046432.1, on the reverse strand, counting down.
CGGTCGCCGCCTGCCTCCTTCCGATGACCGGCCGGTGGTGATAGGCGTGAGGCTGCCGTCGCCTGCCTCACCCGAAGCACCGGCCTTTGGTGGTCACCCTCTCTCGTCTGCTATGTTTCACCCCTGTGCCTTTTGATTTTTGTGTTTAGAGAGAGAAAGGCGGTTGTCTTGCTACCGTTGCCTCCTACCGCATGCGAGCACCGCCGTCGTCATCCAAATAGTGCGATTACCGCTACCTACCTTCGGCGAAGCTCCGCCCGTGTGTTGGATTGTGTTTGGTGGTCGTCCTCCGCCTTCGGTTGTTGCTTGCCCTGCGATTCTCTTTACCATGTTTTTGGGGTTTCTTTGGTGGTGTTGATAACGGTTGGTTACGGCTAGCAAGAGCACCTTGTGGTTCTCTCTTTCATGCTTTTTGTGGTGTCGATGACGGTGAGCCTTGAAATGCCGGAGACATCATTGCATGTGGGGTGTATATTCCTCCTGCAAGATGATATTTAGTTTTTTTATGTAGCTGATCTTAATTCTTCGATAATGGTGATCACCAAATCATCTAAGACTCCTTGGGTTTTGTTTTGGGTTATTGAATCTATGTTATGTGGATCCATATTCTATAATGTTGAAAAAGCAGTTGAAATGAAATCACTTGGGTTTTCTTTTCTTGTTTTATGCGCCGGTTTGTATCATGTGGCTCTATTTAAGGTCTTGTGCCCTAAATGTAAACGACGATACTGTGTTGATAATGATTAACTTATGTTTGTCTCAGACCGTTACCCTCATTTAAGAGCCCAAAAACAGTCATGCTAATGGTTTTTGGCACATCTGAAACATGATTTGATAGAGTGGATGACTTTGATGAAAACACATTTCAATTAATGGACATTGTTATGGTGTGGCAATGGAACTTTTAGCAACCGCTATGAACTGTAGTTTTTTAGCCTTCCATTACATATATTGTCGTAAACACCTATGTATATAATTATGAGTTGTATTATTTGCTTTGTAAGTAATGGTCCCTTTTGGGCCTTTTGATCTTGGTTCCTGAATTTTTACCTTTTGTGTTGTTGCCCCTAGGGGCACACCTCTTTGTATCGGTTGTTGTTTCAAGGTGTGTTAGTGCTATAGGCCAAACATTAAGGTTGTGATGATGGGTAGATGTATTTGTTGTTATAGTGTGGCAGTTGTTCTAATTCTGTAGCCACGACGTAACGTTAAGAATGAGCCTTAGTAATAAATTGGAATGATGTAATTGTGTTTTGTTTGAGAACAGATTTTTTCTGACAAAACTATAATTGTATCTGTAGTGGATGTTGCATTTTATACTTGTAACCGTCAAGTCCACCACCAAACACGTGTTGCTATTAAGGATCAAAATGTCGCGCACGTGTGACTTAGAATACACCTATTTTTTAAAAAAAAAAGGAACATGAAAACATATTAGCTTTCGGTACTTCATTAAATATTAAATATAATTTTTTTTTGGAAAGTCGACTTCAGTTGGATTCAACCAAACCTCCCACAATTTTCTTTTGTAGTTTTTCACGATGGCTCAATATTAATAGTACTGACTTACCACTAATGCATGGCTGGTTGTAACTCCTTCAATATATTTTAATACAATTAAATTTTGTTTATTATAAAGTTAAGGCGCAAATCAGTCCCATGTTGTGCGAGCATAAAATTAGACTTATGGGTTCAATTGACTGATGATAAGAAAAATACTACAACATAAACTTTCTACTAATTAGAAAGAAGCATTTTCTAATTGTTTTACCACCATTCTTTCCTTTTTTCCCCACATATATGAAAACACCAAAAGATTTGGTGTATGGGCGGAGCTTCTCTAGGGTCGGAAGGGGCCACCGCTCCCCCCCCCCCTCCCTTTTCGTCGGTAGCGTCAATTTTGTGGGCCGGTAGTGTTAATTTTTTGGTTCGGTAGTTTAAACTTTTTTATATATATTGAGTTCTCCCCCCCCCCTCGAAAAATAATTATTTTTGCCTCCCGCCCCCATATAAACTAGTTCAAGCTCCGCTACTTGCTTGGTGTTATCTTGGGTGCGAGAACCATCTATGTTAGTAAGAATAGTATTATGTTTGTTCTACCGTGAATGATAGATACGTTCGTTGAAGACATAGGTTTGGAAACATTTAATTTCATTATCTATAATTCGTTTTGTACATGGTATTCTAGTATATCTTACGATTAGGAGGGTATCATTATTGCATTTTGTTAAAATGGGAAGTTCGTTTTTATATAATTCAATCTACAAATTTTGCAAATTATTGTCTTTTATTTGTTTGTTCTAATTGTGTTTTTTTGTTGATTTGGGCTGATGCTGATGGCCTACTGCTGCTGATGTGGGCTGCTGCTGATTATGGGCTGCTGCTGCTGCTGTTTCTTGAGAGGGTCCAGCCGAGTCTTTATATTGTTTGTGTAGGGTTTTCTTGTTGTTGACCCAGCTCTTAAAAAACTCTCTGAAGATTGTTCTCTGCTTGATCTTGCTCATCTCTCTAGTTTTAAGGTTTTCATTGCTTTAATGAAACCTTGTTCTTGTTGCTCATTTTGAGTTCGTATTTCTAGTTCTTTGTTCCTGATCATCACATTGATGTTTCAGTTCTAATGTTCTTGAGATTCTGAGATTTTGCATTCAGATCATCGTTTCAGATCTATATTAGTTTCTATATTTTTGACATGGTATCAGAGCGCAAGGCTCTGGTATTCATGATCTGATCAGTTCTGGTTCTTCCGCCGTTGATATAGTTCATCTGGTCTGTTTAGATCTAGGGTTTTCTCTCACTTAAAATCCTATATCCGGTATTTAGGATTTCATCTTCATCTGGTAATTGTTCACTGAAGTTTCCCTGAAGATTTAGGGTTTCCTTGGTGATTGAATTTCGTTCGGTGTTTTTGGTGTTCGAAGAATGTGACATCCGGTAATTTTCCGTTACCAAACTCCGTTAGTTTCCGTTAAGTCTTGCATACACGTGTCGGGAGCACACACTAGTTGTCGTTGAACGTTGGTGACTTAACAATAATCAGTAATGTTAAATTGATGATAATTAGGTTAACAATGTGATTATTAAGTTATGCTTATGTGATTTGAATGTTAACTGTAATGTTATCGCGTAACGTGAAAACGTGCATATTTATTCGTGTGTTTTGTGATAAATGGGAATTATGCATGATTGTTATTTGTGATTAATAATAATTGTGTTTAGTAGTTAAAAACTATTTAAAATCTATTCAAAAAGCTTAATTTTTATAAAATACAAAATGCAAGGGTTAAAGGGTATTTATGCAAAATTGAATTAATAAAACAAAAAAACTCCAACCCTAATCCCACCCTCGGCCGCGATCGACCTCCCCACACCCACAAACCTGCGATTTCAGCCCAAGAACAAGCAATCACATTCGAATTTGATCGATTTCAAGGCATACAACAAGTTAGAATCATCAATTGCAAGCCATTACACGTTTAAAGGTTAGATTTTTGCATGTTTTTGATGGTTTTTCATGGTGGCCGAACCCTAGTTCGAAAATCTGCAATTGGATGTTAATTCTTGTTCGTTTGGTGATGTTATGATGTTAGTTAGGTTGTGTTGATGCTAGTTAACGTTGATTATGCAAGAAAGTTTGGATTTTGGTTGTTTGTTCATAGGGTTATCTTGGCCGTGAGTTTGAGGCAATTTGGATCAAATTGGATGTTGAATAATGGTTGTTTGATGTTGTGATTATGTTAGTTGTATTGTATATATATTAGTTAACGTCGATTTTACAAGAAAGCCATGATTTGGGTGCATTGTTCATAGGTTACTAATAATAGTAACTTTATTTTGCATGAATTGGTGATTGGATGATGTGTGAATGTTATGGATGTGTTTGTGATGATGATTAGATGCTAGATGGTTGATATGAATGTTAGGAATTCAAGAATGCATGTTGTAGTTCATACCTTACTAAAGATAGTAACTTTTGGGTATGAAAGTTGATGAATCATGATGATTAGGTGTTGTTGATCATGTTTAGATGTTGTCATGGACTTGAAATGGTATATAATTGATGAATTCATGAATGTTGTGTGAGTTTGATGAATTTGGGATGAACTTTCCCAAAAGGGAAACTTTAATTGTGCAAATCCTTGAATTGGATGATTTGAGCATGTTTGGGATATTAGGATCATGCTAGTGTGTTCATGGATGGGTTCTAAGGTGACTAAATGTGTTGTTTATGTTGTATGAATGTTGATTTGGGTTGTTATCTGTTTTGGCCTGTTGTGATTTGCATGATTTGTATGATATCTAGTTATATGATGATCTAGGTAGTACATGTGGTGGTGATGTGCTATATGTAATCAAGTGGTATGTTGATCATGTATGATATGCTGTTGTGTTAGTTTAATGAATTATCACCTATAATGTCACCAACGGGTCCAACGGGTCAACTGGGTCAAATGTGACTTGTCTTTCTTAAACCTTGAGTTCCTTGGGTTGTAGAGCACTTAGGGTTTCGTGTTGTTTTTGTGCACACGTACTTATGTACTCTTGTATTCTAGGTGACCTTTGAAGGTTGTCTTTCCTTCTTTCTTTCAAGTTAAACTCTAAGTTAATTCTTGCGCATACCAGGTGAGTTCTTGCCCCACTCTTTTTACATAAATCTCTTTTGGGGGAGATGGCATACTGTTTACAAACGCTTTTATTTATGAGTGTGTATAATATTGATATAGTGTTGTTTACCATGGAAAGTCCTCACACTTTCGGATTGTTAATATTGACTAGCGGGGAAATTTTGGGTAGTACTACTGGGTCTGACGAGCCCCACCTGTGCGACTCGAGGTCAAACGGGTGCAATTTTGTCCTATCACATATTCGTCACGACCTGGTAAGTCGTGACGGGAGGCAACAAACGTATCACAGTCAGCTTCAATCGCGAGATCACTATGATAATATTTTTATGTTAATAGACTAGCTATCTATTGCAATACACTACTTATGCTCTGAAAACCATTGATTGGTTTATATTTTAACGCAAACTCTTGAACTCACCAACCATGTGTTGACTTGTTTAGTATGCTATTCTCAGGTTAAGGTTGCCAGTTGCCTAGGAGCACGCACGTCAGCATTGTTGAGTTGTCTACATTTGCATTGTTTACAAATTGGGATTATTTTCATTTTATACATTTGTGTTTGGGGCGCGTATGTTTTGCGCATTCTCTTTACATATTACTTGTTTTGGGTTTTTCTGTTTTAAAAACGCTTCCGCAGTATTTTAAACGCTTCCGCAGTATTTTAAACGTTAACTCCGGTTTTGTTTATTTATCATATAGAGTCGTTCTTGGTAACTAATGACTGAGATCCTGGTATGTCACGCGCCTCGCGGTAAAACCCCGCTCGCGGATTTTGAGGGTGTGACAAAGAAGGCTTGAGGAGTTGTTGCTACTTGAATTGGAATACCCTAACTTGGGCTACCCTGGGTGAGATTGTTCCATTCTAGTCTATTAATTTTTGTTTCTAATTGTTCTTTAGTAGACTATCTTGGCTGGGGGTTAGGGGTACCAGTTTTGTTGTTGCACAGGGAGAGTCATTCCCTATCTGTGTCATTTGCTTACTTGCTTTTTGATCTATTTTATATCTGCTCTTGTATCTGTGCATCGCTTGTGTATCTTGTGGTGTATGTTTTTGCATCATTGATCTTGACGAATTCTTGATCTACCACTAAAGTGGTGTGAAAAGCTGGCGCTGGTCTTGATCGATTTCTGTGCGTGTGCCTGTTTGCCTGCATCTGTTTGTTGATTTTTATCATGGCTGATATTATTACTTCTACATCTGAGACTCTAGTAAGTAAATTGGATGCTAGTGATCCCCTTTATCTTCATCCTAGTGACTCTAGCATGTTGACCATTATTAACATAAAACTAAAAGGAACTGATAACTATACTTTGTGGGCAAATGCTATGATATTGGCTTTAGAAGTTAAAAATAAGGTTGGTTTCATTGATGGAAAATTTGTTAAATATAAGGATAATGAAGTGCTTGGTAGGCAGTGGGATAGATGTAACTCGGTTGTTATCACCTGGATCTTAAATTCTATGTCTGAGGAACTGTATATAGGTCAAGTGTACTCTAGATTAGCCTTAGAAGTATGGTTTGATCTGAAGGAAACTTATGACAAAGTAGATGGATCTGTTATTTTTGGTCTTTATCAAAAAATTAATTCAATAACTCAAAATGGGACATTTGTTTCAGAATACTATCATAACCTAAATATTATGTGGAAACAATTTGATCAAATGCTTCAACTTCCTTCTTGTTCATGCCAGGCTTCTAAGGAATATAATAACTTTAATCATCTTATTAAGCTGATGCAGTTCCTTATGGGCCATGATAGAGTGTATCAACCTATTCAAACAAACCTATTAATTAGGGACCCACTTCCTACCATTAAAAAAGCTTTTTCAATTATTTCGAGAGAAGAGTCTCATAGAAACTCTTCCTCCTCTTCTAACAATCAGTCTCAAAATATGGGATTTGTATCCAAAATCAATTAGTTTTTTGATAATAAAAAGTAAAATAATAAAGGACCCAATCAAAATCTAAAGTGCACCCATTGTAACAAGTTGGGACACACTGTCGAAAGATGTTATGAATTGAATGGGTATCCTTCAGGACCTAGGAGAGGAAATTCTGGGTTTAAACCTAGATCCTCTAATAATTCAGTATCTAATAAGACTGATGTTCCATCAGCTTCATTTGTTACTTCTCTCACTCCTGACCAAGTGTCTAAACTGTTAGGATTAATTGACAAATCCATTGATGCATCTCAGTCTTCTAATGTAGGAGGTATACCTAACTTTGTCTACTCGTCTAATGTGATGTATGCTCCTGTTTTTAACTTCACCAGTTGCTCAATAGGTGAGTCCGGATTAGGTTGGGTAATAGATTAAGGGGCCACAACACATGGTTATGTCTGATCTGGGTTTGTTAAATGGAATTGATGTTTCTAAGTATAATATTACTATTAAACATCCTAATGGAACTAGTGCTGTCGTAACTAAAATAGGAAACTTAAATCTGTCCAAAGGTGTCCTGCTGACTGATGTGTTTGTTGTCCCTGAATACTGTGTTAACTTGATTTCTATTCATAAGCTTACTAAAGATAACAAGTTAGTGTGTCTTTTGATGAAACTAACTGCTATATTCAGGATTCACTCATAAAGAGCAGCCTGGTGATTGGTAGACAAATTGATGGTCTTTATTTCTATGGTAATTTGTGACACCCTACATATATCTGACATCGGCCGTGGACAGGAAAGATTCCTGGTTCATAAGGAATGCCCGGTCTCTAATATCACCAACGCGTTTTGGGCGTATTGGCTGTGGATGAGAGGAGAACTCCATAGTTAAGCGTGCTCAGGTGGTAGTAATCCAAGGATAGGTGACCTCCCTGGGAAGTTTTCACCCGGGCAACCAAAAGCAAATCCGTGAGCTCCTCGTGGGCAAAGCGGACAATATTGGTGGTATGAGGGGCCGGGTGTTACAAAATGGTATCAGAGCCACTCCTGTACCGTTCGGGATGGTGGGACAAACCTCACCAGGGATGGTGAGTATTCTTGGGCTCATCGAGGACGATGAGTCCAAAGGGGGGTGATGGTGACACCCTACATATATCCCATATCGGCCGTGGACAGGAAAGATTTCTGGTTCATAAGGAATGCCCGGTCTCTAATATCACCAACGCATTTTGGGCGTATTGGTTGTGGATGAGAGGAGAACTCCACAGTTAAGCGTGCTCAGGTGGCAGCAATCTAAGGATAGGTGACCTACCTGGGAAGTTTTCACCCAGACAACCAAAAGCAAATTCGTGTGCTCCTCGTGGGCAAAGCGGACAATATTGGTGGTATGAGGGGTCGGGTGTTACATAATTCATCTAATTCTATAAAGGTGTGATCTGGTAATAATTTTCCCATTAATTTATGGCATGCTAGACTAGGACACCCTGCTGATCAAGTGTTATTTGTTCTAAAACACACTTTAAAATTAAACCATGACACTATAGAACAACACTATGAGGTGTGCCATAGAGCCAAACAACATAGGGTTCCATTTCCTCTAAGTGATCACAGATCATCTAGTGTGGGTGAGTTGGTTCATCTTGATATATGGGGTCCCAATAAGGTGTCTAGCAAAGAAGGGTATAGGTATTTCTTCACTGTGGTCGATGACTTCTCTCTGGCTGTATGGATCTATCTGATAAAGCAAAAAGATGAAGTTTATGACTGTTTTAAAATCTTTGTTCAAATTCTTAAAAACCAATTTGAAAAAAATGTAAATATATTAGAAGTGATAATGGCAGAGTTTGTTAACAATAAAATGGATGGTTATTTAAAAAAATGGTATAAATCATCAAACCACCTGCCCTTACATGCCACAACAGAATGGTATTGTCTAGAGAAAGCATAAACACTTGTTAATATTGCTAGGTCTTTGATGTTTCAAGGTTGTATTCCTATTAGGATTTGGTTCGAATGTGTTCTGACTGCTGCTTATCTTATAAACAGGACCCCTTCGTCTGTTCTTAATGGCAAAACTCCTTTTGAGTTGGTGTTTGGGTTTAAACCCTCTCTTAACCACTTACATATGTTTGAATGTTTGTGTTTCAGTACTGTTTTAAACAATTCTAATAAATTTTCTAGTCATGTTGAAAAATGAGTCTTTCTCGGTTATTCTAACCAAAAAAAGGGTTATAAATTGTGGAGTCTTAATAAAAAAAACAATGATATTTTCTAGGGATTTAAAATTTTATGAAGATGTATTTCCATTCAACTTTCAGAATCAAATGAAAACATTGACTGTTCTATTAATTCTCTTAATTTCTTTGATAATGGTAATATCCAAACTCATGAAGTTGGTAAAATGGCCGATGATGAGGAGAGGGTTCAAGATAGCTTCACTAATAGTGGTCAGCAGCCATTTGTTATGGCTGAAACGAGTGGCATGGCTGATAATCAACAGCCAATTGGCTTTGCTAGTCCAGTTGGGGTGGCTAATAATCAGAAGCCTTATGAAGGTAATAACACTAGCGTGGCAGATTCCATTAGTGAACAAAATGATGAGAGTAACTCTCCTGAGGGTGCAAAAAACTCTGCTCCTTTAAGGAGATCCACTAGAAATTCCTCTGTTTCAAATAAACTTCTTGATTATGTAGTTGAGGGTAAGGTTAGGTATGGCCTTGAAAAAGTTATCAGTTACTCTAATCTCTTGGTGAATAATCTGTGTTTCATAACAAACTTGAATAAAAGTAGTGAGCCCAAAACTTTTAGAGAAGCTGTTTTAGATCCCAATTAGGTTAGAGCTATGAATGAGGAAATGCATGCATTACATAAAAATAACACATGGGAACTAGTTGATTTGCCTGTAGCAAGAAAACCTATAGGGTGTAAATGGATTTACAAGGTGAAATATAGAGCTACAGGAGAGATAGAAAGATATAAGGCTCGATTAGTTGCAAAAGGGTTCCGCCAAAGAAAGGGGTTAGACTTTGAGGAAACATTCTCCCAGGTAGTCAAAATGGTAACAATAAGGAGTGTCTTAACTTTGGTTGTGAATAATGATTGGCCTTTATATCAGTTAGATGTGAATAATGCATTTCTTTATGGAGAGTTACAAGAAGATGTTTATATGTCATTACCTGAGGGTTATTATTTTGAAAATGAAACCAAAGTTTGTAAACTGATAGAGTCCCTTTATGGGCTAAAACAAGCCCCTAGGGTTTGGAATGAAAAACTTGTAGGTGTGTTGAAAGGTTTTGGTTTTCAACAAAGTAAATGTGATCATTCTATGTTTATATTATCAAGCAATTCTGTGTTTCTTGTGTTACTTGTTTATGTAGATGATATTATATTAACCGGGAATAATTTAGATGAAACTGGAAAAATCAAACAATTATTACAATCTAAATTTCTGATTAAAGACTTGGGTGAATTGAAGTATTTTCTAGGTATAGAAGTAATTAGGTCTGAAAGAGGTGTGTGCTTGTCTCAAAGGAAGTATTGCATTGAGTTATTGTCTGAATTTGGTTACACTGCTTGTAAGCCTGTTAGTACACCTATTGAACATAATTATATGGTCATGAATGTGTGTAAGGATAACAGTGATAAATTGGTTGATGTTACTGGTTATCAGAAGTTGATTGGTAAACTCATATATATCAAAAGTTGATGTTACTGTTTAGTTTTTGAGTCATTTTATGCATAGTCCATGTGAAGGTCATGTTCAAATCGCTCTTAGGCTTTTAAGATATTTAAAAAGAAGTCCTGGTAAAGGAATTATGTTGTCAAAATGTGATAATTTGAATTTGTCTGCATTTGCTGACTCTGATTGGGGAAAGTGTTTAGAGTCTCGGAAGCCAGTTACTGGGTTCTGAGTGTTTCTTGGAAATTCGCTGGTCTCTTGGAAAAGTAAGAAGCAGGGGACTATGTCACGGTCCACTGCTGAGGCTGAGTACAGGTCCATGTGTAGTGTTGCGTGCGAGTTAATTTGGTTGTCTAACTTATTGAGTGAGTTAGGTGTTTCAGTTAAACTTCCAATTGAATTATTTTGTGACAACACAACTGCTGTTTCTATTTCTGAAAACCCTGTATTCCATGATCGAACTAAATATTTTGAACTGGATTTATTTTTTTGAGAGAAAAAATCTCTTCTAGTTTTATCAAAGTTGTTTCAATTAAATCTAAATATCAGTTGGTTGATGTGTTTACAAAATGGTTGTTAGTCAGTCAACATGAGGATTGTGTTCCAAATTAAACATGTTCGACGAATTTGCAGTATTGAATTAAGGGGGTCTGTTAAAATGGGAAGTTCGTTTTTATATAATTCAATCTACAAATTCTGCAAATTATTGTCTTTTATTTGTTTGTTCTAATTGTGTTTTTTTGTTGATTTGGGCTGCTGCTGATGGGCTGCTGTTGCTGATGCGGTTTGCTGCTGATTATGGGCTGCTACTGTTTCTTGAGAGGGTCCAATCGAGTCTTTATATTGTTTGTGTAGGGGTTTCTTGTTGTTGACCCAACTCTCAAAAAACTCTCTGAAGATTGTTCTCTGCTTGATCTTGCTCATCTCTCTAGTTTTAAGGTTTTCATTGATTTAATGAAACCTTGTTCTTGTTGCTCATTTTGAGTTCCTATTTTTAGTTCTTTGTTCCTGATCATCACATCGATGTTTCTGTTCTCATGTTTTTGAGATTTTGAGATTTTGTATTCAGATCATTGTTTCAGATCTATATTAGTTTTTATATTTTTGACATATTTTATTGTATATAAAATGACCCATTATTTTATTGTTTATTTTAAAGAAAAATTACATTTGATATAAATGAAGAAGAATGTTTATTTTATTTTATTTTTATAAAAAAATTGGTATAACTTTGTCTTGATTGTATTCTTATTTGTAGAAAATCATGTTTCTGTTACAATATAAAGCAATTGACAAGCATCAATATATATTCGATCTTACACTATTACAAGCCCAAGTGAAGTTATTCACAAGTTTCAATATACAAACACCAAGTAGAAACAAGCTTTTTCGATCATCCAAGCGATCAGAACACGAATGGTGTTGGAGAAAAAGCGGGAATCGCCATCGAGTGAGTAAATTTCCTGTATTTTTACCATAAATAATAATTAGCATAGTAATTTCAACTACATTCAAATTCATTTTCAAACAATATAAATGTTATTCTAACACAAAATGAAGTGAGATAACATATGCTCAAGCCCGTTGTAGGAAAGAGCCCATAGGCTTAAGTGAGATAACATATGCTTAAACCGAACTTTTTGAATTGTATTAAAGAAAAAATTGCAAATTATAAAGGTGATTAATGATTATAATACATGTATATAACGTTGGAAAAATATATACTAAGTAATGGTTAAACAGTCAGTTTGGTTCACGATCGGTTCCTAACCTCAAAATGGACTGAACCTTTAAACAGTCAAACCGTGAATCTAACCATACGGATCTCAAACTAACCAAACGGGACGACTTGCTTTGAGGTAACCGGTTCAATTACAACGGTTTTTGAACCTCTGACAAAGATCGAAAGATATTAGATGGTTGACCATCTCAAATGTGTGTTTGTGTGTTTTCTTTAACAATTATGAATATACAAGTTGGTCGTGTGATCAAAAGCAACAAATAGCTAGTTACGAACTTATCAAATTGAGTATTTAAAAATAGCGCGTGATTCTCACTTAATTTCTTTATAATCAATTTTTAAATTTTAGTACTTATGTAATTTTTTAATAAGTTTTATAATTTTATCAAGCAGAGGAACTTCGATCTCTTGATTGAGTGGTACTGATAGATTTTTCTTAAAAAATCATAAAATAATAAAATAATTACGAGAATCTATTAGGCTATATTGTTAGACAATGATTTATTAGTATCTAACTCACAAACCAATTATAGGGTCTTCATAATACATATTATATCATACTACTTTAATAAAATACCTCAACATAACACTTGGCACAATTATAAACTATCAAATTTTCATTTTTCAAACTAATTTAACTTTCTTATGACAGTTAGTAATTAATACAGTAATTTATTTAGACTTTTATGACTAACATTTCAATTCTCGTTTATTAAAAGAACAATTCAATATATCCTAATTTATTTTTTGTATGCAAATAAAAAGATATCATATATATCATATCTTTTGAAACTGTTTTATATATAACAAATTATTTCAATAATTAGAATTTTATACGGATTTATATTTATATATTTTTTATTATCAAACTTGTGTAATACACGAGTTTTTTAAACCTGGTTATTAAATAGTTAAGATAAAGGAATTCTAAAAATCTAACTAGACTCGTGTGGTTTGTTACAGTTTAATGGAATTATGAATTCAAAAGTTCATAATCAGAAGCTTTACCTGTAATCACCGCTACTATACGAATGAGACCGAGTTTTTCCGGCCGATCTGGTTTTATTCAACGGTTTCTTCTCCGATCTAACCGATTCATGACTCAGGCGGCACACGCCACCGTCCTCCGCAATCGCCGATAGCTCCGGCTTCCATTGTTTGCTGAATTTGCCATGCCTTATACGTCGGCGAGTGGTGGAGACATCACCGGCGATGATCTCCGTCGCCGGCGTTATGACGGTGCCGCCGAAGCAAAACCCTAGCTCCGGGAAGAAGAACTTCATGAATCGACGATGATCTCTCTGATGAATATGCTGTGTGTGTATGTATATATGTGTGGTTGTATTTGTGTGTATGGTGTAGCCCGGGGTTTACGTGTGAGACTTCAATGGTGATTGGTGAAATTAAAAGTGAAAAAGCACTGATGCACTTGATGTATTTATAAAGAAAAAATGTTTCAGTGGATATCGGAAGGTGTGGCTTTTTCGGGATTTCAAATATTTAACAAGATTATCTTGATGTATTTATAAAACTCGATGTTTTCGGAACCGAACCGGACAATAAACCGAACGTGTTGCCGGATACAATTATAATTATTTTAATTAAGATATTAAAAAACTGAAAATATTTAAAAAAATATATATATATATATATATATATATATATATATATATATATATATATATATATATATATATATATATATATATATATATATATATATATATATATATATATATACCGGTTCGGTTCCCAGTCCGACCCCCCTGGTTTGACCGCTCCGACCACGGTTCAACGTCAAAACAGTTTTAAACATCGAACCGAACCGGATTGGAGTCCGGTTCACGGTCCAACCAGTCCGACCGATCCGATTTTCATAACAATGATAAAGCCATTCATATATGTAACAGTTTTTATATGTTTTATGTTTGCTTACAAAAGGAATTATATATTACTCGGTTTTAAGAGAAATAAAAATTTTATTAGGGGTGATAATTTTCAACGCAACACTAACCTAACACAAGAAAGCAGGTTTGGGGTTGTATCCAACTAGTTTAACAAACGGGTTATGTTCTGGTTGATAATTTATTTAATTAAAGAGGTGATGTTGGAGGGGACTTGTTTAACATGTTTGTAGTCCACGTACAGTAATATATACGATAACGCTATCATGATCATCGGCCTCATAATCTAATAATGACTTTCGATGAAACCTATATGTCATCATCGCAAACTTATATGGGACACTTGAAATGATATATGCATGAAAATCTTTTAAGGGTTAAGATTTTCAGAAACATTAAGTTAGTACCTCAATATATGATTGCTAAATATCTATATGGTCTCAAACAACCAAGTTGTATGTGGTACAATCGACTCATTAAATAATTTGAGGTACAAGTTTAATAGAATCAACTACTGTGCTTTGCACAACTTAATTATTTCTCGATCTATAGTTCGAGTAAATATGTTATGGATTAGTATATCAACTACACTTATAAGATGCTAGCATATTTTAAGTATCATAACTGCAAGAGTGTATCTCGTTATTATCATGAGATATTGTATTGTATTGTATTTATTAACACATGTGCTAGAAAAATATAGTTCTAATCCAACATGTTGCATTCTTTTTTCTCTTCATCAAGTTTTTCTTCCTTTGGGTTTTCTTAGGAAGGTTTCAACAAGCCAACGTAACTGATCTAGTTGAACCGGTTTGTTTTATAGGTCCTGAAGTGTAGATTTCAAATCATCCTGAAGTATGTTGTTAATTATATATGATGCGCGCTACACTCTTTTTTTTCTAGCTATGGTTTTATCCCACTAGGTTTTCCTAGCAATCTTTTTTATGAGACAACTTTATTAGCGTCATTTTTTCAAAACTTGAGACATGGGAGTGTTCTATAAAGAAAAACATGAAGTTCCAGCTAGTTGATTATAATAATGTAGTATATGTATTAGAACCACGTAAAACTCAATCATGGAGACACGTCAAGTTCATCGCAATCAAAACAAGTCTGATTACACTATATGAAAACAATGCATCATGACTCACATAAATAAAGAAGACTACATTAAATATCAAGCAAGCCATTGGCATAGAAGATTGAACTACAATGACATAAAGATACATATTTGATTGAGAGGGAGTTATACACGATATACTCTTTTTCTATACCTAAAATTTTCCTTTTGGGTTTTCTTAGTAAAATTGTACAGAGGCAACATAAGTGATCATGTAGTATTAGTTAACATAGGTCTCGAAGAATCAAGCCTACCTTATTCAAGTAATATAATGTTAATAGTGTATAATAAACGAAATATGTCTGAAAGTGAGTTTTATAAATGTTACAGTTAGTACTGGCATTATTCCCCCATTATGAGGATTACACGACATATTTATTACTTTGTCGGTTTCTAGTTCATGTTTTACTATATACACGAACTAAGTTAGAGCCCGTGTATTACACGGATTGAATAAATAAAATATTAAATAATTAGTACTAAAAAATTATGAATTATAAGATCATGATTGAAGATAAAATATGTTTATAATTATGCAAATAGTTATTTTAAGTAAATAAACAATCATGTATTTTTTTAAACTTTTTTTTTTAAATTGTGATTTTTAAATATTTTTTTTAAGAAAAATGATAAAAAAAAAGTTCGTTGTATTCTGTATTTTATAAAATTTTTGTTTTAATAAATGTGTTTTTAATAAAAAAACAAGTTTTTAATTTATTAAATTATACATTTTTAATTTGAATATGGTAGGAGTAATATTATTAGTATTCGATATTATTATTAACAACATTGAGAAATGAGAAAATAAGAATAATGAGTCTTACAATTCTTTCACGCTTACTTTAGTTTTTTTTATAGATAGACAGATAGGATAAAAACCATTAATTAAACGGATTATATTTAGTAATAAACACGAAGAGTTACAGTATAATATTTTAATATAAAATATAATTATAGTTATATATACCTAATAGTTCAAGAAATAAAACAATTATACTAATTTTAACTATCTTATCTAAAAAGTTTCATATTTAAACATTCGTTTTAAGTTTTTTTTTTTAATATTTTTTTTATGAAATTCATGTTTTTTAAAAATGCTAGTTTGAAATGATTCTTGTTGTTTCAATAAGTAAGCTTTTTAAAAAAATTCACCTGTTTATAACCTTCTTTAAAAACAAAATGATTTAAAATATTTTGTTTAAAAAGGTTTAGTGTGTTAGAAAATTTCATATTATATAAAATTTTAGTTTTTTATTATTTAGATTTTAATTAAAAGATGTGATTTCTAATTTTCTTAATAAAATCTATTTTGAAAAAAAATAGTTTGATTTTAATAAGAAAGAGAAATATAGCAATTAATATAATTCATTTTTAATAATAGAGAGAAATTTGTTTTATATTTAAATTACTATAATACCATTTTAGATGGAAAATTGATATGTGCATGTCTAGAAGAATGACAAGTGGCAAAAAAAATAAGATAAGAGAATGACAAGTAACAAAAAAAACCTTAGTTTATTAGAGGTTATAGATGTCTCACATTTGAGAATAATATAAAATCAGTTTTGCGTTCTCTTGTTTCTGTCTAATCATTATCAGATTTTTTATTATTGAACAAGAAGAAACATTTTTATTAAATATATTGGTATCGCTAATCTCTAGAACCTTTAGTATCTAAAATCTCCGATGAATTTTATATTTCAATTGAAGAGGCACCCTATTTCTTTTCAAAGTGGAGGTAATGTGTTCGAGTTTCACTTGGTGGAATATGTTTCAAGTGGGTCGGAGGTTTTATTATAGTAGACCTTTGGGTGGTGGGTTTCCATGGAATGATGGGTGGGTCGGGTCACCAGCGCTGTTTGTGTTTGCGGGCGTGATAGGCATTTTGCTATTCGGTTTACCTGGTTGACCGGGCTAAAAAAAATATACGTTGGCCATTAAAACAAATTGAAGAAAATGTAATTTTGGTGTCAGAAGTAATTGATCCATCATGGATGGCCATCTTGTTTTGTGTATTTAAATGCAACTTAAGAAGAAAGGCAGTGTCTTGATCATGGTCCCGGTGGTGGTGAGTAAGCATGTAAAAGGATTAATATAACTCTTGACCATGACACATTATTGGTTGGTGGTAGATGACATAAATTCACATTCTTTAATTTAATAACAAGTTCGGGTTGCATGATTCACTTTCTATACAAACTTATTCTTATCTTCTTGTTCTTTTTCTTTTTAATCTCTTTACACGACGAAAACATCACTAAAAATAGAGGTGTTTATAGTATCAAATAACAGATAATTCGTATTTAAAAATTTCATAACCCTAACCGAAATATGATTCGATCTGAATAAGAGATATATCTATCCAATCCGAATCCATGTGAATTAAATCAGATCGGATCCGAATTAATCCGAATAAACCAAATAACAATTTTTTATAATTTGTTTCCTATTTTTTTGACTAATTTTTTATTCTTAAAATTTTACTAGCTTAACAACAAAACATATAAAACCAGAATATATAAATTTGTCTTAAACACAAATTCAAAATTCAAACAAAATGAGTAATTGTATAGGACCCGAAGATTATACTCTCTAATTTAGAACAACAATCGACTATTATGTAATTGTTTAGGATAAGAGAACTAGAATGTGTCAACACTCTTGAGTGTTGGACTGCAAATATAATAGGTAGTTGAGCAATGAGTATTGAGCTAGAACATAGTGAGATTTTTATTCGGTTTAATCAGATATCCGAATAAAAAAATTATGATATCCGAAATTTGATCCGAAATCTGAATAAGAAATTTGGATTTGGATGACATCCGATTTGAATATCCGAATAAGGGTTTGGATCGGTATTTTTGTTAATTTTGGCTACGAATCGGATTACACTTTTTTTTAACACCCCTACACAAAAATAACCAGCTTGAGGTCATCTCGTTAAAAACATATCATGTTTGTGTTAGATATATTAAAGTATTAACTCAAAAAATAAATGCGTCATGTCTATTATATAATTGTAGATGTTTTCGGCTTAGGTTAACCTCTTCAACGTGAATAAGTTTATTAGACATGTTCCAATTAAAATAAAAATAAGAGATAATATTGTGAACGAGTGACTATTTACAGTTAAGACCATAACATAATTATCACATTCAACTGACAATAATTTAAAGACAGTGATGACTTAAAATTCAAACACGATGTGAAAACTCCAAACATTTGAGAAGAGTTTTAAATTAGGTAACCCACACTAATTACTCAAACCTGTTTAATAACCGGAATATTCATTATATAATTGAAAATATAATAAATAGTACGTTTAAATTAAAAACTTGAAATGACTAAACTATAGAATTGTTAAAATTATAATTAAATACTTCATATTTCAAGTAGTTAGTTGCGGTCAATTTAACATAGGGTTTTGAGTAGTGGGCACCCCAATAAATAACTATTAACCAGTACATGCATGAAAGTGTAAAGGAGTATTGTTATCTATAGGGAAACCTACGTACCAAAATGTTATTGAGTAACCAGTACCCGTAAGATATATATAATAGAGTGTGACTGATATTACAAAAACTCTATCCAATCCATTCTCATCCATATAAATAATTAGAGGAGTAAACATTTTTCTCTGACCAAAACTCACATGAACAGCTAATTATTGATCATGACATTCACCGGATGACCAATAATATTTCGAGGTAATTCATAGAAAATAGATGAGTGGGCTTATTATTTATGAATTAATTGTGGCTGCTAATGGGGATGCTTTTAATTATATATACATCTATCTCACGATGCCATCGGCATGCCCCGAACGACGAATTACAAAATATAACATAATATATAATCTACCTTTATTATACTCGTGTATTACAAATGTTAAATAATAAAATATTAAATAAAATAAATTTTATTAATTATAAAACGATATTTAAGATAAGATATTATATAAATTACGTATGAGTAAACACTATAACTAATAAAACAATGATATCAACTTTACTTTTATTTTTAAACTTTTTTGTTTTCTCAAAAAATAAAAAGTTAAACATTTTATTTCAATATAAACCGTTTTAAAAAAAATTCCTTTTTAAAAATTTCTTATTATAACTCATAATTTTGATTATTTTTTATCTAAAAAAATTCTACTTTTAAAAACATAATTTTAAAATATTCATATTATTTGATGTTTTAGAAAATTTCTTATTTTATAAAAAATTATTTTTTACAAATAACATTAATAAAAACATCATTTTTTAAAATTTTAAAATACTAATCTTAATTTTAAAAAAAGTAAATAATATTATAAGTAATTGATGTAATAATTTAATAGAAGAGAGAAACGGAAATATTTTAATGAGAAGAAAGATGATGTGGCCACGTGTCTTCCGTAGTTACTCTTTTATTATATTAAAAGACCACGAGTAAAAGTAATCGTTTCAACACTAATTTCTAATAATATTGCACCACACTCGAAATGTCTTTTTAAGTTTACATCTAGTTACAAATTACTGGAACATATATTATTGATTGTTTTTTAGTAAAATCCTAGGGGAATTGTTTTTAAAAATAGCTGAAATTTAAAGTAATTGTTGACATGGAGGGTTTATCTTGAAAGAATTGGGAAATAAGGGTACCCGCCATTATGACCGGCGGGTTCTGCAGTGATTTCAGGAGGGTTGCTTCGTGTTTTGAGTACCCGTCATTACGGCCGGCAGATTCCGAGTACCCGCCATTGTGGCCGGCGGGTTCTGACAAGGATACAACCCGCCATTGTGGAGGGCGGGTTCTGGGTAAATGGCGGGTTGTACTACTCTTGTCAGAACCCGCTGGCCCCAATGGCGGGTACTCAGAATCCGCCGCCGCAATGGCGGGTACTCAGAATCCGCCGGCCGCAATGGCGGGTACTCGGAACACGTAGCAACCTTCCTGAAACCGCTGCAGAACCCGCCGGCCGCAATGGTAGGTATCCTTATTTCCCAATTCTTTCAAGATAAACCCTCCATGTCAACAGTTACTTTAAATTTCACATATTTTTAAAAAAAAATCAGCCTAGGGACCCAATTTACATATACATATAGTGTTCCTAAGAAAACCAGTTTTTTACAAAAAAAAACCAAGAAAATCATTTATCCATCGTTAATTTATCTATTCAATGGTTGAGGTCATATAATGGCAAGATTGTATATAAATTTGGTTTAAAGGATTTATATATAAGTTCTTAAGGGTGTAGCAAAACATATGTATTAATTATATGAAAACTTTCATTTAATTAACTAAACCCCTAAAATCACTCACACTCTTGCCTTTCTCTCAATTAACACTTAAATCTCTAACAGTCTCCCTTATTCACCATCATTTTTATAGCAAATTAACACTAAATTATACTAATATTATATATTCGAGGAACCGAATATTAATGACAAGAAACAATGAATAAATAGTAGTTGAGTTACATATATGTAATCACATTAAACAATGATCAATTTCAATATGTAACATATATGTAATCTCATTAAACAATGATCGATTTCAATATGTAACACCATGTTACATATATATAACACCGTGTTACGTATATATAACAGTGTGACACGCATTTAAGAAGCACTATGTTATGTAACGTAACCCAACTGAAGACTTGATGTCATCGATTTGTTTGTTTCATCTTCCACCTTTCGATTACCTCTAACTTGATTTCATCACCATTCTTCACCTTTGACCTCGGTTTCATTACATCCTCTTTCTTGCTAACCTTTGACCTCAATTATTTCATGACATCCTCGATTTTAACTTTCTCTTATATTATTTCATCACCATTGTGAAGAATCGATTTGTTCAAGAATCTAATTGTTTGATGAATTATTTTCCTCAAAAACTCTGTAAATTGATTTATTCATTAGGGAAAAAAAGATGGATTTTAGTCAACATTGAATATTTACTATAAATATTTTATACATATCCTTTAAAAATAATAAATATAAATAGGTAATGAAAAATTATAATTAGCTAGATTTGGTTTTTTAGTTTTTTTCAAAACTACATGATTTTCTTAGAATTCCTTCAAGTGGGTTCATTTGCAAACCACCCCAAATTATACAAACTAATAAACTCATTCAACCAATCACATTTTACCACCTGTATAACCTACTTTTTAATTTCAAATGATAAAGATATCTTTTAACCTTATTTATTATTTTATAATATATTAAAAGAAACTTCCCCCCTTATTTTTTTATATCAATAACTTTTTTATACAATTTTAAATTTTATAAAAAAAATAAACAATAAAAACTAGCATTTTCTTATCTATAATTAGAGTATAGATTTGCAAATTGAAAAAAAGTATGATACAATTATTTTTTACTCATATGTAAATTTGTTATAGCTATATTTTACACATGTTAAAGTAGGCACTTTCTAAACTAAGTTTTTCCTTTTCTTTTAAATTCAAACTATATAAACACTACATAACTCAAATGTTAACAAAAGTTTAAAATTTATATATAATCAAATGTTATATACATTTACAAATAAAATTAAACATATTTATTACGCGAGAAAAAACTTTTACACATACGAAAATATATAAAAAATGGCTATATTGCTAGTCTTTAAATTCCTTTTATTTCTACTTTGACGTAGGTGTAAACTACCATTACTTGAAATTAAACAAAAAATATTTTATAAAAATTAGAAAAAAACATTTAAAATAATTATTAGCATGTATCAAAACAAACATTTGAATGTTAGTTAACATTTAGAGTGAATTTTCAAAGAAACGAAAATTAGTAATTACCTTTTTAGGGGGAAATCTAAAACATGTGTTAATCACTTTGATATATGCCATTTCTACACATGTACCATTTCCTTGTATCATTTGTAATCAACATTCGCATTTACCATTTTCCTATCATTGATTATTTTTATACTTTTTCATGAAAAATTTTAGAAAATTAAAGCAGATGAGATTTATATTTTAGAGGAGAATATTATGTTCAAACAATTTACATTTGGATGCATAGAGCATTCATAACCTATTACATAGTAATAACGACTTTGACAAAAGCACAACCTCCTATAATATCTGAACCATTCAACCAAAATAATTCAATTTACATCATAAAAAGATCTATAACCTTTATCACATATGTAAACTTACTTATTTGCACGTATGTAAAATTACTATTTACACATGCTCAAGGTTACACTTACCCATGTGTAAATTGACTTTTGCATACATAATTTGGAGCGTTATAAATGTATCATTTTTGGTTATAAACTGTGGAAGTCTGTACCTTAATTTTTAGCAAGGTTTTTCTATAAACATAACATTTTAACACATGAATTAAATTAACATACAATGCACAATGTTCTTTCCTAGTTCAACAAACCAAAACACAAAGAAATATTAGAAAACAGCTACAAGCTAATGGTTATTTATCACATATGTAAGTCACTTTTACACGTGTAAAGTTATTTTTAAATGGTTTAAATATAAAGTGTTCTATAAATTACAACTAGTTTTATATAAACAAGAGCCAATCAATTTCATATAAATCATCTACCTACTCTAATAAATGAGCAACTAGGAGAGACATGTGACAATACCACATTCTTTCTTACTAAATTTTTTTCGCTTCACTCTCTTATTAAATAATTACATTAGTTACTAATAATATTATTTAATTATTTTTTAGTTTAAAATAGTTTTTTAATAATTAAGAAAGATATTATATTATTAAATGTTATTTCTAAAGAAATAAATTTTTATAAGACAATTTTTTAAATATTAAACTTTTTTAAAAATACAAAATATTTTAAAATTTATGTTTTTTTAAAAAGTAAATTTTATATAATCAAAAATAATAAAAATTGGGATTTACAATAAGTCTGATTGTAAAATGATATTTTTTAAAACGTTTGTTTTAAAATATAATTTCATTCTATTTATAGTAAGGAAGATTTCAGTCATATCTCAAAACATCAATTTGTAATTAATAATTTTTCATTCTATTTTTTATTTTTTTATTCAACCTGTGTAACACATGATTTTATTAAAACTAGTAGTTACATAAGCACATGTGTAAAATTCACTTTTATTAATAATGGTATTCACAAATGCTAACTTTCTCCATAATTTTTGTTAACTCTAGAAAGTCTATTTGTCTGATCAGAACTTTGCTTTCAAAAACTGACATTACAATCAAAACATAAAACACGTAATGTGACTTTTAGTTGTGTTTTATATAATACTAGGTTAGTCCACGTGTAATACACGGAATGAATAAATGAAATATTAAATAATTATTAATAAAAATTTACGCATTATAAAATCATGCTTGAATATAAAATATGATTATAATTACGTATAAATAGCTAACTAAATAAACACTAATGCATTTTTCTAAAAATTTTGTTTTATAAGAAATTGTAATTTTTAAATATATTGTTTTAAGAAAAAATATTTTTTTAAAAAAATTTGTTGTATTATGTATTTTATAAAACTTTTGTTTATAAAAGGTGTGTTTCTAATAAAAAATAAGTTTTTTAGTTTATTAAATTATGCATTTTTAATTTAAAAATAGTATGAGTAATATTATTAGTATTTTAATATTATTATTAATAATATCGAAAACTAAGAAAGTAAGTATAATGAGGTTTACAATTGTTTCACGCTTATTTTAGTTTTTTTGAAGATAGATAGATAGGCTAAAAACCTATAAATAAACTGATTAAATTTAATATAAAATATATATGTAAAATAAACACGAATAATTACACTATAATATTTTAATGTAAAATATAATTAAAATTATATATGCGTAATAGTTCAAGAAACAAAACAATTACACCATTTTTTAATTCCCTTATCTAAATAGTTTTATTTTTAAAAATCGTTTTAATATTTTTTATAAAAAAATATTTTTTTAAAAAAACTAAAAACTTATTTTGTAATTATTCACCCTGTTTATAATTTTTTTCAAAAACAAAAAGATTTAAATTATTTTGTTTAAAAAATGTTTAGTGTTTTAAAAAAATTCATATTATATAAAACTTTAGTTTTTTGTTATTTAGATTTTAATTAAAAAATGAAAAGATAGTTTGATTCTAAAAAAAATTAGATAAGCGCGAGAAATATAACAAATAATAAAATTTATTTTTAATAAGAGAGAGAAATTTATATAAGTATTTAAATTACAATAATATCATTTTTGAGGGAAAATTAATGTGTGCATGTATAGAAAAATAACAAATGACAAAAAAGTGGCTTTAGAGAAGGATAAGTGTCAAAAAAAATCTTGTTTTATTAGATGTTATAGATTATAGATTCTATATTTTATAAAATTTTTGTTTTTAAAGAGTGTGTTTTTAATAAAAAAATAGGTGTTTAATTTATTAAATTATGCATTTTTTAATTTGAAAATGGTATGAGTAATATTATTAGTATTTAATATTATTATTAATAATATAGAAAAATGAGAAAGTAAGTATAATGAGGTTTACAATTGTTTCACGCTTATTTTAGTTGTTTTATAGATAGATAGGGTAAGACCCATTAAATAAATGGATTAAATTTTAATGTAAATATATAGGTAAAATAAACACGAATAGTTACACTATAATATTTTAATGTAAGATATAACTAAAATTATATATACGTAATAATTCATGAAATAAAACAATTATACCATTTTTTAACTCTCTTATCTAAATAGTTTCATTTTTAAACATTCGTTTTAAGACTTTTTATAAAAAAATATTTTTTTTATAAAAATCTTGTTTTTTAAAAACTCTACTTTATAATTATTCTAGTTGTTTTAATAAGACTGTTTTAAAATATTTCACCTATTTATATTTTTTTCAAAAACAAAAATATTCAAAATATTTTGTTTAAAAAATGTTTAGTGTTTTAAAAAATATCATATTATATAAAACTTTAGTTTTTTGTTATTTAGATTTTCATTAAAAAATGAAAAGATAATTTGATTTTAAAAAAAATTAGATAAGCGAGAGAAATGTAGCAAATAATAAAATTTATTTTTATTAAGAGAGAGAAATTTATATAAGTATTTAAATTATTATAATATTATTTTTAGGAAAAATTGATGTGTGCATGTATAGAAAAATGACAAGTGGCAAAAAAAATGGCTTAAAAGAAGGACAAGTGTCAAAAGAAAACTTGTTTTATTAGATGTTATAAATTATAGATTCTATATTTTATAAAAATTTTGTTTTTAAAGGGTGTGTTTTTAATAAAAATAATAGGTATTTAATTTATTAAATTATGCATTTTTTAATTTGAAAATGGTATGAGTAATATTATTAGTATTCAATATTATTATTAATAATATAGAAAAATGAGAAATTAAGTATAATGAGGTTTATAATTGTTTCACGCTTATTTTAGTTTTTTTTATAGATAGATAGGTTAAAAACCCATTAAATTAACGGATTAAATTTTAATGTAAAATATATATGTAAAATAAACACGAATAGTTACACTATAATATTTTAATGTAAAATATAATTAAAATTATATATACGTAATGGTTCAAGAAATAAAACAATTATACCATTTTTTAACTCTCTTATCTAAATAGTTTCATTTTTAAACATTTGTTTTAAGACTTTTTTTATAAAAAAGTATTTTTTTTATAAAAATCTTGTTTTTTAAAAACTCTGGTTTGTAATTATTCTGGTAGTTTTAATAAGACTGTTTTAAAATATTTCACCTGTTTATAATTTTTTTCAAAAACAAAACGATTTAAAATATTTTGTTTAAAAAATGTTTAGTGTTTTAAAAAAATTCATATTATATAAAACTTTAATTTTTTATTATTTAGATTTTAATTAAAAGATGAAAAGATAGTTTGATTTAAAAAAATTCAGATAAGAGAGAGAAATATAGCAATTAATAAAAGGAAGAGATTCAAATACAATGTGTGTTTTTGCTACAAAGTGTGAGAAGACACAATGAGTCAAAAAAAGTCACAAAAAAAATTATATCTCACAATCTAAGTCGAACTTCAAAAAAGTAATTCCGAGCTTTTGTTCCCCTAGCCATCCTCACTAAGAAAAAACAATAAACAAAAAATAAAAAAATAAAAAAATTAACGTTTTTTTATTGTGTCATTTATGAAAGATACACTGACGTCATTGTGTCATTATGAAATGCACAATGACGTCATTGTGTTATTATGAAAGACACAATGACGTCATTGTGTCATAAAAGACAATGAATTTTTTTTTATTTTTTTCAGAAAGAGGACGACGAGAGGAACAGAGACTCCGAAGTACTTTTTCGAAATTCGATTTAGATTGTGAGATATAATTTTTTTTATGACTTTTTTATCCTCATTGTGTCTTCTCACATTTTGTAGCAAAAATACATTTTATAGAATAACCTCGCTCTTAATAAAATTCATTTTTAATAAGAGAGAGAAATTTGTATGAGTATTTAAATTACTATAATAATATTTTGGAAGAAAAATTGATGTGTGCATGTCTAGAAAAATAACTAGTGGCAAAAAAATGGCTTAAGAGAAGAACAAGTGACAAAATAAACATTGTTTTATTAGATGTTATAAATTATAAATGATATTCTTTTCCTGCGTTTCAATTATTCATCCCTTAAAGCGTTAAATTAATTTACAAAATGACCCAAATCACCTTCGTTAAATATATAATATAAATAACCTATAGGTGTCACATGTTATAATAATAACTTTAAAATATCAATAACAATATGTTAGAAAAGTAAAAACATTTATTTAAAGTGGAGAAACTAGTTCGGGTAACTAAAAGTCCACTATGTATTAATTTATAGATTAGTTTTTAAATCTATATAATATTGGATATCAAATCAAAATCAAAACTCTTTTGTGTAATTGTTTGTGTTTATACATACTAATTTCTTTTGAAATGATCCTAAACTTTCAAATTTCTTGATTAAGAGTACTATATTTTATTAAAATTAAACATTAACTTTCATTTGTGAGGAGAGTTACTATAGCTATAGGTACATTATCATTAGCCTTTGGTAGAACTCATATACGTCGTATCTTTATTGAAATTGGTGCCGAAACAGAGACAGTGACCCTCAGTTTGAGATCTGAGGTATCGAGGCGGTGATTGCCGCCCTCCCGCCTCCACCTACGGTGTCGGCACGCCTCCGTTCCGACCAGATCTTGCCTGTTTGTAGATGGTTTCCAGCCGGGGTAGTCAATGGGTTTTGCTGCCTGTTTGTAGATGGTTTCCAGCCGGGGTGGTCAATGGGTTTTGCTGCCTATTTGTGGATGGTTTCGATGTCACAGGAGGTCAATGGCTTTGGCACTTCCCGTGCTTCCGATCTTCGTGAGGAGTTACATTGTACCAAGGGTTACAATAACTCTTGCATGTGATTATTTTTGTTGCTAGAGAGAGATAGAGGGTTTGATTACGAGTAGGGGAGAGAGAAAAGGTAATGATAAAGGTATTAAAAAAATGGTTATTACCGACGTTTCATAGATGGATTCTTGAAACTTGCACAGCCTCTGACTACCTTAACACACAAAGGAGCTGTTTACAAGTGGGGCAGTAACGAGGAAGCGGCTTTCCAAGCGCTTAAAGACAAGCTCTACAGTGCATCGATTTTGGCGTTGCCAGATGGAACAGATGATTTTATGGTGTATTACAACGCGTCAATCCAAGGGTTGGGTTGCCTAGTTGATGCAACGCGAGAAAGTGATAGCTTATGCATCAAGATAGCTCATAATGCATGAGAAGAACTATACAACTCACGACTTACAGTTGGGAGCTGTGGTATTTGCACTTGAGATCTGGAGACACTACCTTTATGGAACCAACTGCACGATCTTCACTGATCACAAGAGTCTTCAGCACATTTATGAATAGAAGGAGTTGAACATGAGACAACAACGATGGTTAGAACTTTTAAACGATTACGATTGTGCCATCAAGTATCATCCGGGAAAGGCTAATGTGGTAGCCGATGCCCTTAGTCGTAAGGAAACCCTAAAGCCTCGTCGTGTCCATGCGTTACAACTAACCATTCATTCAGATCTACCAATACAAATTAAGAATGCCCAGGTTGAGACATTAGAAGAGTAGAACATCAAGTCAGAATCACTCAGAGGAACTAAGAAATTGTTTCAAGAAAAACCCAATGGGCTTCGTTACTATGAAGATCGGGTATGGATTCCATTATTCGGGAATCTTAGGGAATTGGTGATGGATGAAGCTCACAAGTCCCGCTATTCGATACATCCTGGATCTTACAAGATGTACCAAGATCTGAAGGTCATTTATTGGTGGCCTAACATGAATCTGAGATAGCCACCTACGTGTCAAGGTGTTTGACATGTTCTAAGGTTAAGGTATAATATCAGAAACCGTCGGGTTTGCTTCAACAACGAGAGATCCCAATGTGGAAGTGGGAGAACATATCTATGCATTTCTTTACTAAATTACCTCGTTCACCAACTGGAAATGATACTATCTGGGTGATAGTGGATCGTTTGACTAAATCGGCACATTTCTTGGCCATTCGTGAGAACTACAAGATGGATAAGCTGGCATAAATTTACTTGAAGGAAATCGTGTCTTAATATGGCATGCCACTCTAGATCATCTCGATCGTGATGCGCGAGTCACTTCGCACTTCTGGCAGTCACTAGGCACTCGTTTAGATATGAGTACGGCTTATCATCCATAACAGATGGTCAGGCAGAACGCACGATTCAAACCCTAGAAGACATGCTTAAGGCGTGCGTTATAGACTTTAGGAATAGTTGGGAAACTCATCTGCCTTTTGTTGAATTTTCCTACAACAACAGTTATCACACAAGCATCAAGGCTGCACCATTTGAGGCACTTTATGGTAGAAAGTGTAGATCATCTCTCTGTTGGACAGAAGTTGGTGATTGTCAGTTAACTGGTCCTGAGCTTATTCATGAGATCACTGAGAAGATAGTTCAGATCCGTAACCGTATGGCTGCAGCCCGAGACCATCTGAAAAGTTATGCAGGTCAAAGGAGAAAGCCATTGGAATTTCAGGTCAGTGACAAGGTATTGTTAAAGGTTTCAGCTTGGGAAGGTGTGATACGCTTTGGGAAGCATGGTAAACTAAACCCTAGATACGTTGGACCGTTTGAAATTATCAAGAGAATCAGTCCAGTAGCTTATCAGCTAGACTTACCTGCGAAACTCGATGGTGTTCATAACATGTTCCACGTTTCAAACCTGAAGAAGTGTTTAGCCGATGAATCGCTTATTGTTCCATTGGAGGAACTGGAGATTGATGAATATCTTCGTTTCATTAAGGAACCAATTGAGATTATGGATCGAGAAGTCAAGACCTTAAAGCGTAGCAAGACTCCTATTGTGCACGTTAGATAGAATTCTAAGTGTGGACCAGAATTTACCTGGGAGCGTGAAAATCAAATGAAGAAAAAGTATTCGCAACTATTCAAAGACCAGACATCCATTTCCTAAGGTATTCGTTCTTAAGATACCTTTTCTTTAAATTTCGAGATGAAATTCCCTTCAACAAGGGGATGATGTCACAACTCTCGTGAAACCTTACATTTCTTTGTTTTGGGCTTGTTTTAGAAAGAAATTCTAGAAACCCCATCCTACGCAAGTTTCTGATCACTGAATCTATTATCGTGGATGAATCTGATGTTCTAATTTTCAGGACGAAAATTCTTTCAACAAGGGGATAATGTGACACCCTGTAATTTAAAGGTTAACACCGTTCCGAGACCTAAACCTCTCTCCTTTATTTCTCTTATAATTAATCAATTTTTTATTGTAACTTTTAAATTAAAGTAATCAAAATCTAAGTGTAATTATGTTATTTGGGATGACCAAAACATCTTTGCCCACTTGTTTATGTAGCCGTAACCCCCCCCCCCCACCATTCTCATCGTCTCTCTTAACCCTAGTGTCGTCGACATTCTTCCGGCCCCAAGGCCCTCCGTTAGCCCTCTCTTTCGCGGCGGTAGGCGTGCGACCCCGCCTCCCTCCGGTTACTGTGAAATGCGACCGAAACAACCTCCTGGTACGTCTCTATCTTTCGCGTTCATGTTCGTTTTTGGGGTACGGTTTCGGTTGCTAAACCCTTGGGTTTTGTGTGCGGGTTGTGTGATGGTATGTGTCTATGTATTGTGTGTATGTGTGTGTGTGTGTGTATATGCATATCTGTGTTGTGCGTGTGTGTTTCGGCGGTGTGTTCTTCGTGGCAGTACTCTTGTGCATGCTGTGAGGGCGTAGTTGCCCCGGAACACCTTTTGTGCTTGTCAAGTTCTTGCGCTATGGTTCGGCCGAATCGGGGTGACCCGATTAGGGTTTTCGTGTAGGTTATCAGGGGTGGGATCGATGGGTTTCTGCTAGTTTGGGTTTCATGATTTTATGGGTTTGTTTCATTACGGGTGTCGAGCACGTATTTTTTTGGAATGTATGTCGTGATGCGGGTTGTATGTGTTCATGTATGGGTAGTGGGTGATGCATTGGGTTGGTTTGTTGCATGGTGTGGGTGTGTGTTTGTGTATGTTCGAGTAGTGTTGGTGGAAGCCGATTAGGGTCTCGGTTGCTTCGGGTGGCAGATAGGATGGTTACACGGTAGCATGGCCTATCGGGAGTTTTATGGGAATGGGGTTCTTGGCCAATGATGAGGGCGAATGGTGTGTGGTATGTAGTGTGTGTTTTGTGCATCTGATTACTAAGTAGGTGTGCTTACATGGTGTGTGTGAGTTGTGTGTGGGGTTTTGGCTTCGGGGATGCATGGGTTCATGTAGTGTGTGTATAGATGTCAAAGTGTGTGTATCTCCTTTGGTTTAAGCATGTATGTATGCATGAGTGGGTTTTGGTAGTATGTTAAATTGGTGTGATAGGCATATTATTAGTTTTGGGTGTGTAGTAGATATACTAATGATATATGTGTGTATGTGCATATTGATAACACATGTATGTAGTGTGTGTGTGTGTATATATAATATATATATAATATATATATATATATATATATATGTATATATATGTATGTGTGTGTGGGGGGGGGATGCGTTAGATAAATTTTACATATAGTGTGGTGTATGAATTTATATGTATGTAATTTATCGAAAGGGCGTACGTATGAACTATATTGCTCTTGATGCCAGTTTTTGCATGTGTGACCGGGTCGGGACACGAAACCGTATAATCCTCTTGTTAATTTTATATTAGTGAGACGTTAAATGAAATCCAGGTTAATTCGAATCCTCATCATTTGTGCTTGCATTTACTTGTAGTTGTGCATTCAATGTGAGTTTACGACCCCACTTTCATTATATTCTTTTTTGGGAAAGAAACATGTTCATTTTAAACGTTCTTTCATTTTATCAGTATTACTGTATTATCACATGTTTACTAGTGTTGTACCGGTTTAAGTCCTCACTTTTGAACCGTTAATTTATGTACTTTAGCGAGGTAATTCCAAGTAGATCTACTGGGTTTGACAAACCCCACCCGAGCTAGTCACAGTAGCATGACTGCATGTAAAACGGGTGTTTAATTGACCTAATTTCTGTTGTTGTGGTCTGGTAACCACAGCCGAGGCCTTCATTTCATTGTCAGCTTCTGTTGCGAACTTCATACACTATGTAACTTGTTAAGTAGACTAGCTATCTACTGATATTACTTTGTTTACTAGATGCATTTTCTTTTATGTACTGTTTATCAAAACCTGTGAACTCACCAACCTTGTGTTGACACTTTAGCATGTTTCTTTCAGGTTCTTAAGGTGTTCACGGCTAAGAGCATCTCATTATTGCATTCATTACTGATTAATTTAAATGAGTAAACAATTCACATTTCTACAAATTACATTTAATTGGTTTGCGCGTGTTTGCGCCATTTGAATTATGATGGATTACACTTCCGCAAGTATTTTCATGATTACGTTATTAACTCTATTTTCGGGAATTTCTAAAATTAATGAGCAACTAGGTTTTATAATTAATGTGTTGTTTGGTGTAACTATCGGCCGAGATCCTGGTATGTCACGCGCCTAACGGTAACACCCCGTTTGTAGAAATTGAGGTTGTGACAGATTGGTATCAAAGCCAATGGTTATAGCAAACTAAAAAAAATTTGCATCTCATTTGCATTACATTTAGACTATAGCCTGATGCCTTAGTTACACGCATATAGACACGTTTAGCTTTGTTAGCTGGCCTTGTTTGCTTTGCCTTACTGGATTGCTTGTTGTTGCCCATTCTTGTGAGCGGTTCTTTGCAGGAATGGCTTCATCTTCATCTGCACCTTCTTCTTCTTCTCAAGGAAAGAGACCCATTTACTATGATTCTATACCTCCGCCTAGGGGTCCATACGAGTGACCCATGCGCCCTAATAACAATGAGGAGTTTGACTATGACCAACCTTTTGCTTTAACCCAATACCCCCCCCCAATTTAATGATGAGAGTACTACCCTCATTACATGACCAGACTGATTCAGGAGATGAATTTTCCTCTACCCCCTGAACGTAGGCCCCGGACTAGGTTCGCCCCCTATAGGAGCCCAGATGCCCTATCCTACCTTCTTTTACCTGTCCTCCTGAGCAGGCCATGGCTGTTATGCAGCCACTCTACATGTTGAGCGTAAGCGCGTTGCTGAGCTATGGGACAACAATAGGGCACTGAAGAAAGGAATGCAGGAAGCAATGTAAGAAATCAAAGAATTGGGGAAGCTACTTAACGTACTCATCTATCGTCATAACACCCATGTGGGTCGTGTCACTGACCTAATTGAGCGTGTAGTTGGTGCGAGGTGGACATCGCTGCTAATAGTCAGTTAGTAGATACTCTGGAAGGTCAAGTCAACGCACTGAACGCAGTGCAGAAGCCTATTAAGGAAGATCCAGAAAAGGAACCAGAGGAGGCACAAGAAGAGGATCCTGAGGAGCAGCCTGAGGACGAGCCCAAGGACAACACCAGATCTGTCAATTCACATTGATTTTCCTCTTTCATTCGTTTCGCTGTTTATCAAACTTTTGTTTATTTCACACCTAGATGGGAAGGGTTGTTTCCCATCTGACTGATGCTTTTGAATTTTGATATTTGGTTTGATTAATTGTAGACGTACTTACAATTTATTTTACCGGAAATTATTATTTGAACATCTAGTTGTGTGTGTACTAAATTCTTTTAGTTGCTTATACCTAAATGGAGTTGATATGTTGTATATTATTTATTTTCATGTGTTATGATTGTTAAGAATGTCTGGACGTGGACGCGGACGTGGTCGTGGTCGTGGTACAATCAACATGACTCGAGCGGAACTGGCAGCACTCATTAACCAGCATGTTGCTGATGCGTTGGCCAACCACAACCCCAACCCACAACCCGCTCTGATTGGTAAGTAATACCAAATTCACTCCTGACGTCAACGTTCCGTCAATCCTGTTAAACTATAACACTCGTTAGAATTCCAAGTCCTGATCTAAAACTATTGCAGGTCAAGGGGTTTGTACTTTCAAGTCCTTCATGGACTGCAAACCCAACCCGTTTACTAGGGTTGAAGGAGCTGCAGGACTCATACGCTGGTTTGAGAAGCTTGAGTCTATTTTTGAGATGTGCAATTGTTCGGTGGCAAGTCCGGGGAAGTATGCTACGGGCACGCTGGATAGAGCTGTCCTGTCTTGGTGGAACACCCAAGTTCAAATGCTGGGGGTGGAGATCGCCAACCAAACTACCTGGGAGGATTTCAAAAATCTGATGAAGGAGGAGTACTACTCTCGTGAAGGTGCAGAAATTAGAGATGGAGTTCTGGAATCTTAGGATGATAGGTTCTGAGATCGAGGCATACACTACTCGCTCTCATGAGCTCGCTACTCTATGCCCTAACATGGTCAACCCTCCTTCCTTGAGGATTGAAAGGTATCTACATGGATTAGCTCCAAAAATCCAGAGTATGGTCACTGTTGCTCGACCAAACACTATACAGGAAGCAATCAGACTGGCCCACAGGCTGACCGACCAGGCAGTCGCGCAGGGTAAGCTACCCTCGCGCGGTTCAGCGTCAACTACTTTTGATGGAAACAACAAGAGGAAGTGGGAGTCTGGTTCTAATAACAAGTAAAATACCTCTCAGCAGCAGCCGCAACACTCCATGAAGTTTGACAACTCCCGTAGGTTCAACCAATCTTCTTCATCATCATAGCACGGCGATGGTTATACCGGGACACTGCCTAAGTGCAACAAATGCAATTATCACCACAACGGACCATGCAACAAGAATACCTGTGAGAGATGTGGAAAATTTGGCCACGCTGCCAAAAATTGTCGTGTGAACATAACAGTCAAGCAACCACCACAGCAGGATGATCAGAAAAACTGTTATGAATATGGTCAAACTGGGCATTTCAAGAGAAATTGCCCAAAGCTGAGAAGGAACAACCATGGTGGTAATAGTGGTAATGGTGCTGATAATATGAAAGAGAATAGTGGCAATGGAAATGGCTATGGTGGTGCTAAGGGTAGAGCCTTTGTTATTGGATCATGTGAGGCTCGTAATAACCCTTCTACTATAGCTGGTAAATTTCCTGTGAATGGTTGCTTTGCTTCTGTGTTGTTTGTTTCTGGTACTGATAGGAGTTTCATTTCTCATAAGTTTAGTAAGTTACTAGATGTTACATCTACGGCCTTAGACTCGACCTACACAGCAGAAATAGCTGATGGTATGATTATAGAGTCTTCCCATATATACCGAGTTTGTAAAATAAGTCTGTCTGGGCATGATTTTGATATTGATCTTCTATCTATTACGCTCAGTAGTTTTGATGTTGTGGTCGGTATGGATTGGTTGTCTAGGAACCAAGCCGAAATCATTTGTCGCGAGAAACTCATCCGACTACCTCTACCTGATGGAGAGATACTCACAGTGGAAGGTGATAAGTGGTGTTGTGGTTGGTATTATTTCCTACATGAAGGCTCAGAAATGTTTATGGAAGGGACATTCAGCGGTTTTGGCCTTAGTTACTAAAAAGACCACATAGGAGAAATGGATCAAGGATATTCCTGTGATTAAGGACTTTCCTGAAGTGTTTCCAAAGGACTTGCCTGGTCTTCCTCCACACAGGCAAGTCGAGTTTCAGATCGAAGTGACACCAAGAGCTGCCCCTATCGCTCGGGCGCCGTATCGTTTAGCA
Organism: Flaveria sonorensis; assembly: GCA_025506505.1. NCBI lineage: Eukaryota > Viridiplantae > Streptophyta > Magnoliopsida > Asterales > Asteraceae > Flaveria > Flaveria sonorensis. The sequence goes on along the minus strand of CM046432.1, from coordinate 53,513,465 downwards.
CCGAGCGAACTTCAGGAATTGTCAAAACATTTGCAGGAACTGTTAGACAAGGGTTCATACGCCCTAGTTCTTCACCTTGGGGAGCATCGGTGAAGAACAAACATGGAACCTTTCGGATGTGCATTGACTACCGGGAACTGAACAAGGTTACAATAAAGAATCATTACCCTCTTCCACGTATCGACGACTTATTTGATCAACTGCAAGGATCGAGTTACTAGTCAAAGATTGATTTGAGATCTGGGTATCATCAACTTAGGGTTCGAGAAGAAGATATATCCAAGACAGCTTTCAGAACTCGATGCGGGCATTTTGAGTTCGCAGTCATGCCATTGGGATGACAAACGCACCTACAATCTTTATGGACCCTGATCATGAAATGTGTTTGGTAAACCCTATTTAGACAAGTTTGTCATCGTCTTCATCGATGACCATACTAATTTGGTCACATCCCAACCTTAACGGCGGAAACGTCGAGGTGTGAGGGTTAAGATTGTTCATGCCACACAACCGCTAATCAAAGTGTCAATAATATTAATTCCAAGGTTCGTAACATACAATAAAAAATAACATAAGTTTCAAACAACAAACACAAATATAAAATACCAAATGTGTCATGTACATGAACATCATTTTATTATATCTAGGTCCAATCCTAGATGTGAACAAGTCTTCAAGCAAGTTATGCAGTACCATTTTCCTGAAACATGTTAAAAATAATGTCACTATATGTTGGTGAGTTTCCATAGGTTTATCATACATAAGTATATATATACAAACAAGATGGCAATTCACGTCATAGGTTATTGAATAAGTAAATAAAGATGGATGAACAAATGTAACAATCAAACCTTGACAACTATTGCCATTACATGATTAAAACGATTAGCTAAGTGTACTTGGTTCTCATAGTGCTCAAGAATACACACTAGGAGCCGGCAATACCTCGGCTTTAGCACCAAATAGGCTTGTCAGGCCCATAGATCTATGACGTCGCTAGGCTAGAAATAGTTATGATTGTATCTTATCAAGAGTCTCACATGAAGTTACAAGAGTTCAAATAACCATGACAAAGTAAGATGAATTGCATAAGTGTTACAGAGTAAAAACGTGTTTTCAAGTGTGTTAAGTATAAGATTAACATGTTTCACCCAAAAGTGTGAAATAATATAAAATTGGGTATGAAAACTCACATGGATATAAGGTGGCAAATAAAAGTCATAGTATAACAATGCCGAGGATACGATACGTTCAACCTAAATGAAACGTCGTATTAAGTAATCATGATGATTTTGGTATTATTATTTATAAACCTTTAGTCCATGATTTTTATGTTACTAAATAGATGTAGTTTTTATTATTTTTTGGTAATTAAATGATTTAAACAAGAATTTTGTGATTAACACTATTAATAAAAGTTATACTTTTATTATCAAAAGAGGTATTATTTACTATTTAATAACATAGTAATTTATAGTTTCAAAAGATTATGATAATTCTATTAATTACAATAGATGCACATTTTAAAATAGGTACATATTCATAAAATATACATGAATTTGTAAATATATTTTATAAAGAAGGATTTACTAATTAAATCCTTTTGGAAATTAAAAAAAAAAAAACAAAATTTATATTTTGTAACTATTTTTATAATTTTTAAAATAAAATTATAAGAGTTTATTAATTAAATTCCTAAGAAATTTAAAAAGAAATGGTTTTATATAATTTCTTATTTAAAAATGATTTTTATTTGATTAATTATAATATTAAAAAGTTTTCAGAAATTTAATAATTACAAAAAGGCTTTTAAAAAATAAGGCTGGGACTCATGTTCGAACCCGGGTCCCTAGCCAAGAATGCCACGACCAAACCGCTGGGCCAAGCCCCGGTTTGTGTTCTGAATTGTGAAATAGGTAACAAAAGGTAATTCAAGCAAAATCCCAAATTCACTCATGAACCCTAGAATCCAATCGAGCCAATTCGAATTCGATAATGAAATTAACCATGGGGCTATTGTTCCCCATGTGAAATCGAGTAATAACATATCCTCAATTTACCTGATTTCGATTGGATTGAAGGAAAATAGGAGATGAACAATGTCGTCGGTTTCATTAAAGAAATCGATGTGTGTGTGTGTTTCAAGTGAAATTGAGTGTACAGATGGATTAGGAAACCCGAATGGAACGTTTTGCCTCGATTTTATAGTTCCAATTTGTTCGATTTAGTGTCCAACCACTATGGTTTATGTCGGGGTTACGGATCGAATTGAATGGGTTTAAGACTGTTTCAGGTGGGATTAATCATCCCATTAAGTTCCATTTGTTTAACCAAAGTCTACACTCGATTAGTTGCATTTTATTGGGATTTAAGGGGTGAACTGTTTTTTGATTCGAGATAGTTTCGGTTTCAGGTTGTAAATTCAATCAAACCGTGTTTAAAATCGAATTAACATCCATGTGCGGGTTCGAAATGATTTGATGCTTCGAATAGTGGGTTTGGGGTGTTAAAATGATGCTTTGCGGTGTTGTGAAGTTGGCCGGAGCCGCGCCGGAGTCGCCGGCCGGTCACCGGGAAACGGGATGGGGGTTCGGTTTTTAAAATATTACACTTAGGTCCCTGCGGTTTTAAGATTTATAAAATTCATTCAAAGTTTAATTTAAAGGAAAAATTACAGTTTTAGTCCTTGTATTTTATCCTTGATATTTCATACACATTTTATTATTCTATAAGTTTTTAGTAATTTAAAATTTTTAAACATTATTACCAATAGTATTATTATTGTTATTATTATATTATTTTTTTTTTAATTTCTAATTATTTAATATATTTAAATTATAAAGATTCAAGAAATCACAAATAAGTCCCCGTATTTGCGAAACTTTAACAAACGTTTAACAAAAATTACGAGGGTTCACAGTCTCCCCAACTTTAAGGAATTTCGTCCCGAAATTAAAGACAAGACTAAACGAACAGATGAGGATATTTCTCCTTCATGAAATTCTCTGGTTTCCAGGTGAACTCAGCTCCTCGTTTGTTTTCCCAACGAACCTTGACGATGGGCGTGGTAGTTGTTCGTGTCTTCTTCAGTGTTCGGTTCATAATCTCGACAGGCTTCTCGATAAAATGCAAGGACTCGTCAACTTGGATTTCCTCCAAAGGAACATGCAAATTTTCATCGGCCAAACATTTCCTCAAGTTCTTATTCTAGAGCTTCTGAAGATAGAACAGCTATATGCCATGTTCTCTAAGTGTGACTTCTGGATTAGAGAAGTACAATTCCTAGGGCATGTCGTTAACGAGAATGGCATTCATGTTGACCCGTCGAAGATTGAGGCAATCAAGAATTGGCTTGCGCCGACGACGCCTACTGAGGTGCGCCAATTACTTGGATTAACGGGTTACTACCGATGTTTCATTAAAGGATTCTCGAAACTTGCATAGCCTTTGACGGCCCTAACACACAAAGGAACTGTTTACAAGTAGGGTAGTAACGAGGAAGCGGCTTTCCAAGCGCTTAAAGACAAGTTGTGCAGTGCACCGATTTTAGCGTTGCCAGAGGGAACATATGACTTCGTGGTGTATTGCGACGCGTCAATCCAAGGTTGGGTTGGGTGTTGATGCAACGCGAGAAAGTGAAAGCTTATGCATCAAGACAACTCAAGGTGCATGAGAAGAACTATACAACTCACGACTTAGAGTTGGGAGCTGTGGTATTTGCACTTAAGATCTGGAGACACTACCTTTACGGAACCAAATGCATGATCTTCACTGATCACAAGAGTCTTGAGCACATTTATGAACAGAAGGAGTTGAACATGAGACAACGACGATGGTTAGAACTTTTAAACGATTACGATTGTGCGATCAAGTATCATCCGGGAAAGGTTAATGTGGTAGCCGACGCCTTTAGTCGTAAGGAAACCCTAAACCCTCGTCGTGCCCGTGCGTTAAAACTAACCATTCATTTAGATCTACTAATACAAACTAACCATTCATTCATAGGCATCGTTACTATGAAGATAGGGTATGGATACCATTGTTCAGGAATCTTAGGGAATTGGTGATGGATGAAGCTCACAAGTCCCGCTATTCGGTACATCCTGGATCTAAAAAGATGTACCAAGATCTGAAGGTCATTTATTGGTGACCTAACATGAAAGCTAAGATAGCCACCTACGTGTCAAGGTGTTTGACATGTTCTACGGTTAAAGTGGAATATCAGAAACCGTCGGGTTTGCTTCAACAACCGGAGATCCTAATGTGGAAGTGGGAGAACATATCTATGTATTTCGTTACTAAATTACCTCATTCACCAACTGGAAATTATACTATCTGGGTGATAGTGGATCGTTTGACTAAATCAGCACATTTCTTGGGCATTCGTGAGAATTATAAGATGGATAAGCTGGCACAGATTTACTTGAAGGAAATTGTGTCTTGACATGGCGTGCCACTCTCGATCATCTCTAATCGTGATGCGCGATTCACTTCACACTTCTGGCAGTCACTACAGAAGTCACTAGGCACTCGTTTGGATCGCTTACCATCCACAGACAGATTGTCAGGCAGAACGCACGATTCAAACCCTAGAAGACATGCTTAGGGCGTGCCTTATAAACTTTGGAAACAGTTAGGAAACTCATATGCCTTTTGTTGAATTTTCCTATAACAACAGTTATCACACGAGCATCAAGGCTGCACCATTTGAGGCACTTTATGGTAGAAAGTGTAGATCACCTATCTGTTGGATAGAAGTTGGTGATAGTCAGTTAACTAGTCTTGAGCTTATTCATGAGACCACTGAGAAGATAATTCAGATCCGTAACCGTATGGCTACAGCCCGAGACCGTCAGAAAACTTATGCAGATCAAAGGAAAAAACCATTGGAATTTCAGGTCGGTGATAAGGTATTGTAAAAAGTCTCACCTTGGAAAGGTGTGATACGCTTTGGGAAGCGTGGAAAACTAAACCCTAGATACGTTGGACCGTTTGAAATTGTCAAGAGAATCGGTCCAGTATCTTATCAGCTAGACTTACCTGCGGAACTCGATGGTGTTCATAACGTGTTCCACGTTTCAAACCTGAAGAAGTGTCTAGCCGATGAACCTCTTATCGTTCCATTGAAGGAACTGGAGATTGATGAATAGCTTCGTTTCATTGAGGAACCAATTAAGATTATGGATCGAGAAGTCAAGACCTTAAACGTAGCAAGATTCCTATTGTGCGTGTTAGATGGAATTCTAAGCGTGGACCAGAATTTACCTGGGAGCGTGAAGATCAAACGAAGAAGAAGTATCCATAACTGTTCAAAGACCAGGCATCCATTTCCTAAGGTATCCGCAACTATTCAAAGAACAGGCATCCATTTCCATAGCAGTACGCTTGTGGATGCTGTGAGGGTGTAGTTGCCCCGGAACACTTTTTGTGCTTGTCATGTTCTTGCTTTGCTATGGTTCGGCGGAATCGGGGTGACCCGATTAGGGTTTTCGTGTAGGTTATCGCGGGTAGGATCGATAGGTTTCTACTGGTTTGGGTTTCATGATTTTGTGGGTGTGTTTAGTTACGGGTGTCGAGCATGCTTTTTTTGGAATGTATGTTGTGATACGGGTTGTATGTGTTCATGTATGGGTAATGGACGATGCATTGGGTTGGTTTGATGCATGGTGTGGGTGTGTGTGTGTGTGTATGTTCGGGTAGTGTTGGTGGAAGTCGATTAGGGTCTCGGTTGCTTCGGGTGGCGGATAGACGGTTACATGGTAGCATGGCCTATCCGGAGTTTTATGGAATGGGGTTCTCGGCCAATGATGAGGGCAAATGGTGTGTGGTATGTGTGTTTTTTGTTTATGTGATTACTAAGTAGGT